>MU968450.1:8108404-8702983 GCA_034641835.2 Pinus albicaulis
TTTAAGGATTGTTCTCTGTCTAGCTATTCGGCTCGTAATAATTACTCCGTGTTCGTAAAAGAACGCAAGAATATCCATCTCTAGACCTATAGCCGGTGGACCGAAAGCCTCAACTCGTTCCTTAGCTTTTGTGATTCCACCAATTTCTCAAAACAACTTTTGAATCTAATAACCAGCCTAAAATCATTCAAAAACAAAGATGAATCATACAAAGAGATGCAGCCCTCTGATGCATTGAAGCGAGATTCTCGCATCTAAAAGTGTTTACTATGTCACCCCGGTATATTTCTTACACAACTTTCAGGAACCGAGTGATAATTGTGGACTCTTTTAGGATTTTCTACATGTATCAATATGAAATTGATAATATCTTAATATATCAACAAATTAGAATATATGAAAGTTGTTTCGAGAATAACAAAGAAATTGTCCTCACCGAAACAAAATAAATTATTGTTAATGAAAGGAGAGAGAGACGTGAATATGCTTAACTTGAAACCCCAAATTCTCTCCCTAGCCTCATGGAAACAAAAACCTTTGGGAAGACATTCGCACGATCCCAAGATTACTTTGGGAAGCTTGGAATCTCCACCCGATTACACCATAAGAATCCAAAGCCCATAATGCCTCCACATGAAATCAGGTAGGAATCCATAGTGCACTACACTTCCACCTAATAAATTTCATGGGAATCCAAAGTCCACCCAAACGATCTCCACCTTTGAAAACCAAGAGAAGTTCCAGAGTAACCAACATCTCCACTTGTGTAGGAATCAACAAATCACCCTACCTTATTAACGTGGTTGTTTTTACTTTTTGCAATGTTTCCAGACTAGTTGCGAGTGTGCACTAACAATGCTTCCACACACTCTTAATGCATAGTTGTCATCACCACGATGTGATTATTATGTCATTGACTTCCCTTTTCTACGAATAATGCTTGAATGCATCAATCATTGAATGACTCCCCTTGAGAAAGTGTGTGCTCTCATCTCCCAACTGTGTTGACTAGCGTCTACCATTCCACATGACCGAATTTTCCTTTATTTCTCTATTCCCATACGACATCGTCAATTCTTATTACAATGTGGAAATGATGTGGGTGACCGAATTTTCCTTTATTTCTCTATTTCCCATACATCATCATCAATTATGAGTACAACGTGAAAAGGACTTGGGTGGGAATAATTGCAACATTCAATACTTTCCCTACTTGCCCAAGCCATTCTGAAGGAGCTTCCTCCTAGAGCTATAAATCTCTGTCCTTTCTCACAATCTAGACATTTCATTTTATCACATTCAATTGCAATTACCTATGAAAATATTTAGATGAGGGAGCAACTAAAAAGTGTTCACACATCCATAAAATATTTTTATATTTAGGATTAAATAATATTAACAAATATTTAAAAATATTTTAATGCAAAAAAATAACAAAAAGCATTTCAATATCTAAAATGTAGTGCATAAATAAAATACATTAATATACATATTATGCATTTTATTTTAATGTTAAATATATATATATTATTTCCAAAATATATTTCTAAACTCTCGGCCGAGAGTTTTCTAAACTCTCGGGAAACTCTCGGGGTGAAAACTCTCGTCCGAGAGTTTTTTAACTTTCAGTCCAGAGTTTCCACGCGCGGTAAATCTAACTCTAGGCGGGTTAAACTAGTTTTAAATTTCTCGGTCGAGAGTTTGAGAAATTTCTCGTCCGAGAGTTTCTGGTCAACGAAAAACACACAGAATTCTGCAGTTTTCAGGAACCTGCAACTTCGGAGGGGCAGAACACCTACAAAAAAAAAATTTATATGTCGGACAAAGTACCATTAGATTCATCTTTGAATCTAGTTTCTGATGATATGAGATTTGTGGAGTTTCATTAAAAAATTCAATTTTTTATTAATTTTTTACTAAACTGTGTCACTGTGGAATTTCATTGTTCGAAAAATTGCACTGAATGAAAATTCAATAACTTTCAAATGAGGACACCAAAAAATTCAAAAAAATCATACCGCACTTCCTCTCCCTGTCTACTTCAAAAGGGTACTCTCATTTTTCTTATTGACGATCACATTGAAAAGAAAATCAAAGGATGATAAAATGTACTGAAACATCATTGTTTTTTTGTCTTCGTCCATTTCAAAAAATAATAAAAAATAGTGATTTAATCCGAAAATTATCGAAAAATAGTCTGTGCAATAGCGCAATATATGCAGATTATGATGCTATGGTTTTTTTCCAAAAAATGAATAACCTTCCCTAAAAAAAGTAAAGGATGATAAAGTGACTATTTATGTTTGCCTGAAAATTTCAAGTATATGCAGTTAGTAAACAAGAAATTTACCCCTCTATATGTCAATATTTTTTTTAAAAAAAATGTGTGTATGGAGGTAAGACAATTCTCTACAATTCTTGTTTTTATGTCAAAGCATAGTTTGCAATAAAAATATGAGTTTAGTGGAGTTGAAGTTGAAAATCATAGAAAATTACAATTTTCAACGTCAAAAAAGGGCAAAAAGTGTTTCCCAACTTCACATTTTCACCCGAAGTAAAGGATGAAATCTGAGTTGTTTATCTGATTTGAAGAGCTGAACAGTCCTGAAATGTTACAGATGTATACGCAGGTTCGCTTCAGTAAAAGCGCGTGTATATGCGGATCTGCTTAAGGAAAAGCATGAATGGGAAGAAAGGGTTTT
The DNA here is from genome assembly GCA_034641835.2 of Pinus albicaulis. Classification (NCBI taxonomy): domain Eukaryota; kingdom Viridiplantae; phylum Streptophyta; class Pinopsida; order Pinales; family Pinaceae; genus Pinus; species Pinus albicaulis. The sequence continues at coordinate 8,111,107 of MU968450.1, forward strand.
CTGAAGAATGCACAAAAGTATACGTGTGTTGGTCTACATGAAAGCGTGTACATACACAATTTCAGTGAAGTAAAAGCGCGTATGGAATCTAGGGTTTGCTGAAGTAAGTGGAATGAAATGTCTGATCTATTTTTCTGTTTTACTATTATCTGTCAATGATGTATTCATACAGAACTGGGTTATTTGAATGATGAATATGTTGCTGATTATGTTAATTGAAGATCAATTCGTTGGTTGATTGGTTGATGATTCAATGAATGAATTGATGGGGTTATAAGTTTCAGTTTGATGAATGTTGAGATTAAATGTGTGGAGAGGGTCCAGTCTGAAGATATGATGAAAAGTTGCCTACAAGTTGAGTTGTATGGAAGCTGTTGGATCCAGTATGAAAATTGATGAAACGTGGTCCGCAATGGTGCTGAAGGTCGAAGCCTTCAGTGAGGGGGTTGTAGCTCCCTTCCAGTGGTAGCTGGTAAACGAGAGCAGGGGGTCGTAGCTCCCTTCCAGGAGAGGCTATTAAACGAGAGCAGGGGGTTGTAGCTCCCTTCCAGGAGAGGCTGGTAAACGAGAGAAGGTTGTATCCTTCTACAGGTGGGTACCTGCGTGCTGTATGAGTCTGCGCCAGTACATGGTTGTACGATGTTTTCTTTATAGTAAAATATTGAAAGCGAGGCGTGTATTGATGGTTTTTCTCCTGACTTGGGTTTCCACCTTAAATCCTGGTGTTCATGTGTGTTTCTTATGTGTGATTATTTATTCTGTTATTACTGCACATGCTTACTGCTAACTAAACATCTGATGAATGAATGATGCATAGATCTAAGTAAAGAACTAAATGCATAATAAGATCTCTGTATATACGTGAGTTTTATGAAGGTTATCCGCGTGTATACGTGAGTTGTGTTCAGTAAAGTAGCGTATTGGTTTCAGAGAAAGAAAAAGTAAAAATTTCTGAGTATGCTCAAAACACTGATTCACCCCCCCCCCCCTCTCAGTATTTTTCCCAACAATTGGTATCAGAGCAGGTTCTTCTGCAGAAGCTTGATCGCTTGAAGGAGATCCATCACAATGGGAAGTCAGGAAGGAGTACTTTCTCTAAGGCCACCTTTATTCAATGGAAGTAATCTGTTATTCTGGAAGATACGAACAAAAGCATATTTGCAAAGTCTTGGTGCAGAAGTATGGGCAATCGTGGAAGAAGGTTATCGGTATCCGGCAACTATTCCTACTGATGCAGCAGAAAGGAAGAAATATGAAATCAATGCCAAAGCAGTCAATGTTTTATTAGGAAGCCTATCTAAATCAGAATTTGTTAAAGTGATGCAGCTAAATTCAGCAAAAGAAATATGGGACAAAATCATTCTAAGCTATGAAGGAGATACAAAGGTAAAAAGTGTCGAACTCCAAACTCTCAGAATTGAATATGAAAATTTAAGGATGCATAATGATGAGATTATTGCTAGTTTCTTTTTACTTCTAGATGATGTTGTAAATCGTATGAGAAGTTTGGGTGAAACCATAACCGATACTACTCTAGTTGAAAAAGTCTTAAGATCTTTGACTTCAAAATTTGAGTCAAAAGTATCTGCTATTGAAGAAAGACAAGATCTGCAAACTCTTATTGTTGTTCAACTACATGGTATTCTAACTGCTTTTGAAATGAGAAAAGAAGGTCCCTCTCAAATCAGAGAAGTTGCCTTTAAGGCATGTGCAAAAGGAAAAGAAAAGGAAGTTGTCAAGGAATCAAGTTACATATCAGAAGAAGAAGAAGCAAATTTTGTGAGAAGACTCCAACTAGGTACTGGAAGATTCAAACGTAAGCTTCCCTTCAAATGTTTTAATTGTGGAAGAGTTGGTCATTATGCTGCTAAATGTCCTTATGAAGAAAATCATGATAAAGGGAAACAATTTGAAAAGGGAAAGAGCTATTATACAAATGAAGATAATGATGAAATGTCAAATGAGGATGAAGAAGATTTTGACCAAGATATGCTAGTGCTCATGGCAAGGAAGCAAAAGAAGAAGGCTACTTAAGGAAAGGAGATATCTCAGAAAACATGTGCAACAGAAAATGAAGAAGATGAAACAGGTAGTGATTGTTGTTCTAGTGATTTTCTCCTTTGTGCAAGCAATGGTGAAGATAGTGAAAGTAATGCTATGGATCTAGAAGCAGTTATCAAAGATCAACAGAGATTATTTAATAAGATAAAATCTACCTACAAAGATATGATCTCTAGATTGAAAAGGTTGTACGATAATGTAACCAATCGAAGTAAAGGACTTGAAGCAGAAATCGTCTCCCTCAAAGAAGATCTGGAAAAATCAAATAAGAAGAATGAAGAACTTGAAGCAGAAATCATCTCTCTCAAAGAAGATCCGGAAAAATCAAATAAGAAGAATGAAGAACTCATCTCCTTGAAAGCAGATCTCGAAGCATCAAATAAGAAGAATGAAGATCTTAAAGAAGAAATCATCTCTCTGAAAGCAGCATCAATAAAGAGAGTGAAGAAATTTTACAAACTTTTGAAGCACAAGAAAATGGGTTGAAGGAAGAGATTTTAAAATTGAATGATCAAGTACAAGAAGGAAGAAAGGTCGAAGAAAGTATGAAGAAGCAATGCCAAATATTGGAGGTTGAGGTAAATATTTTGAAAGGTAAATTAGATGAAAAAGATAAACTCTTGAGGTTTCAAGATAGTACTAAGATTCTGGACAATATTCTTAGTAGTCAAAGGTCTCCCTCTGTTAAATTTGGTCTTGGTTTTCAGGAAACTGTTAAAGGAGAATCTAGCTCACAAGGAAGTGCTAAAGATTCAAAGGGTATCAATGCAAAACCTGAAGTGTTGGAAGAAACAAAAAGTCATCCGACAATCAAGAACTCTCGAAAGAAATCATTCCCTCCTTTGATCAATAATGTTGAATTCTTTAAATGTCATAATTATGGGCATGTTGCAGCCAATTGCAGAAGCAGACTGTATCAGTCACAAACAAACAGATTCTATACAAAAAGGTACTCCGGTGTCTTCAGGGGATATTGTTTTTCATGCAACAAGTATGGTCATAAAGCAGTTGATTGCAATAGAAGAAAGAATAGAAAAACACATTATGATACTTATGCTTACTTTTATGGTCATGCAAGATGTTATGCCTATAACAAGTATGGACATGTAGAAAAATAATGCAGGATGAATGGATCTGAGAAATTGGATAATTTCCAGCACACAATAAGAAAATTCAAGCAAAGCTGGAAAAGGAAGGAGGACCGGTCAGAAACGTAGGGAATATTGACCCTACTGCAGTCATCTGCTTCTAAAGCTTACTTCTCATAATGACTGCAGGAGTAATGTGAGATACATTCTAGGGATTAGTAATGTATCATCACAAGGGGAGCAAAGTATGATGATTCCCATGGTTGGTTTGGTAATTATGGTTATGTTTATTTTTGACAGTGCATCTGATGTGAAGAAGACAGGTACAGGTGGTACAAATTCAGGGGGAGATGAAGTTGTGGAAACTTTCAGTATTTCACTTTCCATATGCTGGTTTAATGAACAAAAGCTGTGTATACACGCGAGTTACTTTGGAGACAGTCGCGTATTCTTTTCTGTTAAGGAAAACAATGATTCAGCTCAAGAACAGGAGTACAGGTTCAGGAGAAGCATCAGTCTAACTACTAATGATTGCATTGTTGGCATTGTATCTGCTTATTCCTTATGCTCAAATAATGATGACATGATACATGGTTTCTTATGATGAGTCTATGGATGAGCCCTGTTTACTCTTGATGAAGAGTATCTGTTGTTTTCACACATGGATAAGATGGAAGTCTTATGATTCAGAAATAAGGATAGATCATGCAGATTTTGTTAATGATGATTTTTGTCATGGTTGAAACCTTTTTCCTACACATGCTACATCATGATAAATCTTGAAGATCTTGGTGATATCGGATCACATGGATGATTGCTTAATACATAGTGTCTATTGAAGAAGTTGTTCTGGTATAATGATTCCTCTTTGGAAGAATTTGTTGATGCTGCCAAAAAAAAAAAAAAAAAAAAAAAATTGAAGGCTTGGTTACTAATGTACTTTTGCTACAACTGTTGAATGACACTTGAAAACATGGATACATTGTGCCACTCTACTCTATATCCCACATATGTTTCTACAAAAAGGGGGAAATGGAAATTTCACCTTTATAAAGACAAGAGATTGAGATGATAGCTGGTTTCTACAAAAAGATACTATGATGCTCGATCCATAGACCCGATCACAGGTTGATGATACTAAACTTTGTTGACAGACAAGGATTGGTGCTGATGGATACATCTGCAGTTATGAGGAAACACCAACAACAAATGAAGACGATGGTGACGTATGTCCTTCTACATCAAAATGGCAACAATATAGAAGGTGAACCCAATGAAGCAATAGAAGAAGATCTATCTGAAAAAGTCTCTCAGATAGAAGCTCAAAGTAGTCTATGCCATGCAGAAGATCAGATCTGTTTAAACTCGGAAGATTAATTTGGATACGCGGGTTTCCTGAAAGACAGTCGCGTATATACATGAGTTTATACAAAGAAAACCACATATGGTTAATTGCTGACAATTTTTACTTGGGGTCAGCATTCTTCAGCACAGCTGCAGTGCTGTTTGGTATCTATGATGCTATATGATATCTCTGATGATGTTTCAGCTCTTATATTTCTGTTTCATTCTCTGATATTGGGTGAAGATGCCTTGATGATTGGTTGTTGAAAGTGTTCATATTGCACAAGCTAAGGAGGAGTTTGGTCATATGGAAAAGATGCATTGGGTGCACAGTTTCAGGGGGAGCATTAGCCTTGTTGAATGTAATGCACTGTTGGCATTATGATGATTCTGAAATATGATCTCTTTCTTGAGGTCCTTTTGGTATTTGATCATATTTGTAATTTGATGAAAAGGTCATGTTGAGACCTATGATGTAAAATTGTAATATTCGGTCATGTAAGAACTTGAGTCAAATTTGTAAACCCACTTGGTTGGGTAGTTGAGTCAACATATGTAAATCCACTTGGTTGGATCATTGATGTAAGTATAAGTCCTTGGTGATAGGAAAGGTCTTAGAGTCATGTACTTCATTGACAAATATGTTTGAAGATTCAGCATGAACTCAGGGGGAGCATGGTAACTTCAGTACACATCAGATTGACTAAGCTCTTCTTTCTACAAGGGAAGAAAAACCTTGTTTTGCTTTTAATCCGGCCTTTTCCCTTGATGTCAAAGGGGGAGAGTATCATGGTGTTTGAATAATGGTTATAATCAATGTATCTATCTGTTGTGATGATAAAACACCATCATGGTTGCCATCAAGTCCAAAGGGGGAGATTGTTGGCATATGTTGTCCTTGATGGCAACCTACTTGATGAAGTTGACGGTAACCTACTTGATGAAATAATATTGTTGGCAATATGATGTAGAGTGTTGTCCTTGATGGCAACCTACTTGATAAAGTTGATGACAACCTTCTTGATGATTTAAAGGGGAGATTGTTGGCAATGTGATACAATGTGTTGACTTTGATGGAACCTGCTTAATGAAGTGTTCTTGATGGAAATTGACTTGATGAGTTGTTAATAATGTAAATCTGATGTATCTACATATTAGTTCAGAAGTAGCAGAAGAAAGGAATTCAGAAAGTGCCAGAATAATGATAAATAAGTTATGCTACAAAGCATACATGGGTTTGTTAAGAAGAAGTAGCGTATGTACGAGGAAAAATACGTGCCAAGTCGCATATGCCCTTTTGCGCTCCAAATTTAGAATACCAAGGGGTGTTACCATGGTATTGACCCATTGTATTGAGTGCTGGAATATCTATTTGATCCCGTCCAAGAATACCATTAGTAGTTGTGTGGTTTTGGCTCATGGTATTGATGAAGGCTAAACCTATATAAGGAGTAAAGAATAATAGTGCAAGGTGTGCAAGTGTAAGGGTTGTTGATGAAAATCTCTCTAAGGAATATCTGCATGGATGAACTTTGTTCTTGATTGATAGATCTGAATCTATGATGCACCTATGAAGAAAATGATGAAGAGGGATCTCTAGATCTGAAATGCATATGTATTTTCTAGATCTGTTTATGGAATGTTTAGATCTGAGATGAGGCGAAATACTTTCTGAAGTAAAGGATGAAATCTAAGTTGTTTATCTGATCTGAAGAGCTGCACAGTCCTAAAATGTTACAGATGTATACGCAGGTTCGCTTCAGTAAAAGCGCGTGTATACGCGGATCTGCTTAAGGAAAAGCGTGTATGGGAAGAAAGGGTTTTCTGAAGAATGCAGAAAAGTATACGCATGTTGTTCTACATGAAAGCGCGTACATATGCAAGTTCAGTGAAGTAAAAGCGCGTATGGAATCTAGGGTTTGCTGAAGTAAGTGGAATGAAATGTCTGATCTGTTTTGTTGTTTTACTGTTATCTGTCAATGATGTATTCATACAGAACTGGGTTATTTGAATGATGAATATGTTGTTGATTATTTTAATTGAAGATCAAGTCATTGGTTGATTGGTTGATGATTCAATGAATTAATTGATGGGGTTATAAGTTTCAGTTTGATGAATTTTGAGCTTAAATGTGTGGAGTGGGTCCAGTCTGAAATTATGATGAAAAGTGGCCTGCAAGTTGAGTTGTATGGAAGCTGTTGGATCCAGTATGAAAATTGATGAAACGTGGTCTGTAATGGTGCTGAAGGTCGAAGCCTTCAGTGAGGGGGTTGTAGCTCCCTTCTAGTGGTAGCTGGTAAACGAGAGCAGGGGGTCGTAGCTCCCTTCCAGGAGAGGCTAGTAAATGAGAGCAGGGGGTTGTAGCTCCCTTCCAGGAGAGGATGGTAAACGAGAGAAGGTTGTAGCCTTCTGCAGGTGGGTGCATGCGTGCTAGTATGAGTCTACGCCAGTACATGGTTGTATGATGTTTTCTTTATAATAAAATATTGAAGACTGAGACGATGGCAACGGTGGTTTTCTCCTGACATGGGTTTCCACCTTAAATCCTAGTGTTCATGTGTGTTGCTTATGTGTGATGGTTTATTCTGTTATTACTGCACATGCTTACTGCTAACTAAACATCTGATGAATGAATGATGCATAGATATAAGTAAAGAAGTAAATGAATAATAAGATCTCTGTATATACGTGAGTTTTATGAAGGTTATCTGTGTGTATACGCGAGTTTTTTCATCAAAGTAGCGTATGGGTTTTAGAGAGAGGAAAAGTAAAAAGTTTAAAGTATGCTCTAAATACTGATTCACACCCCCCCCCCCTCTTAGTATTTTTCCGAACATCCCAAGTATGCCACACTCCTCCAAGAGTGCTCTAGAAAACTCAAAGTGTCCAAGAGTATGAGAGATCCAAAAATGAACTAAAAATATTTTGGGCAAAAGCTACCAACTGATCCTCATAAGCCTTTTTATCAACGAGGCCTCTAATTTCTTCATTTTTCCATTATTTTCCTTCATTTTCTTCCTCACATGAAACATGTGACCTTTCACATTTATTTTCTCCTATTTTCCATTATTTTCATAAATAAAATGCCAATAAATGCCTCATGCCTTTCCAAATCCTTTGCCATTTCCTTTGCCAATTTCCATAACCATTAATAAACCGAAATGAACACACACTAGGATGTTTTTTCCCAACATTCATCTTGGAATACATGTCCCATGACCAAGGTCCTAGAGTCTTTCTCATTTAATATTAGAACTGCAGTTAACTTTCTATTGATTCTTCAACAGATTGTAACATAATTTTTTTCTTGTTGAGATTGCAACAAGATGATGAGCTTAGTGGAAATGAGTTGCCTTCACTAAGTGGGCTCGTAGGCTATTTTTGGGCTTAAAGTCTATTTTTAGACTATGTCTATTTTTAGACATATGGATCATGTTCTATGAGTTGCAGGATGCTATTTGTGGATGGTTGGTCAAGTCAGAAAAAATAGATGGACTTCTATTTTTAGACATATCGGGCGGAATCTATTTTTAGATTGCCAGTCTAAAAATAGATATGTCGAATATTATTAGCTCTTAATAATATTTGAACTCTAAACATTATCTTATTCTCTTGGAGCACTTCAGTTAAGTGCACATATGTGGCACAGGAGCTGACAGAAGGAATTATGCTATTCCTGAGGGTTAAGTGGAGCTATTGCATGGATACTTCAGTTAGAACTCATGTGACAGAGTTTGGTGGAGTTGATTGAGGAGCTAATGGAGTTGTGTTCAGTTTAACTAATCTAAACATAGTTGAGCTATTTGTATCTAGTTTAACTGATTGATACAACTAGTGAGAGTGGTGTGAATTAATTATTAATTAATTCACTAATTATAAATTGATTAATCAATTAAATAATACATCATTTAACTTCAGTGCATGGACAGTTTCAGTGGAGACCAGTGCAGAGATAGGTGAAAGAGCAGGTTAACTATCAGTTGTGACTATACTGTTGCATATTTGCAACATCCAGTGATTGGAGGATCCCATGAGGATTGCGCAGTACAAGCCATGTGGTTTATTTTATTTAATGAGCCATCCTACATCATTGATTACGCAATAGAGGCTAGCTATCAGGTGGCAGAGATTGGAGCATGTGTTTTGCTAGATCCAGCTTGATTAGTGTGTAGCAATTTGAGGTTGTGCTAAGAGCTTGTGAGGAGCTTTGTACAATGATTGTTACATGATCTCTATGACATATAATATACATATAGTTGGGGTTTTCAGCTTTAAGCTTTCCCATGAAATACTGTGTTCATATGTGTGATTGTTTATGGTTTTAATGTGCACATGCGATTGTTTTTATTTCCGCAATTAATGATCAATGGTAGAAGAGATTTTGTATTGTGCATGAAGTTAAAATAGTGTGTGATCAGGAGAATATCGGTGAATAATATATCAGTTATTCAAATTTCTACATGGTATCAGAGCGATATTGATCATTGGAGAAATTGCAAAACATTGAAGCGGTTGAGTTTTGAGCTGGTGGAATTCGAATTTGGAGTAGTGTTTTCTTAGTGTCGAAGTTGAGATGTCTTTCAACGGATTACGATTGGAGTATGCCCTTGAGGGAAACTCGAATTATATTGCATGGAAGGACAGGATGGAGGCCATGCTGAATGAAAATGGGTTGAAGGAGTTCATAGATGCAGAAATTCCAAAACCTACTTCTAGTGATGCTGTCGTACTTGACGCATGGAAAAAGAAGACAAAAAAGTGTCGAAGGATTCTATTGGAAGGTGTGAAGGATCACATAGTGTCCAACCTTCATGGTAAGTATTCTCCATTATTGATGTGGAAAGCTTTGAAAGATTTATTCCAAAGCAAGAGCGACCAGAGGAAGTTGGCGCTCAAGGATAAACTTAGGAACATAAAAATGGAGAAAGACGATAGTATGCCCAAGTACCTCACGAAGTTCATCCAATGCAGGGATGAGCTGGGAAGTGTGGGGGTTACTGTTGATGACAAGGAATTGGTGAGCTTGGCTCTCCTTGGGCTTTCGAAGAGTTTGCATTCCTACCAGGACTCTGTTAATGGTCGGGAGAAATTGCCAGGATGCGAGTGACTTTGGTCGGATCTTGTGCAAGAGGAGATAAGGCGAAGTACCAGGGACAGATCTTCATCAAAGAACTCTGATAAAGAAAATTTCACTTTGGCTGCCAAAGAAAATAAGGGAAAGAGAAAAAAAGCTTCTCAATCCGGTGCGAAAGGCAAGAAGCAGGACATGTCCAAGGTGAAGTGCTTTCACTGTCACCAACACAGACATTACGCCACTAATTGTCCACAAAAGAAGAAAAATAAGCAGGTTGTTGGATCTGAAGCTGGAGAGGCCTTAGCCTCGCATTTTGAGCTAGATTTTTTGCTGATCGCATGCTTGGTCTCAAGTGTGATGGGTTCAGTGTGGTTTCTTGACAGTGGTGCGTCTTTTCACATGACAGGAGATCGAGATTTGTTTACTGATCTGGATGAGAAAGATCTTGGAGTGCACATCGAGATGGGCGATGATGGTAGATACAGTGCAACCGGTATCGATACCATTTCCTTTGAGAGGGAGTCTGGTAAACCTTTCGTATTGAAGGAAGTGATGCATGTTCTAGGATTGAAGAAGAATCTTATCTCTGTGGCGATGTTAGAAGACAAGGGATATGATGTTTTCTTTATCAAGGGAAAGGCTTTCCTGCGCAGTAAGGCAATTGGTGAGACCCAGAGGATAGGGGTTCGAGTTAAGAACCTTTATAATTTGCAGGTAGATGGTTGCACAACAATGGCAGGCAAGGCAGAAGGAGTGGTGAGCCGGGATGATGGTGAGTTGTGGCACCAGAGATTGGGCCACCTTCACCATGGAGCTTTGAAGATACTGCAACAGATTTCTACTGGGATTCCTAAGGGTACTCTTGCGCAGTCAGATCAGTGCAAGGGATGTACCTTGGGAAAATTTGTGAAAGCCACCTTTCACGACAAGGATAGTCGCACTACGATGATCCTTGAAAGAATTCACACAGACGTGTGTGGACCTTTCTCAGTAGCTTCGACAGCAAAGAACAAGTACTATGTGATATTTGTTGATGATTTTTCTCGTAAGTGCTGGATCTTCTTCATGCAGAAGAAGAGCGAGACATACTCAAAGTTCTGTGAGTTCAAGGCGCTGGTGGAGAAAGAATCAGGAAAAGAAGGCTCTTAGGAGCGACAATGGTGGTGAATTCATCTCTGGCGAATTCAAGGAATTTTGCAGTGCAGAAGGAATTCGAAGAGAGCTCATAGCACCTCATAACCCACAGCAGAATGGGGTTGCTGAGCGGAATAACAGAATGATCATGGGTGCTACACGAGCAATGTTGCATGATCAGGGCCTTCCCATACACTTGTGGGTTGAGGCATGAAATACTGCAATATATGTGCAGAACCGTTGTCCTCACAGGATACTTGGCATGAGTACACCCGAGGAGGAATTTTCTGGTAAGAAGCCTGATATTTCCCATTTGAGGATTTTTGGTTCACCTGTTTACGTTCATGTGACGAAGGATGCCAGGAAGAAGCTAGAGCCAACCGCAAAGGTTGGGATATTTGTGGGGTACACTCATACGCCCCAAAACTATCGTGTGTATTTTCTAGACAGTTGCAAGACTGTTGTGCGATGGGATATCAAATTTCATGAGGAGAAAGCCATGAAGTGTTCGCTTGAGAGGGAGCCACACTTGCATGTAGATGAGGAGCTATTAGTTCCTAAGGATGAGTCTCTGGATGTGGATCAACCACAAGAGGAGGTTCATGGAGTGGAAGAGACTACTCAAGCAGCGCCAACCATCAGAGGGTGGAAGCGCACTACAGAAGCTGAGCGACTGGGTCAAGATGCAGAAAAGGTTGTAGGAGCACCTACATCACAGCGTAGACAGAGACAATCACCTGACTGGTATACTGGATGAGCAAGTGTATTGTGACAGAGCCATCCTCTTTCGAGGAAGCTATGGAGGATCCCGCATGGGTAGATGCCATGGTGGAAGAGTATGATTCGATTTTCAGAAATAGTGCATGGGAGATTGTCCCAAGGCCGAAGGGGAAATCAGTGGTGGGTTCGAGATGGATCTACAAAGCGAAGAAAGCAACTAAAGGGAGTGTGGAGAAGGACAAGGAAATATTTGTTGCCCGAGTCTTCTCACAGATTGAGGGGATCGATTATGAGGAGACCTTTGCACCTGTCGCAAGGTATTCTTCCATACAGACGATTCTTGCTCCCTCAGCACAGATGGGGTGGCACATTCATCAGATGGATGTGAAGATTGTGTTCCTCAACGGGGTGATTGAGGAGGAGGTGTACATAGAGCAGCCCGAAGGTTTTGAGATCTTTAGCAGCGATTCGCAGGTGTGCAGGCTCAAGAGAGCGCTATATGGGTTGAAACAAGCACCTCGTGCTTGGTACACACGGATAGACAGTTATTTCACCGGACTTGGATTCTCCAAGAGTGAGGCGGATCCTCACCTATACCAGATTGTGGTGGAGGGTAAGTTGCTGATCATTGTACTTTATGTAGATGATTTGATTTTGACAGGTGATGAACTGTTGATACACTCATGCAAGGCTGATCTTGCAAAGGAGTTTGAGATGAAGGACTTGGGCATCCTTCATTATTTCCTGGGATTGGAAATTTGGCAGTGCAGTGATGGACTGTTTTTCTCTTAGAGTAAGTATGCCTAGGAGATACTAGAGAAGTTCAACATGCATGGTTGCAAGCCTGTTGATACTCCTCTTCTTGGTGGATGGAGGAAGGAGGATGCTACTTCGACAGAGGTAGTGAATGCCACTGTTTATCGACAGTTGGTGGGGTCACTTATGTATTTGGTCAATACATGACCCGACATATGCTATGTTGTTAACCAGCTTTCACAAGCTATGGTTAAGCCTACCAAGCTCTACTGGAAGGTAGGCAAGCATGTATTGAGATATCTCAGAGGCACATCGGGATATGGATTATGGTACAGACAGCTGGATGAGGTGAAGTTGTGTGGCTTCACGAACGCAGAGTGGGCAGGAAGCCTAACGAACAGAAAGAGCACATCTGGAGGGATTTTCAGTATCAGGTCGACAACAGTTTCTTGGTAGAGTAGGAAGCAGATATCCATGGCACTCAGTTCAGCAGAGGCCGAGTATATGGCAGCGAGTTTGGCTGGATGCGAGGCTATATGGATGAGGAAGATCCTGGTGGAGTTATTCGGTTCACACTTAGAGCCTACTGTGATTTATTGTGATAATCAGAGTTGCATCAAACTCTCGTTTAATCCAGTATTTCATGATAGATCTAAACACATTGACATCTGGTATCATCATATCAGATATTGTCTACAGTGGAAGATCATGTTACTTTCATACATTCCCACGAAGGATCAAGATGCTGATATCTTGACGAAGGCGCTCACCAGGAGAAAATTCGAATACCACAGAGGCAGGATAGGGGTGGCAGATAATCCTTATCTTGTTGAGAGGGAGTGTTGAGATTGCAACAAGATGATGAGCTAGTGGAAAGGAGTCGCCTTCACTAAATGGGCCCACAGGCTATTTTTGGCGCAAAGTCTATTTTTAGACTATGTCTATTTTTAGACATATGGATCATGTTCTATGAGTTGCAGGATGCTATTTGTGGATGGTTGGTCAAGTTGGAAAAAATAGATGGACTTCTATTTTTAGACATATTGGGTGGAATCTATTTTTAGATTTCTAGTCTAAAAATAGATATGACGAATATTATTAGCTCTTAATAATATTTGGACTATAAACATTATCTTATTCTCTTGGAGCACTTTAGTTAAGTGAACAGATGTGGCACAGGAGCTGACAGAAGGAATTACGCTATTCCTTAGGGTTAAGTGGAGCTATTGCATGGATACTTCAGTTAGAACTCCTGTGACAGAGTTTGGTGGAGTTGATTGAGGAGTTAATGGATTTGTGTTCAATTTAACTAATCTAAACATAGTTGAGCTATTTGTATCTAGTTTAACTTATTGATACAATTAGTCAGAGTGGTGTGAATTAATTATTAATTAATTCACTAATTATAAACTCATTAATCAACTAAAGAATACATCAATTAACTTCAGTGCATGGACAGTTTCAGTGGAGAACAATGCAGAGATAGGTGAAAGAGCAGGTTAACTATCAGTTGTGACAATACTGTTGCATATTTGCAGCATCTAGTGATTGGAGGAGCCCATGAGGATTGCGCAGTACAAGCTAGGTGGTTTATTTTATTTAATGAGCCATCCTGCAACATTGATTACACAATAGAGGCTGGATATCAGGTGGCAGAGATTGGAGAATGTGTTTTGCTAGATCTAGCTTGATTAGTGTGTAGCAATTTGAGGTTCTATTGAGAGCTTGTGAGGAGATTTGTACAATGATTGTTACATGATCTCTATGACATATAATATATAAATAGTTGGGGTTTTCAACTTTAAGCTTTCGCATGAAATATTGTGTTCACATGTGTGATTGTTTATGGTTTTAATGTGCGCATGCGATTGTTTTTATTTCCGCAATTAATGATCAATGGTAGAAGAGATTCTGTATTGTGCATGAAGTTAAAATAGTGTGTGATCAGGAGAATCTCGGTGAATAATATATCAGTTATTCAAATTTCTACATTTCTTTATGTCACTTTCCTTTATACCAAATTCTACTTCCAGGGTCTTCCATGCTTCCTGGGAAGATGTAGCTTTTGCTACCTTGCACAAGGACTTCTCATCCAATGCATGCTTTATAAGATCCAATACTAAGGTATCACATACTTCATCATATGGCTTATTAGACTGATACTCAATCAACTCTTTACATCGAAGAAAAGTTTTCATTTTGACAGTTTCCAAAAATTAAAATTTTTACTAGTAAATTTTGGAAGTGTTATAGGATTTATCCTGATCCATTCATCCTCGAATTTTTCTACTTCGTCTAATTGTCTTTTAGATGCCTCGACCATGGAGAGAACCTCTATGAGATCTTCAAAATACTTTGGCTCTTCCTCTCAATTTATTTTCTCAGTTTGATTCATTCATACTTTGTAACCCATGGTTGTAGTCTTTATTTTGTCTTCTACCTTCTTTCCTTATTGTGTTAGCCTTCTAGAAATTAACATCACATACACTTGATTATATTTAAAAATAAACATTTTAACCTTCAATTTAACGGTGGCTCCCAACAACTACTAGCAAGTTTGCAAAGCTCTTCTATGCATATTCTTATGGAGGCTCATGGCTACAACTTACGGTGGAGACTCCTTATTTGGTCAGTGGTGGTGGTTATTTCCTGTTGATATGGTGGTGGATCTATAGGCTACTCACCCTAATATTTTAGTAGTTGGGTTTACAAATTATCAACGAGCTCTAGCTTCTAGTTATGGACCAATGGATGCGAACTTCGATTTGCAGACTACTCACAATAGTTAATGCTCTTAGTTGAAGTATCTCATGACCTTCTTAACTAGTTTGGTTCTTTGAAACCTTGCTAAACCTTGCTCTGATACTAGTTGTTATTTAGATGCAAAGATAAACAAACAAACACAAGACAAATAAGTACACAAACTTCTTCTTGAATAAATAAGTTCTATTCATTAATTATTCTCTCATATACATCCATCGATTTGTTGTTATTCTCTCTTCTTACTTCACATTACAATGACACAACCATGAGTATATAAGCACTAAACTTTCTAAATATGGAATCATGCAAACTCTAACTTTCTTTTCTTCATGAAAACTACGACTTGACGCTTTAACTAAACTTTTCGAACTTCACTTTAACATAAATAAACATTTTTCTTTTCCTTTACTTAGCTTTTCTTGACAAGGAATTACCTTTTTAACTTTGACTCACTTGACTTCTAATATTAGACTTAATTAGACTTAACTTGCTTTCCTTCAGTTAATTTAACCCTTCATACATTGCATGCACACGAGAGTACTTACTATTTCTATCAAGTGAAACAATTTTGATCTATGGCAAAGTTGTGATTGATGATTGTAAATGAAATAGGAAATTTGGTGATAGGTTTGTATGAATTGTGTGCTCTTATAATTTAAATTGTTATAAGAGACTAGAGTTCACTTAATTGTAACACATTTGAATATTTGACGATTGTTAGGCTAGTTAGGTGGTTGATTCTATAAGATTACTTTCATTCATATCATTTGCATATTGGTTATGCTAAAGCATAATTGTATGGAATTATTATCTACATACTTCAATAAGTGTTAAACCTATGAATTTCAATGACCGTGAAATATAAAAAGTGAGGTGTAGTATATAATCACATAGTTTCAGATTGAGAAAATCGGTGAGATGAAATGAGTCAGATGCACCACAAACCTATAGTTATGGGCCATCTCAGTGCACTAATTCAGCCTCCGATATGGGTGACTATAGGGGCATGACAATGGCTTTTTAGGTTAAATTAAAGTTTATGCCAGAGGTACTCTTTCAACCTCCTTCACAATTTATTTACATATATCTCTATTAAGTGAGAAAGAAAAATCATATAATCATTCTTCCCTAGTTTGAAATGACATCAATTCCTAATATTACTTCGTTTCTTAGTAATGCATTCATGGTTTTCTAGTTATAGAGGAAAATATTTACCATCTTAATACCTAATAATAAATTAATATAAAAAATATTAAATTTCATTTTTTATATATATTAGTAGAAAGTTTTTTTACAAAAAAAAAATTAAATACTAAAATTTTATCTAAAAAATAATTAAATTATTGTTATTTATCTCTTTGATATATTTGTTCAATAGTGAAAAAAAAACCGAGATGTGACTATAAGACATATGCAAGAATCAAAATTTTGATTTTTCATTTTGAAAGAAAAAAAATGAAGGTTTGAAATGCATATATGGAAAACAATTGAGAAAATATTTAATTTTTTTTAATCATTATATTGTATTTAATTTCTTTCAAATTTATATCAAAGTTTTAGTTGAAGTAATTTAAAAATTTTAACATATTTAAGAAAGTAAACAATTTTAGTTCGTGGAATGTAACTCATTTGAAAATCACCTTGTTATGAAGTATTATATAAAAACATGAGATTCAAACTTAAATCCCTTTGAGTGGCCAACCAAAAAATAATATTTTTTTAGTCTATTTATTTATTATATTTTTAGAATGTGGTTTAATGGAAAAGGAAAAATCTAATATAAAATAAATAAAATGGACATGATTACATTTCATGTGGTTTGAATATATATATATATATATATATATATATATATATATATATATATATATATATATATATATATATATATATATATATTCAAAAATAAAAAATATAATTATCCACTATCTACTCATAGAATTTCAGTGCAAACTTCCACAATACTAATGGTTTTGTCTTAATTGCTAACTGTCTTAAATGGGTTTTATCTCAATTTCCATTGTCTTAAATATAAAGTTTTATATTAAAATATTTTTGTTTCAAAGTGCTTTTGTCTTAAATATAAAGTTTTGTATTAAAATATTTTTGTCTCAAACTCCTTTTGTCTTAAATATAAAGTTTTGACTTAAACTATTTTTGTCTCAAACTGCTTTTGTCTAAAATATAAAGTTTTGTCTTAAAATATATTTTTTTTAAATTGTTTTTGTCTAAAAATATTTTCGTCTCAAATTGCTTTTGTCTTAAATATAAAGTTTTGTCTCAAACTACTTTTGTCTTAAATTTTATATTTAAGACAATTCAATTGATATTAAATGTTAATATAAAATAACTAAAATAAAAAGTGACTTTTTAAGACAAAAGATTTCTTTTGTCTTAAAAAAATGTCTTAAAATGCCCTTGGTGTAGTAGTGTTTGATGGCTTCAATTTTGAGATTTCCAAGGTTTGAAGTATATATTATATGACACATTGACTCATCAATGCTCCTCTGCAAGGGCCTAACTGTGTTGCAGTGAAACTACCTCCATGCAAGGGTGCACTGCAGTGCACTTCTCGACATTCAAGGGTGCATTGGTCTCCTCGGAGCGAAATCATCATTGTTTCAGGAATCTCCACATGGCTAGATCCTTCTAGAAGAGTCCATAGGTGTCATACTTTGAATATAAGTGTCCATCCACCACCTCTGAACTTGGAAACATGTTTCACATATTATTAGAAATCCATTCAATGAGAAACTACCTTCAATTTCCCTATAAATTGAGCACTCATCCAAGTGCCAGGAAGGAAGAATTTTGTGCAAAGTTATGATGTTGGATTCTCAATTGATAAGAGTTGGAATACTGATATGCTGCTAAGATGATGCTAAATGTGATGAGGCTGGAATGAAGTTGGAGCAGGTTGACGACAAATCAATCTATTGGTTGTAATCTTCTCCTCCTACTTTCTTAATAAAGATATCTGTTCATTTTCCCATACATATGTTTATATCTTGTGAAATCTATTCTTGATTATGTATGTATTCTCAGATCTAATCAGTTTGATTTGGTTAAGATAAGTAAATACTTGTATATTGTATGTTGTTTGTTGTTCTTTGTCTTTGATTGTAGGGATCGATCTAGTGACTTGAGTTGGATTGAGAGCAACGCCAACAATGATAGAAGGAGAAGAAGAGCGAAAAGGATCACAAGTAGGCTTCTTTCCCTTTCTGTATATCTATTTGTCTTAGAGAAAATAATAGTTGCCTTTATTTTGTTGTTCTGAGTGAAGGAACACCACAATCAAGGAATTTAGTTCATCCGTAGATTAAAATTCCTTATACCAATTCCGATATCAAATAAAGTGAGCCCACGTGGACATAACTCGATATACACATAAACCAAAATTTTCGTGCTCAAAACTTTAATAAGAAAAAACCACTAATTAATTGATTAATGTGTAGTGTTAATAGGCATGCAAAACAAGTGTGAAAAGGGGAAACGTATGCAAAATTGCAGAACATTATGAATAAAATTTGGCATTCATTTCTCTGCATGATCGTTCTCCCGCACAACACTTTGTTCTCACATACATTAAAAAGACACTTCATTTAATGATTAGATACTAATTTTGTACTTAAAGTTAAAATAATTTCGTGTATGTG
The DNA here is from genome assembly GCA_034641835.2 of Pinus albicaulis. Lineage (NCBI taxonomy): Eukaryota > Viridiplantae > Streptophyta > Pinopsida > Pinales > Pinaceae > Pinus > Pinus albicaulis. The sequence continues at coordinate 8,129,706 of MU968450.1, forward strand.
AAAGAAATTTCCCTTTGCACCCTCATTCTCCCGCACATACCCCCTCTTCCACCCACCCCTCATTCCACACACATTCACAACTCCATACACCTGTTCTCTAGTACAACTAAATATGTAAAAGTTTAAAATGGAAAAATAAAATAAAATGAAATAAGAGGTAAATGCACTAGGAGCCTCTTTGTTAGTGCCAGTTTGAATGTTAGAGCACTCAGTGAAATCTCTTCCACATGTTTCTCCTTCCACACCTCCACAGACATTCTCCTCCACATAAATATTTTAATTAAATATATTAAATTTTTAAATTTACCATCACTTGCACCTCTTCACTGCACGCAATTAAAGCTTCCTCCACATATTTGTTCAACAACCTCAATCCCCCCTCCACCCCCTCACTTATTTAAAGGACTTGCAACCCCATCAGTTCTTGTATCATTTGGCATAGCAATAGAAGTGTCAGAGCACTCACTAACGGAATGGCCACTTACAAAATTAGTCTTTTTTTAAAATGATTTGTCACATGCTGACAAATACTGAAAAAGAATCACCGTCCACTAGGGGAATTGTCTCATGTCAAGGCTTGCTCAGCTAATAGAAAATTAGAAATAAGCTTTCCACAAATTAGAAAATTATTTTTGAATTTACGAAAAATAGAAATATTTAACATTTTCTTGAAACTTTGGTTAAAGTTACTAAAAAAACCACAAAAACTCAACAAATAAGTCAAGAGTGACTAATAAAGACATGTTTTAGGGATGCATATATATTTTATAATGCATGCATATTCGTATTCCTAGAAAGTGTGCATGTCTATCTTAGATTATTATTTCAATGAGTGAAAAAAAATCCTTTTTTTTTTTTTGGAGTTGGTTACTTAGGGTTCAACTACTCAACTACCTGACATGATGGCTTGAAATTGTAAAAACAAAAAAACTCTTATTTTTTGAATCATTTTCAATATTATATTATTATTTATGTATATTTAAATATGTTACATAACTTTATTTGCTATTTACTAGTCTAGATCCATCTTAACTTTAGATCTATTTTGATCTAGATTTATTTTGATCAAGATCAAATCTCTTGAGATGCAAACATTTTTTCTTTCTTGAGATGAAAGGCTCTTTTAAAGTGAAAATAGATTTGATCCCACTTGCACATGGTAGATCTGGAGTTAAGATGGATCTAGGCTAGTTTAATTTCCCCCCTTTAAATAGACTATATTCTACTTGAATACTACATATTCTCATAAACCTAGAGCTCAAAAACCACCTTACTTTAACTATCCAACAAATATTAATAAAGTTAACAATAATAATGTAAAGTTCAAAAACCTATCCAACAAAAGATGATAATAAAAATAATAATAATGTAAAACTCAAAAACTACCCGTAACTTGACCAAGTCAAATTTACCTTAACTACCTAACAAAAATTAATAAAAATAATAATAATAACTTAGAAAAAAAATATTATTTGACTTTGAAGTTATTTATATTTTAATATAACATTATTTTTTTTAATTTTATTTTGAGCTGGTCAAATTATTTATAAGACGTTATTTTACAACATATCTACCATATTGAACTGAAGAGAGTCTTTTGCTACAAAATTTATTTTATTTAATGTTCCTTTAAATTAACAAAATCATATTTAATTGATGACAAGTGATTGTTAATTAATATTTTAACTTATATTTATTTATTTTTATTGATGATGAAGAACAAGAAAAAGAAACACACCCATTAAGATTGATATGACCTATAATTTTTTTTTGGAATTTTTTAGCATTTTATTTTTATACTCTAAAACATTAAGAAAAGCATTCCAATTTCACCATAATTCTCTTAACTTGAAAGGTTAAAAAATTAAATAGTGTCACACATTTTGATGAAAATTAAATATAAATGTAAATATAAAATATAAAATATAAAATAAAATATTTTTCATGACATTCCAAATTGTTGTTATCAAATACATACGTTATCTTTTAAAATTTAACTATCCTAATTTTAATATAATAAATATTAATAATATTATAATGGAGAAAAATTATAATTATAACTCTAGCATAACTATAACAACAAGAGTACGACCAACACACTCAACACAATCTTTTCTAGCTTATCAATACATATTTTGCCGGGCCAATACAATCTATTCTGCCTCATCAATACACATTCCATAAATGAATGATATTTAATTTTAAGTAAATTTATTTCATAGAAAAAGTCAATTTATAGAAAAATTAATTATTATTATTAAATATTATAAATGTGTTATGAGAATTTGGTTTAGATAGTGAAGAGTGTGTTGGTGAAGAATGGGTTGTTAAGATATTCGTGACGATGAAAAGGTCACTTCTGTTAAGACACTTTGCAATTCCAATGACCCAAAAACAAAAAAAAATCCAGCCCTATCGTTTGATAAAATCATTTATTTGTATAGTAAAACCTAAAACAATAATTTTCTTAATTTCTAACATTAAGAAAAATCCAAAAAAGACCACTGAAGAGCACATCAAATCCGATTTCGAGCTCGAAATCTACTGGAAGCCAGTGAAGAGTAGCACAATTATATTTCATTATAATGAGCTTAATCAATGTAAGTTTAAATTAGTAGACATGGTTCGACGGTACATGAGTCAGACTTGGAATGGATGGTGGAACATTCATATTATGTCGTATCGACTTGGTCTAGAACCCCAGTAAAGAACAGTTTGAAACATTTTTCTCAAGACTTCCCTTCAAACATTTGGCACGGACAGTGGAAAAAATAGTGGTAAGCCGATTTTGACATGTATGCCTTCATCTTTCTTCAATTCATGGACACAACAATGGGTTAGCTTCATTGATTCAGCCTTACTCCTCAATTCGCTGGTTTTCATGCCCCCCAGATACATTCTTTTAACAATCCGAAGAACCATTTTCACCCATGGCATGGGTATACAATATAACCCAATTTAGGAGAGATTTTGCGCACAACAATTGCACTGTACTAAAGGAGTCTAAGCAAATGCCTTCTGAGTTGAACCATTGGCACATTGCCTTGCAGGAGAGGATTTGGGCATTATTCCCCTTACTGGATCACCCATCTCGAGCAGAGAACCGGCTATGGCTACAGATAGGGCTGCAGTGAAGTTGGGATCTGCCTTTATAGAAGCCACATAATTCTGTATTATTGAAGAATAATTGCCCCTTTCATTATTATGATCCAATACCTGGCCCATATCGCTAGACAATGGACTCGAGCTTTGGAATCTCCCTGCTGCTAAATGTGGAGGCTGCAACTGTAATTCTGGTCGACTGGGCCCTCTTGTCTGTGAGGTCGAGCGTGATTGTGGGAAACGTGCTGGAGGTCGAGACTGTGGCAATGCAGGGTAGAAATTCGTTGTCTGCAACTAAATATTCTGTATTCATCCCCTCACCAATGAGCTGGTTGGGCGAGCCATCGTGCATAACAGCCATAGCCAGAGGACTCAGAGAATGAGTGTGTTCGCCTTCGTAGGTTGTTATTACAATGGTCGGGTCTTGGGCACATCTCTGAACCTGCTCAAAATTTGTAAATTAGAAAACAGAAAGTCTAATTATATGTATTTCGAAGTCCAGGAGAGGAGTGAGAAATTTGTTTGGGAGAAAAGGAGGAGGTTCTACCTGTTTTTTGACTGGGCAAGCGGGTGCCCAGGCACATTTGTAATAGGATCTTGGAAGTGGATGGTTTCTTGTCATCTTTTGCCCATACTTTCGCCACTTGCAGCCATCGCTTCTCTGATTATAATACATCAGATCAGATAGGCGAAAGAAAACGAATTTTCATTATTATTATTATTTTTTATATAGATTTTGAAAATATTTTGGAATTTAAAATCGAAAAGTCAAACAATTAACTTTATCAAATTCAAATTTCAAAATATTAGGAGATTACCGCCGATTTCTCGGATGTTGTCCGCACTGCTACGATTCTCTTTTTCGCTGAAGCCCTTGCTTGGGACCTGAAGCTTCTTGTTCGGCGACTCCCCGTGATGAAAAGGGCTCTCATCCATGGACGAAGTGATTCCTCTGTCAGTCTGTTCCAACTGCATGTAATTTATCTTCCTCTTTTTTGAAGGCAACTTCTGATCCTCCATAAATTTGACAATCTTCTCCTTTTCTTCTCTTCGCTCGTCACAAGCTGAAGACTGATCAGATTCGAGGGAAACTGCCCGTCCGGAGTCGACATTCGTAGACCCCAGACACAATGGATTGAATATCTACACAGTCAACCAAAAAAAATTAAGACTTTCGAGAATCATTAAGATTGTTTATTTGCCAAAGTTTATCGCCTGTCGATTGGAACATGTGACTTTTCATTAAGAGAAAACACAAAATGCATGTTCAAACAACAATATAATATACCTCATTTTCAACGATGCATTTCTGTTGTTGCAGCAGAGACCTAATATGCTGCTGCAAGTATTTACATTTACTATTCATGCTCGTCAACACGGACTTCAGTTTTTGATTCTCCTCGTTAACCCGATTTATCTCTGAAACAACTAATGTCATCTGCAAGCAACACAAGCGAATCTGTAAGAACCAGATTGCCCTAATTTCAAATCAACACAAACAAACAATGTCATTGCTATAATTTCAGATCAACAATCAGCCATGAAAATGCCTTCAAAGCTGCACCTGAATCTTGTGACTTTTCATCTCTTCAATGTTGACTTAAATTCGCAGTCTGGAGAATAGGGAGCCGAGCGCTGTTAGCGTTTGCGGCCTTCCGTATCTCATTTATAAGGAATTATGAAGAGGGAAGCAGTGAAGGGAGCGGAGACTGGAGTGGCCCCGGCACCCGACTCCAAATAGTCCACGGTCGTGCTTGCCAACGCACAAGATTAGAATGGGTCAACCCAGAGAGTTGACAACTGCATCCTCCGAATCTGATCTCCTAACTTATCTTTAAAACATATTGTCTGGTCTTCTTGTAGTGGATCTCCACACGTTTTAAATTAAATTGGAGTGCCAGAAAGTCAAGAGCTTGAGCTAATTACAGATGAGATGTATTATTCATCTATGTATAGTCAATAATAGGTATAAACGTTTTGAAATGATTTGAGATCCACTTGTGGCAAGTTGGCGTACCAAAAAGTCCCCACCTTGATGTGAATTGCAAATCACAACTATTAACTTCTAGAGTCCATAAGAGGTAAGTCCCCAGCTTGATGTGATGTGAATTGCAAATCACATCTAACTTCTAGAGTCAAGAAGGACTGCACGCAGCCAGGAGTCCCTTAGGAAGGTAGATAATTTTGTTTTGAAATTTTCTCAGCTCATAATTTTGTTTGGATACTAAAAGAACTATAGGCTTGTGCGCTAAAGTAGCTATTTCCCTGAATATTACAAATTGAAAATGCATTCCAATGTATATTTAGTTAGCAACGAAATTAACATGGAAATAAGTTTAGTCAATGTTAGCATATATTATTTGCCACAAATTACTTCAAACAAGGACCCTATATCCATTTATTTTTTCTATTTCGTTCTTCAAAAAGTCGTAATAACCATTGTGAGGCAACTCGAAAGACTAAAATAGACACAGACTACCATGGAGCTATTTTAGAGTAGGGACAATAAATCTTAAAGCTTTATTAGATGATACAGAGTGAATTCTTTAACAGAGTTTTCCATGATCCAAATCTCACGAGGATTCAAAATTTTCTTTCCGCAAGGTAGCCATTACTTAAATCTTGCTAAGGATTGTGTAGTCAAGAGTTAATGCATCTACTGCAGCCTAGGGTTGTGTAGCCATGACTCATATCTCGCAAAGGATTGTGTATCCAAGAGTTTTTGCATCTACTACGTCCTGGGGTTGTGTTTGTTTTGTTGTAAGCTCACCTTACTATCAAACAAGTTATCTCTGCTTCTCCTTCACCATCGTGCTTTCTTTGCGTCGTGTTTTTGTGAGACTAGTGTTACATTTCTTTGGGGGAGGGGATTTTAGTTTCTTTAACCATGAGGCATATCTATTAGTTTCGAGGGCCATCATTGAACTTAGCCCACTAGACTAGATGGAAGAGCCCTTACCTGAATCGATGGAATAGCCCTTACCTTGGCCTTTCAGGCTTGAGAAAGGTATTCTTACTATCTCTTTCTAAGCCATTCTTACTATCTCTTTCCCAGTCATAACCTACATTTGAAAATGTTCTCTACACTTTTTTTTGTTCACTTAATACCTTCAATTGGCTTGACTTCAAATTTCAAGTCCTCAATTTACACATGTCGCTTTCTATGCTCCCCTGCATCCTAGAACAGGGATGGCTACCAGAGTCCCGCATCAGTCCCTAAAAAGAGTTTCATCGTGACAACTCGAAAAATAAATGTCTACATTCAAAATGGCATCTTTGCCACAACCCCTCTCTCATGGAATTTCTGTTAGTCCCTCTATTGCTACTTATGTCGCTAATGCTAAACTAACTATGTCCCAGGTGAATCTATATATGTCTTTACTCCCTTATTATCAAATAAATAGAATTGTTGTTTCTTATGCCAAAACCTTTGCCTATAATTTTGAAGGAACCAATGCAAAACCTAAAGAATGTCATCCTTAGAGTACTGGTGGTTGAAGTGGATTGGTTCTCCATTCTTGAGGAGCTCTTAAGTGAAATTCTTTGTTTCTCTCAACAACAATGGTTAAGGGAAGAACTTCATGATGAAATTTTGGTTGCTCATGGTTGCTCACCTTGCCCTAGTGGGTAGGACTCTGTAAGGAGCCAACCCAACTTAGAGATATCCTAGAGTTAGTGTCTGTATTGTCAAGGGAATGAGGTTTGTTGTCTCACTATGGGACTCAAAAATAGGAGAACTAGCTTGGCGCTTAATGCATCTAGCAATTGAGATGTCTCATTTTGTTTCATAATAAGCACAAGCAAGGACACGTCAAAGCCTGATGTAGGAATATATTGAAACTTGGATAATTGTGTGGCCAAAACATGATGTCAACTCATGGTCAAAGGAAAAGCTATCAAGATGATGCCAAGGCTGATTTTTTTCCAGATAACACTCGAAGAAATACCACCTCCACCTCTTAAATGTGAACAAGACAATTCATTATCAAATGATGAACCATCAATGCAGAGGTCAGGGTTCACTGCCCCCTTTTGATGGCTAAAAAAGACCACCACATGTCAACTCATATTTATATTGTTGGGCATATATGTGGTTGTCCTGAAAATGAACTTTTTCATTGATTTCACATTCTTGATATGAGTTTTAGTTGTAATGTTGTTAGCTAGGGTTTTCTTAATGTGTAATTACCTCATGATGCAATAAGTCGGCGCTTTTGCTAAAATTGTATGGATGTTGATCATCAGAAATAGAATAATTGCACAACATACCTCAACATGTTCATCTTTTGGCTGTCCAAAACCAAGGACAATAAATTATGACTTATTCTCCATTCTACATCATAAAATGGAAGTTGTAAACCAATTTCTTCATTGCTAAAACTTGCATTGATGGTTGCATAACTAGGATACCCAAAAACAACATAGTAATCAATATCCAAATTATGCATTCCAGTCAGAAAAAGAGAACCAATACCACCATGGTTATTGCAGCCATGTTCTTCATCATGCAAGGAAATGGAAGCACTTACAAAGTCTTTGTCCTCCATGGGTTTCTCTACAAGATCTATCATCTTCAATTCCTCAAATTTTTCATCATTAAGTTTTGGAAATTTGAAAAGAAAATTCACCATAACCTACCAAACCCTTGTTCCCTTCAGAGCCATATTCTTCTTAGAGCCATGATGACTATTGTATTATCCTCCTCAAATAATAGTAACATTTAAAGATGTTTCTTTGAGCACAAGATGGAGTACATCTAAAACATTTGTGAATGAAAAAGAGAGAAATTAGTTAATTTAGTTGCAGTTTTTAAACACGGGAGACAAGTGATGACTTCTGGTTTATTTCTCTTTGTAAAATAGCTTTTGAGGAAGTCAAAAAGCTTTTGAGAAAGCAAGGATAATTGTATTTTTTCTTGTAGTGATTTCCTTTGGTTTATTTTTCTTCTTAAAAAGCTCGAGAAAGAGAACATTAGGGGAATTTTGAGGTCTAAAATAGGCCTCCTAAGGAACCTATAAAATAATAGTGGAAATAATAAAATAAGATCTGATTACATCATCAAATTTTAGAGGGGAAAAAAAAAAAAAAAAAAACTATTTTTTCAGCTCGTATTTTGAACTTATCTCCCTAATTTTTTACTCAAACTTCGAGTAGGAATACTCGTTGGATGCAAAATTTAATTCCCCGTCCAAGGAGTACCTATGTTGCATACTTTTTATGGACTCTGCTACACGAAAAATGAGAAATACATGAAAAAACGTGATTGCAATCACGTTGTTTCATGTATTTCTCATTTTCGTGTAGGACGGTCCATCAAAAGTATGCAACATGGGTACTCCTTGGATGAAGAATTAAATTTTGCATCCAATGAGTAATCCCGCTCAAAATTTGAGTAAACCCTTAGGGAGATAAGTTGAAAATACGAGTTGAAAAAGTACCTTTATTATTTTATTATTTTATTATTATTTTTACTTTTTTACTCCAAAAATGGTGAATCATCCCCCATGGTTGACATCATCATCTTGAATCCTATTGGTTCTCATAAATTTTATTTTGGTTGTACATTTTTCTTAGGAGGCCAATTTTAGACTTCAAAATTCTCCTAATGAAAGCTCTTTAAAAAGAAACAAAACATTGTATGTTTTCTTGTGGAAAAGTTATAGATAGTGTGTTTTAACTTACCAAAAAAGACAACACAATTAGAACCAATCCCACCTGTTATAACACATTTAAAATTTCAAAATTGTCAGAGAAAACAACATTACATACCAAAACATTTATCCCGTCTCGAGTTCAATTTCCAAATAGAAAAAAGGTGGTGTCTAAATGCCACAGTTCTTGACCACAAAACTTTGTAAAGATAAATTTAACAACCAAAACCATACAGAATTCTCCCCTGCCTCTTCAGGGGATAGACAACATCCATATTTGTAATAGACTTTGCCCATTTTCTAAGAATATCTTCAGTACACCCTAATATTTTCATAGATTAGCCCGATGATATGCTTCATACCACCACATCTCGCCAGACGCGTAAATCCGTAATACACTAGATACAATTATAAGGGAGAAATTTCCTGCGGCGATATTTGAAGTTCAAAGAAGAAGCACATCCCTACAAGACATACAAAACATAAGCACACACCAGAGTCAACAAAATCACTCAAGTGTACGGTTACATGAGAAAAATTTATTCGAGGCTCAACATTTATAGCAAAGTAGTTAGCCAAATCACCAGAGTTTTCTCCAAAATATGAAAGTTCAATTAGATGAAGCAAAATGATCATTAGAAACAACTAACCTTTCACCAGTATCAGCTAAGATTTTGGTAATTGAAGCAAATCAATGATAATAACGAGAAAATATGGAGTGAAATGTCCATATGCAACACTATTAGCATAGTCCTCAGTAAAATAATCAAAATGTGAGACTTTAACATATGCACCAAATTGTTATACTAAATTCAAATATTCAAACAAACCCTTCCACTCAGGATCTACAACACCAATGTAAATATTCAAATAAACCCTTCCACTGAGGATCTACAACACTAGGCTATGTTGGCAAACCCTGCGCTTTCGGCCTCTGAACAACATCACTAACGCATGAATGGTGCTGCCATAAGAAGCACACACCTACAAGACATACAAACCATATGAGCACACTATACAAATATGAAGCCTAGGGAAACTACCATAATACCCAAGACAGAGAAAAATACAAAAAAAGATGAATGAATTTCGCTAAATATCTACACGAGTTAAGGGTTCATAAACCTGGTGCATGCTTTGTGAATTTTGGATTTTATTATAAAAAATATATCCGGAGATATCATGCAAGATCAAAGATCTTAACTAATTCTTGTAAAAATTTGAGAAAACTATTGCAAAATGATATATAAAGGAGATGAAGAAAAGCAGTAGTAAAATTATCTAATACAGACAATGCCAACATCATGGCTCTAGGAAATTTCTTTAGGCTCAAAATTTTTGGCTGAACGAGTCATTTGAGCAGGTTCAAAATCATAAAGGTTTCAAGCCAGGTATTATTTTTTAGCCAGAACCTACAATACAATGATACATTTAGCATCTATGAAATCCCAGTCAGCCACACGTACTACATGAATAAATTTACATAATCATCTATAAAGTAACTAACAAATTATGATATGTTAGTTAATTTAATTAAATATCAACTACACATAAGGCATGTGAAATTATATAAGCATCTATAAAGTAATTAACAAATTACCATATGTTAACCACATACCTGACATTTGATAACTAAATATGCAGGTCCTCATCTTGGCCGCTTGTCCATAATGTGATTAGGACAACATGCATGTAATGGAGGATAAATACACAAGTTTTTAAGAATTGTTTCTTTAACCAGGTGGCTATGTGACTCAATCAAATTGCTTCACCGTCTGATGGAATTAATAGAGTACACACCGTCCGATGGAATTAATAGTAATATGGTAGTGTTCTGGCTCTTGATCTTGAAATAACGTAGAAATAGGACTGGAAACTCGACACTCTATCATTACGTTTCCTTGGATTCTTGTGTCCCTTTTAATCTTTATACAATGAGTTTCTAGTACTTGTTCCCCAGTGGTTGTAAGTTCGAGCATTCATCTAGGATATGAAGGAAATATATCTAATCCCAAAGGCAAGCCCATCAATAGAGCATTACAAGCACACCAGAACAAGTCGTTTAGCCCAGACCCGACATCCTTCTTATGCTCAAATTTCGAACTACAGTTTCATCCTTTCACTTACCCTTGCTAGATGATTGACACCATTAATAGAATAAAGATGCAAACTAACCATCATTAGTAATCACTTTTCTAATCAACTACAGTCCAATATTGTTAATACTTTGTCACGAGTGACGAAAGCGTTGCTTCTGATAACGTGAAAGACCATGAATAGTTTTCTCATGTATTAGGGTGTTACCGAAGGACCAGAGGCCTTTATATTTTTTTTCGACCCATTAATTTTCATATCCTCCCCAGGTGCAGCTGGTAGTTGTTGCACAATGTTGTTGAAATATCTATGTTTGGTCATTCGCAAGAGAGTTTGATTTAATATCTATGTTTTTTTGTTTGCGGGAGGCTCTTATTTTTAATTTCAGTTGTGTTTAATAACGAAGAATGGTCAAGTGAGGTAAATATATATTCTTGATTTCAATTTCAATATATATTCATGTTTTTAATTTCAATTTGCAAGCAAACAACATGAACTATCTGGTGTTCCTGGTGTTACTTCACTGTATATATTCTTGATTTTAATTTCAAACAATTCAATTTATAAGCAAGAACATGAATTACCTCCTTTTGTTTCTTCACTTGTCTTCTCCTACGTTCTTTATATTTTTTTTAGAAATTTAATTCTTGTACCAATAGTGGTGAGAATATGTTGCAAGAAGAACACTTTCAACCACAAAAGCGAGCAGAAATATGGTTTCAACCAGAAACTGGCAGAAATAGTTCCACCCTACTTATTGATGCCAGATCCTACCTGACCTGCAACAATATTAATGGTTGATGTGAAAAAAAACATTAACTCAGTTACACTTTCAATATATTTCCCATTCACAACATCTTCAACAAATGTCTAACATATATTTTATTTTCTCCCTTCTGAAAAATTGCAGAAACTGAGTACATACATTCATATAATCAAATCTATAATTCCACTTCTATCATTACTAAAAATTACTGAAATTTAGATGAGTTGGAATTATCCAGAAAGGAATCCAAGCTCCCTGTTTTTCTCCAAAAAGTCTTAGATTTCTTTAGATTTTTTCCTTCTACAAATCTAATCTATTTTTTTCAAATTTAATAAGAAACTACTTCCATCTCTATCCACAAAAGCAGATAATTTTTTTTAAAATTTTTCCTAACATCATTCATATCCAAACTTTTTTGATCTTTAAACTAAAACAAAACTAATTTACTAATAAAATAAAGGAATCCAATTCCTTTCACATTTCAATTTTTTTTTCCAATTTCAAGTATAAAATGCTCCTGCATCCCACTCTTGGGGAAAGAAATTGTCCACGATCTCTTGAACATTTGTGCAATGCTTGGACATCTCTACAACATTCATCTAATTAGAATCCTCCAATGGCTGATTTCTTCACTTCATCAAACACTGAAAGTACTCTTTTCCTCTAGTTTTCTTCACCACTTTTCGATCTAATAGACCTTCAATTTCCTTTGGAGTTGCTTTGGGCAGTTGTTGTTTCCATTCAATAATCTGATCTACTTCACTGGAAGACTCATTATATGAAAATTTTCCTCTTCCCTCAAAGGAATACAAATCAAAAACATTAAAAATTGGGGAAATACCAACATTTCTTGGAAGCTCCACTTCATAAGAATTTGAGGAAAATTTCCTTAAAATTTTTCAAGGTCCGATCTTTTTAAGTTTTAACTTGTTGTATGTTCCTTTAGGAAATATTTCTTTCCTCAAATGTACCATGACTAAATCAGCGATCTCAAATTTTTGTTGCCTTCTCTTTGAATCAACCCTTTGTTTGTATTTGTTTTTGTTTTCCTATAGTTGTTGCTTAACTCTTTCTTGCAGTTCTTGCATGCTCACCGCAAATTCTTCACCTTTTGCACTTCTTATATCTTATTTTCCCAAATTCCTGAATTCATATACTCCCCTTGGATGCATTCCATACAAGATTTGGAAGGGAATCATACCTATACTTCTATTGGGTGTATCGTTGTATGAAAATTCAGCCCGAGCAAGAAATTGATGCCATTGTTTGGGAGTTCAACTTACCAAACTTCTTAGGATGTTTCCCAAGCTCATATTCACAATTTCTGTTTGACCATCAGTTTGTGGGTGATAAGCTGAGCTAAAATTAAGGTTAATACCCAACTTCTTCCACAATGATATCCAAAAATGACCGATAAACCTTGTTTCTCTATCAGATACAATACTTCTAGGAAATCCATGCAACCTTACCACCTCTTTAAAGAAAAAATTGGCAACATTGGTGGCATCACTAGTTTTGCTACAAGATATAAAATGTGTCATTTCAGAGAATTTATCAACCACAACATAGATAGAGTCATTACCTCTTTGAGTACTTGGTAGTCCCAATATAAAATCCATGCTTATTGAATCCCATGGCGTAGTAGGAATCAGTAATGGTTGATATAAAGCTTTATTTTGTCTTCTTCCCTTCACATGTAGGTAGATCCTACATTTTGCAACAAACATTTTCACATCAACTTGCATGTCTGGCCAGAAATAAAAAGCATTCAATTGAGCAAAAGTTTTATCTTGGCCAAAATGTCATGATAATCCTCTGCTATGCTTTTCCATGATAAAATTTTCTCTCATATAACATTTGGGTATGCACAATCTGCTATCTTTAAATAACAATCCTTCCTACAAAATAAATCTTAACCATGGAGTTCTATTACCAATAACTGGATTTTTACAAGCAGCATATGCATCTTTAAAATCAACATCTTCCTTATACATCTCTTTCATTTCATCAAATCCTAAAGCGTTGATTTGAAACTCATGCAAAATCAAATCTATTCTATTTAATGCATCAACAACCTTATTTGATTTTCCACTTGTATGCTTGATGAAAATTGTGAAATTTTACAAGAAATCCACCCATTTAGCAAGCCTCTGATTCAATTTGGCTTGAATTTTGATAAAATTTAGAGCATGGTTATCAGTATAAAGAACAAACTCTTTGGGCACATGATAATGCCTCCATTTTTTAGAGCTTGAACTATAGCATAGAACTCTTTATCATAAGAGGAATATTTTTGCTTTGCTTCATGTAATTTTTCACTAAAATATGAAATTTTCCTTCCTTCTTGACTTAGGACAACTCCAATAGCAGCTCCATTTGCATCTATCTCAACTTGAAAACATTTGTTAAAATCTAGTAAGGCTAATACAAAATTTTCAATTATCCTTTGCTTCAGTATTTTAAAATTTCTATCAGCTGCTACAATCCATTTAAATGGCTCCTTATTCTCCTTTATTGTGTCAACAATGGGTGCACACAAACTACTGAAATTCTTTATAAAATTTCGGTAGAAACTTGCAAGACCATGAAAGCTTCTTACCTCAAACACATTCCTTGGAATATGCCAGTTAATGAATTCCTTCACTTATCTGGATCCTTCTTCAATCCTTCTTCCGAAATCACAAATCCCAGGTACACCAACTCATTCTTCATGAAGCTACATTTCTTTAAAATTATCAACAACTTCTCTTGTTGCAGGGTACTCAAAACTAATTTGATATGTTTGAGATTCTCTTATTTTGTTTGGATAAGCACTAAAATATCATCCAAATACATAATAACAAATTTACCTGCAAATTATTTCAACACTTCATTCATTAATCTCATAAATGTGTTAGGTGCATTGGTAAGTCCAAAAGGAATTACCAACCAATCATACAATCCATTGTTTATTTTGAAAGTTGTTTTCCTTTCATCCCCCTCTCTAATTCTAAACTGGTGATAGTTTCTCTTGAGATCAATTTTAGAGAAATACTTAGCACCACTCAAACAACCAATCAAATATTCAATACGGGGAAGTGGAAATCTATACTTGATTGTATTTTATTGATGGCCCTTGAATTAGTACACATTATCCATCCACCATCTTTATTTGGGCTAAGCACGGTGGGAACAACACATGGAATCAAGCTCTCCTTTATTAATCCTTTGTCCAACAACTCCTGCACCTGTTTCTTTATCTCTTCATTTTCTTGTGGAGTCATGTGATATGTTGTTTTATTGGGAAGACTTTCCCCCAGAATTAGATCTATATGATGAATAATGCTTTGAAAAGGAGGCAACTATTTGGAAACTCATCAAAAATTATATCTGCAAACTCATCCAACATAACTTCGGCTTCTTCAGGTAATTCATTTAAACTTGTGCTAGTAAGAATTACCTTGGGCGTACCAATCAATGAAAAATGAATTTCTTCTTTATTTTTGAGCTCTTGCAGCAGTTCCTTCTTGTCCATAAGTAGCACACTAGGCCCAACTTTCTCTTTCGGATCCTTATCCTCTAAAGGCAATAGTAGATGTTTTTGGCCATTTTTATAAACTGTGTAGGTGTTATGCCTGCCATCATGAATGACTTTCCTATCATACTTCCAAGGTCTTCCCAACAACACATGACACACATCCATTGGCATTATATCACATAATACCTCATCATTGTAATTATCGATCTGGAACTCCACTTTAAACTTCTCATTCACCAATATCTGATGGAGTTTTTGCAGCCAAGACACCTTTTAAGCTGTGGGATATGTTATTCTCTGCAGCCCCAACTTATCTACCATTTTGTGGAGACCAAGTTATCTGTGCCACCACTGTCGATCACCACTTCGCAACACTTGCCTCTTGATTTGCATGCGGTTCTAAATAAGCTTTTTATTTGTGTTGGTTCCTTAACTTCATTTTTAGACTTAATCAATATTATTTTCATCAATAATGATTCTCCTACCTCTGGTGTTTCTTCACGGACAACTGCAGCTACATTTTCTTCTTGTGATTCTGCCATATTTTCTCCTCTTTGGTTTGTAGGATTATTTTCTGGACAATCCCATGACATATGTCCCAATTTCCCACATTTGTAACATTGATCTTGGTAGCCTCTTCCTCAACCACGTCCTCCTGAGAAATGCCTTCTTCCTCTTGATTCACATCCTCTTGATGGTTGACTGCTTGAACTACCTTCGCCTTCCTTTAGAGACTAAATTTTTTCTTGGTAGCTGGTTTTTCCTCTCCCCCTTATAGGACTCCTCCCTCTATTCCTTTGGCTTTGCTTTCTAGCCAAATTTTCCTATGCTTTCCAGGAAAATTAGTAAGCATCTTATACAGTTCTAGGCGAAAACAAACTAAAATCATCTTGAATCTCAAACCGCAGCCCATTGATATATCTAGCAACCTTTTCAGGTGTTTCTTTGATGTATCCTGCTCTAATATTCACCTTGTAAAATTCTTCAATATACTCTTTAACAATCAATGACCTTTGTTTCAAATTTTTCATTTTTCTGAATAAAGATAACTGATAATCTTTGGGAAAATATTTACCTTTCAGCTTTGCCACCATTCTACTCCAACTTTTGATCTTGGCTTTATTCTTTCTTCTCCTCTCTTCTTGAACTCCATCCCACCAAATAGTAGTGTGTCTTTTCAATCTAGTAACATCAAACTTCACCTGTTTGTCTTTAGCTACCTCCTCGTGCTCAAAATTATTATCTAAATCATTGTTCCAATCTATTAATTCTTCAGGTTCCAAGCTATCACTCTATCACTATAGGTAGGTATCTCTGTTTTAGGCCTCGAAATAGCCCCAATCATTGACCTCATCAATTTTATTTACGTAGGCTCTCTCGCATGTTCCTCATCTTTCGATGGAGACTCTTCCTCAGATTCGTTGATGTCTCCAGTCTTTGGATCTCTTTTCATGTTCATCTCTAAGGATTCTAGCCTTTCTTGGACACACCTCATGTCCTCCCTATCTCGAGCATCATCTGCTGGTCTTCCCCTTCGACCTTGTCTTCCCCATCGAGCGTGAAATGCAATTTCACACTTTTTTTTCTATGTCGTAGATCTAATACCAAAATTGATGCAAGATCTTGCCTGACCTGCAACAAGATTAATGGTTGATGTGAAAAAAAACATTAACTCATTTACACTTTCAATCCATTTCCCATACACAACATCTTCAAAAAAATTATAACATATATTTTTATTTTCTTCCTTCCGAAAAAAAATGCAAAAACTGAGTACATACATTCATATAATAAAATCTCTAATTCAACTTCTATCATTACTAAAAAATAATAAAATTTAGATGAGTTGGAATTTTCCAAAAAGGAATCCAAGCTCCCTGTTTTTCTCCAAAAAGTCTTAGCTTTCTTCAAATTTTTTTCCTTCTATAAATCTAATCTATGTTTTTCAAACTTAATAAAAACTACTTACATCTCTATCCACAAAAGAGGATAATATTTTATTATTTTTCTTAACATCATTCATATCCCAACTTTTTTTTTATCTTTAAAATAAAACAAAACTAATTCACTAATAAAATAAAGGAATCCAATTCCTTCTACATTTCAATTGTTTTTTCCAATTTCAAGTGTAGAATGCTCCTGCATTACTTTCAAAATGTGAGTTGGGGACTCGCTGGTAAGTACCCTCTGGTAAGTTATAAGACAACCTTTAATAGAAAAATATGATTTAATATAGCATAATTTAATATTGCAAATATAACAGAATTAATTTTTGCCAAAAAAAAAGATTTAATAGAAACTCGAGATTAATAGAAACTTGTATACTATTGACCCACCTTCTTTCTTTGAATAAGTGAATATGATATACTATTGACCCACCCTTTGTCTTTGAATAAGTGAATCTGATATACTATTGACCCATCTTCTGTCTTTGAATAAGTGAATCTGATGATTCCTGTTAAGTACTTGAATTTACTTGAATTTTGTCTTTGTAGATGATCAATCTGATTAGAAGTGAGTCAATGTGATCATTATTGCGAGCGAGTAAGTATGATCAATCGTGGTAAGTACCTGAATATTGTAGCTAAGTAGCTAAACTTTAATAGCCTTGCTCCGTACCCACTGAGTTAGACAGGTAGGCTGCTACATGTGTGACTCTGGCTAACTGATAATAGAAATGTATAAGAAACTGCTAATGGAATGTAGATCAATATGAAATGACATTAGTGCACTTAACAATAGGTATGCAATAGGTTATATGTCTATTTCCTACCTTTACAATGCAATTTTTTATCTTTGATAACATACATGCAGATCTAGGTCTGATAAGCAGTGATTTTGTAATCAAGCTCAAATAGTTCATGAAACATCAATAATCACTGCATGTACCAATGTCCATGGAAGATGGCCTGTCAAAGAGCCACCACAACACACATGGAAGAAGGCTAACATGCAGGAAAACATGCAGAAGCTACTCTTCACACTACACATGACAACTTTGGTTAAATTTTCCTTCCTTTTAAATGAATTAATAGATAGGGGATCAAAATCTAATTATGTATTAATAGGAAAACGAGAGTTTCTTTGAATCAATAAGAAAGACATCGACAAGACATCAAATTTTGGTTAAATTTAAGTAGCTTTGGATCTCACCTCGGGAGATGTGAAGTTTCCAATAAGAGGTATTTAAAAGTTTGATTAAAATTTTGGTGAACCTAAATTGCCACATAAACCTTTGGTTAAATTGCAATTAAATTGCGATAAGGATGGAGAAATGTGGGTCAAAGAAAGGATTAATTGTCGGTCAATACTCTAGCTTAAAAGAACGGATAATTTTGGTGACCCCAAATTGCCACAGAAAACTTCGATTAAATTGCGGTAAGGATGGAGAAATGTGAGTCAAAGAAAAGATTAATTGTCGTATGTGATGTGAACTCCAAATAAGATATATTAATACAGAGAGTCAATAAGAGGTATATTTAGTGAAACTGTGGAATCCGTTGTTTCCAAATGAAGCTTTACTTACCAGCTATAAAAATTGAATCCTTTAAAAGGATATAACACGTTTGAATTTTAATTATACAATATTTCAATAAAAATCTAATAGAGTAAGTGTTATATGCAT
Organism: Pinus albicaulis; assembly: GCA_034641835.2. NCBI lineage: Eukaryota > Viridiplantae > Streptophyta > Pinopsida > Pinales > Pinaceae > Pinus > Pinus albicaulis. The sequence continues at coordinate 8,148,461 of MU968450.1, forward strand.
TTTTGTTACCACCATTATCAATGTGTAAACATTATTTATGTGCAAGTTGCAATTTTATATAAATTTTATGTGTTGTGTTTTTTTGGATTTTGCTGATATTATTTGTTTTTACGAGGATATTTACAATTAAGTGTTTTGTTTACAGTTAGAATTTTAAGTACTTAAAAGTACGAGGATATTTACAACTAAGTGTTTTGTTTATAGTTAGAATTTAAAGAAATTATGTATTGCCTTATTTTCATTGTAGTTGTGATCATTTGTTTTTGTAAGGATATTTATGGTTGTTGTTGAGATCATTTGTTTTTATAAGGATATTTATGGCTAAGTGTTTTTTCACCGTTATTGATATCAAGGATATTTATCGTTAAGTGTTTTGTTTATAGTTAGAATTTAATAAATGAATATGCAAACAATGTTGAATTTAGTTTTTTAAAGAATATGTTTATAGCTTATTAGGATAGAAAGTATCTAATTAAGTGTATTTTTTTTCGTAGATAAGTTGAATTAAAAAGATGAGTTTGAAGGAATGTTAGATGTAAATTTTTAAATAATAAGGTTAGGCATTCTATGTGATTTGGATTATGCAAGAAATGGAAGGAAAGATAGATTAGGAAATACAACACATATAGAGAGAAATATAATAGAGAACGTAGTAATATGGAAAAAACTCAATTCTTGAAAAAATAGTATAATATTATATAACAAACACTAGCTTGGAATAGTTTTATCTTATCTCTAAAAAAGAGAGATGTCAACTATATTCAATTCCCAAAAAATTACTACAAGGAGTTGAAAGTGTGTCCTTTTATCAAAAAGAAAAAATCCTTAAGTTCCAAAACCCTGACCCTAGGAGGCAATGCATTAAACACTTGCATGAATCAAACACTCTTATTAATCAAATTCCCAATGTTCTTAGGCAAATATTTGATGTTTACACAATGAAGGAATGAGATGATCATTTACAAATGAGAGACCCCCTATAAATATTATTATAGGTGCATTTTCACTTAAAATTTATTTCATTAACTTGTCTTTTATTACTTTAATATTATTTATTATATCTTTATTTTCTTTTAGTTATTTCCTTTTAGACCTTAATATCTATGGATAATCATGTTGCTTTAGTGGAAGAGGTGGATGGTCATTGCCATCAATATCCAACCCCTTATTATATCTTTATTTTATTTTAGTTATTTCCTTTTAGAACTTAATATATATGGATAATAATGTTGCTTTAGTGGAAGAGGTGCATGGCCATCGCCATCAATATACAACTCCACTGGGATCATTCCTCCTCCTATAGGTATCATTTTTTATTGGAAAATGGCCTTCATTTTCGTTTTCATGATCCAACCAATTGTAACTTTGTCAATGTAATAAAGATTGATTTTTTTAGAAGCCAAGTACTCAAGAACCTTCAAAATGTCTAATAGAGGTGGGAAATATGGTTGAAGTATAACTCCACATTAAGTAATAGGTGAAATCTAAGGAAAAGAAGAATAATCAATTAAAAATAATTTTCAATTGTAGTCTTTATCATAGTGTAAGGACCATATTGAAGTGGTATGTCAATGCTCACTAAGCCCTTGATATTGACTGATTATATTTCTATTTAGTTATGTAGGCTAGAATCTCACATGGTCCTATTTTATTATATTTGTACACTTTTCCTCACACACACACACACACACACACACAAATATATATATATATATATATATATATATATATATATATATATGTATATGTTTATGTATATGTACATGTAGTATGTATGTATGTACATATATACATATACATGTACATGTACATGTACATGTACATACATATGTATACACATACACACACATACACATACACATACATGTACATACACATACACATACACATACACATACACATACACATACACATACATACATACATACATACATACATACATACATACACACATATATATATATATTGAGGATTGTAATTATTGGAGTCTTATCATTTTTAAGGTGCAAGGTTCATAACATTTGGTTTTAAAGTTCATCATCCTAGGGTTTTTTTGCTTCAAACATGTCATAATAACATTTCCTCTAAAACTTTTTTTTCTACGAGATTTTATAAAGTGAAACTTGGAGAATATTGAGTAGAAATATTGGGTAATATCCAATTCAAATTGCATATCCTCATTAGCTATATTTTCATAGATATTATCCAAGGAGGTGAAGGTTCCTAAATTCTCCTAAAATTGGTCTCAAACAAGCCAGTTTGGCATTTTCTCTATAATTTTTTTCTGGGAGGTTTAAGATTGTGAAACTTATACCATGTTAAGGGTAAATCTAAATGAAAATTTGGTTTAATTTTTAGATCTTGGTTCACTATAGTTTTGGATATATTCTCTAAGGAATTTATATTTCCTAAATGGCCCTAAAATTAGTTTGAAACAGGTCAATTTGGAATTTTAGATCTTTTTCCTTTTTGGAGGTTTCAAAATGTGAAACTTGGACTATATTAAGGATAAATCTTAGGGAAAATCTGGTTGAAATTTCATAACATTTTTTGCTATACATTTAGAGTTATACCCTGTGCTACTTAGGGTTTATGTATAATCCTGAAATAAATTTTAAATAGGTTGGCTTGATATTTTTTATTTCTTCTTTTATGGGACTTTCAAACTATTAAATCTTAAGGGATTTCAAGAGACATATAGAAGTAATTCAAATAAAAATTTCATAATTTTGTTTAAATAATTTTTCCAAATGGAAGTTACACAAGTTTTCTCATGGGAAGAGGCCAAAAATCACCCAGTTTTGAGAAAGTTACCATAACTTTTTCTTGGAACATCAAGTTCTAGTTACACCTATGGATTTGTAGAAAATACATATGAAAGTATTACATACCAAAGTTTTAGTTCTGGGGTCACTCAAAACTCAGAAATATATCAAGAAAAAATGTAGCCATTCAAATATTCTTCAAATTAATATACTTAATAGACAAGTAACCTAAATGTTGATTAGAAGATATGATTTTTTTTGGGTGACTAAAATTTGTGATAAAATGGAGTACTATTATTATTTTCCAAAATGCCTCCAAAGAAAGCTACTACACTAATTATATCTAATGAAGGCTTATCCTTGACTTATGAAGAAAGTGGAGTCTTAGAATTTAGGTTATCTCAATTAGAGAAGAAAGTTATTGAAATGGATGTGAGTATTTTGAAAAAGGAGGATTTTTCAGGTTCTCAAGAAAGACTTAAAAGAAAAATATAAAAGAATATCAACGAAAAATTAGGAAGTAATAGAAAAGAAGATGAATGAATATTAGAAAGAAATATAAAAGAATATGAATGCAAATAAGGAAGAAATACAAAAATCCATGATTTCCATGGAAAATCTTCTCTTGGAAAGGCTTCCTAAAAGGAAAATGGAGATCCAAGGAAATTTTCAACTTAAGGAGAAGCATGGTCTTGAGAATCAATCTGATATGGGTAGTATGTTATCATAATTGGAGAGCATAAATATTACTTTAGGTAGGTCAACCATAGATCTCTTTTACTGTTCTGTGGGGGTTGACTTAGGCTTCAGAGTTCGCTTGCGTGGAGACTTATTAGTCCCTGAAGCTTGTCATTTCTTAGACTTCTACAAGGACCCTATATCCATTTATTTTTTCTATTTCGTTCTTCAAAAAGTTCTAATAACCATTGTGAGGTGACCCAAAAGACTAAAATAGACACAGACTACCATGGAGCTATTTTAGAGTAGGGACAATAAATCTTAAGGCTTTATTAGATGATACAGAGTGAATTCTTTAACAGAGTTTTCCATGATCCAAATCTCACGAGGATTCAAAATTTTCTTTCCACAAGGGAGCCATTACTCAAATCTTGCTAAGGATTGTGTAGTCAAGAGTTAATGCATCTACTGCAGCCTAGGGTTGTGTAGCCATGACTCAAATCTCGCTAAGGATTGTGTATCCAAGAGTTTTGGCATCTACTGCGTCCTGGGGTTGTGTTTGTTTTGTTGTAAGCTCACCTTACTATCAAACAAGTTATCTCTGCTTCTCCTTCACCATCATGCTCTCTTTGCGTCGTGTTTTTGTGAGACTAGTGTTACATTTCTTTGGGGGAGGGGATTTTAGTTTCTTTAACCATGAGGCATATCTATTAGTTTCGAGGGCCATCATTGAACTTAGCCCACTAGACTAGATGGAAGAGCCCTTACCTTAGCCTTTCAGGCTTGAGAAAGGTATTCTTACTATCTCTTTCCGAGCCATTCTTACTATCTCTTTCCCAATCATAACCTACATTTGAAAATGTTCTCTACACTTTTTTTTTTTCACTTAATACCTTCAATTGGCTTGACTTCATAAATTTTGAGAATGTCCTATTCTTCAAATTTGAAGTCCTCAATTTACACATGTCGCTTTGTATGCTCCCCTGCATCCTAGAACAGGGATGGCTACCAGAGTCCCGCATCAGTCCTTAAAAAGAGTTTCATCGTGACAACTCGAAAAATAAATGTCTACATTCAAAATGGAATCTTTGCCACAACCCCTCTCTCATGGAATTTCTGTTAGTCCCTCTATTGCTACTTATGTCGCTAATGCTAAACTGATTATGTCCCAGGTGCATCTATATATGTCTTTACTCCCTTATTATCAAATAAATAGAATTGTTGTTTCTTATGCTTGAACCTTTGCCTATAATTTTGAAGGAACCAGTGTAAAACCTAAAGAATGCCATCCTTAGAGTACTTGTGGTTGAAGTGGATTGGTTCTCCATTCTTGAGGAGCTCTTAAGTGAAATTCTTTGTCTCTCTCAACAGCCATGGTTAAGGGAAGAACTTCATGATGAAATTTTGGTTGCTCATGGTTGCTCACCCTGCCCTAGTGGGTAGGACTCTGTAAGGAGCCAACCCAACTTAGAGATATCCTAGAGTTGGTGTCTGTATTTTCAAGGGAATGAGATTTGTTGTCTCACTATGGGACTCAAAAATAGGAGAACTAGCTTGGCGCTTAATGCATCTAGCAATTGAGATGTCTCATTTTGTTTCATAATAAACACAAGCAAGGACATGTCAAAGCCTGATGTAGGAATATATTGAAACTTGGATAATTGGGTGGCCAAAACATGATGTCAACTCATGGTCAAAGGAAAAGTTATCAAGATGACGCCAAGGTTGAATTTTTCCCAGATAACACTCGAAGAAATACCACCTCCACCTCTTAAATGTGAACAAGACAATTCATTATCAAATGATGAACCATCAGTGCAGAGGTCAGGGTTCACTACCCCCTTTTGATGGCTAAAAAAGACCACCACATGTCAACTCATATTTATATTGTTGGGCATATATGTGGTTGTCCTGAAAATGAACTTTTTCATTGATTTCACATTCTTGATATGAGTTTTATTTGTAATGTTGTTAGCTAGGGTTTTCTTAATGTGTAAGTACCTCATGATGCAATAAGTCGGCGCTTTTGCTAAAATTGTATGGATGTTGATCATCAGAAATAGAATAATTGCACAACATACCTCAACATGTTCATCTTTTGGCTGTCCAAAACCAAGGACAATAAATTATGACTTATTCTCCATGTTACATCATGAAATGGAAGTTGTAAACCAATTTCTTCATCGCTAAAACTTGCATTGATGGTTGCATAACTAGGATACCCAAAAACAACATAGTAATCAATATCCAAATTATGCATTTCAGTCAGAAAAAGAGAACCAATACCACCATGGTTATTGCACGGTCCATGTTATTCATCATGCAAGGAAATGGAAGCACTTACAAAGTCTTCGTCCTCCATGGGTTTCTCTACAAGATCTATCATCTTCAATTCCTCAAATTTTTCATCATTATGTTTTGGAAATTTGAAAAGAAAATTCACCATAACTTACCAAACCCTTGTTCCCTTTAGAGCCATGTTCTTCTTAGAGCCATGATGACTATTGTATTATCCTCCTCAAATAATAGTAACATTTAAAGATGTTTCTTTGAGCACAAGATGGAGTACATCTAAAACATTTGTGAATGAAAAAGAGAGAAATTAGTTAATTTAGTTGCAGTTTTTAAACACAGGAGACAAGTGATGACTTCTGGTTTATTTCTCTTTGTAAAATAACTTTTGAGAAAGTCAAAAAGCTTTTGAGAAAGCAAGGATAAATTATATTTTTTCTTGTAGTGATTTCCTTTGGTTTATTTTTCTTCTTAAAAAGCTCGAGAAAGAGAACATTAGGGGAATTTTGAGGTCTGAAACGGGCCTCCTACGGAAACTATAAAATAATAGTGGAAATAATAAAATAAGATCTGATTACATCATCAAATTTTAGAGGGAAAAAAAAGAAAACTATTTTTTCAACTCGTATTTTGAACTTATCTCCCTAAGTTTTTACTCAAATTTCGAGTAGGAATACTCATTGGATGCAAAATTTAATTCCCCATCCAATGAGTACCTATGTTGCATACTTTTTATGGACTCTACTACATGAAAAATAAAATATACTACGTTTTATTTCTTTTTAAAGAGCTTTCATTAGGGGAATTTTGAGGTCTAAAATTGGCCTCCTAAAATTTATGAGAACCAATAGGATTCAAGATGATGATGTCAACCATGGGGGATGATTCACCATTTTTGGAGTAAAAAAGTAAAAAGAATAATAAAATAATCATAATCTTTATAATAATGAAATTTATCATAATCTTTATAATAATAAAATGTTTGTATTGATAATACTCTTTTTATAAATATAAAAATATTTAATTGTAACTATTTTTATATTAGTAACAATTATATTTGGATTTTCAAATAAGTAGACATTTATATTGATATAGACTTAAGTTTATCCATCCAGCGTAATTTATGAATTAAGGTCATTAACTATGTACCGTCTTCCTCCTTCATTTCGGTTAATATGAAGGTTTTGTCATGGTCATACAATATTTTATTTCCAGAACCAGTGAATTGTGTGTGAAATCCTGATGAAAGGTTGTCTGTATTTAGGTCCATTATGTACCATCTACCTTAGTTTCCGTTAATACGAAAGTTTCGTCATGGTAATACGATGATTTTTCTTTATCCTTCAAATTTTTAACAAGTAACTTTTATAAATGGTACATATTTTATTTTATTTTCCATATTTTTACGCCGGAGGAATTTTCTTTGCTGGAGTGGGCTGAGAAAACACTGCTCACTCCAGCCAATAGGAGAAATACCGTACCGCCCTTTCCACTAATCAAATTTTGCCACGAGTTTGTCATCTATAGTAGAAAACTGAAGACCCGTCTATTCATTCTTCAGGAATTTCGGTTGCTGCTGTTATGCTACATTATTGGAATAGGATTCAGATTGGAGATACAACAGAGTATAACATCCTGAAGCCTGAACAGAACATGGTTATCCAGGCCTCACAATGTGAGTATAAGGGAGTTTGGAGCGATGGGTGATGGGGTTACTCTGAACACACATGCTTTTCAGAATGCCATTTTATATGTTAACACCTTTTCTGACAAAGGTGCGGCTCAGCTCTATGTTCCAACAGGAAAAAGGTTGACTGGTAGCTTTAAGTACTTGGATAGAGACTCTATCATTCTCGGATGCCAGGTAATAATAATAATTTATGCCCACAATATTTCTCATTTCTCTGTTCTGCATTCAATAAAAAATGGATAGTAATAATAACAGCCAGTTGGATCCTATATGCATTCAAGCTGTTAATGGGTCAATAATGACATCCCACATCCCATAACAAATAATACCAGTGAACTGTATACTTAGTGGCTTCGGTGATAAAACCTTCTGAATTAAATCGATCAGAAATTATACCCAATAAGATACAAAAGAACTCCGTTAGCAGAATGTGTGGAATCTTATAATATTTGTTCAATAGGTATGCCCATCTACATGAATGCTAGAGAAATAACAAATTGGCAGAGGGTCCTCGATAATCTCTGATATATGGTTCTAAGATCCCCCTGCATTTGGTTTCAGGAATCGCGAAATTGCCCAGTTATTGATCCCTTGCCATCTTATGGACGAGGAAGAGAACTACCTGGTGGAAGATACTGCAGCCTCATACACGGTTACAACCTTACATATGTTGTCATAACAGGTGGGTACATTCTTGGACCTTGAACATTTAGGAGAAATTGTATTCTGGACTGATGTTGGAAGATGGAATGAAAGACCATCTTTGGAAAATTAGACGGGGTAAATGTTGTGGAGGCAGTATGTTTGCATTGGATGAAGGTTTGTCCTGGGGTTTAAATTGGGGCTGAGATTTGCTTTTGCAGATGTGTACAGGGGATAATGGAACTATTGATGGTCAGGGTGCCATTTGGTGGGATTCGTTTCATAACCATACACTTAATTTCACTCGGCCTCACCTTGTTGAGCTGAGAAGCTCGACTGTCATTGTGAAATCATACTCTCTATGAGTAAACTGAATGTGGTTAAATTGGCTATCAGTGATAGATGGGCAAATCTATCGTACCCGGGAAGAACCTTTATGAATATTCATGTGCAGATTTGGGTTAGAAATCATGTTTGAGTCTCACCGTATTACAGGATGTTGGAGCATTGGATAAACTGTGATAGGACTGTGAAACCAATTCAACCTTTTGAATTTCTGAATAATGCCATTATAGAACGATTCTGTATAACTGATGGTAGACCTTCCTTACGGTCAGCCTTGAAGGCGGAACCGAGAATAAATCCCCACTTAAAAGGAGGGGCAGTTGTATTGTAATTTTGTTATAGTGCAAATCCCTTCAGGTCGAACCTTGGTTGTGCTCGAATTCCTGACGCTGGAGCAAAGAATTGAGACGGAAATGGGAACTAGCCTTGAGTTGTACGTTGAATGTATGCTGGAGGGTTTTAAAGCCAGAATGGAATACAATTCATGTTAAGGACCAGCATAGGGGAGCACTGGAGCGAGACTTCAACACGAAGTTCGCTGGCTTACCCATTTTGTGTAGAAAACGTGTGAAGAGAACTGCGCTAAGGGAAGCGTACCGAACAGTAAGTGAAGGAAGAAGATGGAACCTGGAGCATAGAAGGAACAGAACCAAGAGGTGAAAGTGGAACCGGAGGTAATAGTCGGGTGGTTTTGGGAACAAACCCGCCTATTTCGCATTGCCCTTGCCTGGAGGTGAAACCACAAGAAAAATACCCGATCCTATTAGATCGTGCCACGTCGTTGGGGCAATAACGCCCTCATCGCGTGAATTTGATGTGCTAAAGTTCGGCATCAAAAAAAATGCGAAACTTCACCCTGCTTGTTGGATCGCCCCAATCAACGCGATCCTCCTCTAGCCGTCGGAGGCGAGAGGATTGTTAATAGGTCGGCCCGAACGTTATATTGGCGTTGGCCTTATAGTTAGGTCTGAGATATATATATGGCAGACATTCATGCATAATGGCGTTTTAATGAATATGTGAAAGTGTCCATGGTATCGTCGATTGATGTCCGCGGTATTAAAATTAAGGTATGTAGTGAGCCCATATTAATGATCTAATGACGATCGCTGCAAGATCTAATTACAGTCCTATTCTACTTAAACTGGTTTCCTGATCAGATTTCTCATCTTGTCCTAATGATGAACCACACTCGCTGGTTCGAAACGCGTCGACACAAATTTCTTTTATGTGATTTTCACCGAAAAAATTTTACACACAAGATCTAATTACATTTTAACTCTAAGGTTTGGTCAATGCTTATAAACTAAAGTCCATCGTGAGCCTTTCGGGAGGGCGTATACTTGTTATTGCTTGGGGTTATGATCTAAGAAGTTCAAACATCAAAATATAACGAGAGGATGAGCATTAAGATATAAGTGCGTGTAAAGCTATGAGCATCGGGATATTGCCTTTTAATACAGTTTACAAGGGGAGGATTTCTATTAATATTCAAGCGCTTTATAAAAGAGGGAGATAGCCTTGGCTCATTAATCAAAAGATATTCATTTTTTATTATTATTATCGAATAAATTAAATGTTAAAAATAATTACATAATATTTAAAGTTTGAATTTATATACTTATTTTATTTTTAATAATTAAATGCTGTGATAAGAAAAGATTAAAAAAATAAAAAAAATAAATAGAAATAAAATTAAATAAAGATAAAATTAAAAATAAAAATAAAATAGATACAAAAAATTCTTAATTAAAAAATAAATAAATAAAATGAAATAAAAATAAAATTACATAAATCTGGCCAGAGCCGAGAGAGCTCCTGTGATTGATTACATTTATAGATATTGAGGAAGAAACTGTTCCTAATTCCTGTGTGAATCATGTACGTGTTCTTTGTTGTAAACTGTATGAAACTACGGGAATTTCACATCAAGGTCTCATTGCCTTCTTCATATATGAGGATGCCATCAGTCTCGAGGATGTGCAAGCCATTTGAATGGTCGGTTTGTGACATGGCGACATGTTGCTTCTTTAGTATATAGTATAGATAGTTTGAACGTGATAAGAATTGAGACATTAATAGCTATAGACTTTCCACCTTAGGTGATCATCTCTCTACTTACCATTTGTGATTATCTATTCAGCTTTGAATTTTCTTCTGTTAAATCACAATTCAGTTTTTACCCCTCATATAGCACAAAATGATTCACATCTCCTCCTTCCGCCGTTCCCTTGCACCCCCGATGCAATTGCTAGTATTATAATGGAGAAAAATTATAATTATAACTCTAGCATAACTATAACAACAAGAGTAGGACCAACACACTCAACACAATCTTTTCTAGCTTATCAATATATATTTTTCCGAGCCAATACAATCTATTCTGCCTCATCAATACACATTCCATAAATGAATGATATATAATTTTAAGTAAATTTATTTCATAGAAAAAGTCAATTTATAGAAAAATTAATTATTATTATTAAATATTATAAATGTGTTATGAGAATTTGGTTTAGATAGTGAAGAGTGTGTTGGTGAAGAATGGGTTGTTAAGATATTCGTGACGATGAAAAGGTCACTTCTGTTAAGACACTTTGCAATTCCAATGACCCAAAAACAAAAAAAAATCCAGCCCTATCGTTTGATAAAATCATTTATTTGTATAGTAAAACCTAAAACAATAATTTTCTTAATTTCTAACATTAAGAAAAATCCAAAAAAGACCACTGAAGAGCACATCAAATCCGATTTCGAGCTCGAAATCTACTGGAAGCCAGTGAAGAGTAGCACAATTATATTTCATTATAATGAGCTTAATCAATGTAAGTTTAAATTAGTAGACATGGTTCGACGGTACATGAGTCAGACTTGGAATGGATGGTGGAACATTCATATTATGTCGTATCGACTTGGTCTAGAACCCCAGTAAAGAACAGTTTGAAACATTTTTCTCAAGACTTCCCTTCAAACATTTGGCACGGACAGTGGAAAAAATAGTGGTAAGCCGATTTCGACATGTATGCCTTCATCTTTCTTCAATTCATGGACACAACAATGGGTTAGCTTCATTGATTCAGCCTTACTCCTCAATTCGCTGGTTTTCATGCCCCCCAGATACATTCTTTTAACAATCCGAAGAACCATTTTCACCCATGGCATGGGTATACAATATAACCCAATTTAGGAGAGATTTTGCGCACAACAATTGCACTGTACTAAAGGAGTCTAAGCAAATGCCTTCTGAGTTGAACCATTGGCACATTGCCTTGCAGGAGAGGATTTGGGCATTATTCCCCTTACTGGATCACCCATCTCGAGCAGAGAACCGGCTATGGCTACAGATAGGGCTGCAGTGAAGTTGGGATCTGCCTTTATAGAAGCCACATAATTCTGTATTATTGAAGAATAATTGCCCCTTTCATTATTATGATCCAATACCTGGCCCATATCGCTAGACAATGGACTCGAGCTTTGGAATCTCCCTGCTGCTAAATGTGGAGGCTGCAACTGTAATTCTGGTCGACTGGGCCCTCTTGTCTGTGAGGTCGAGCGTGATTGTGGGAAACGTGCTGGAGGTCGAGACTGTGGCAATGCAGGGTAGAAATTCGTTGTCTGCAACTAAATATTCTGTATTCATCCCCTCACCAATGAGCTGGTTGGGCGAGCCATCGTGCATAACAGCCATAGCCAGAGGACTCAGAGAATGAGTGTGTTCGCCTTCGTAGGTTGTTATTACAATGGTCGGGTCTTGGGCACATCTCTGAACCTGCTCAAAATTTGTAAATTAGAAAACAGAAAGTCTAATTATATGTATTTCGAAGTCCAGGAGAGGAGTGAGAAATTTGTTTGGGAGAAAAGGAGGAGGTTCTACCTGTTTTTTGACTGGGCAAGCGGGTGCCCAGGCACATTTGTAATAGGATCTTGGAAGTGGATGGTTTCTTGTCATCTTTTGCCCATACTTTCGCCACTTGCAGCCATCGCTTCTCTGATTATAATACATCAGATCAGATAGGCGAAAGAAAACGAATTTTCATTATTATTATTATTTTTTATATAGATTTTGAAAATATTTTGGAATTTAAAATCGAAAAGTCAAACAATTAACTTTATCAAATTCAAATTTCAAAATATTAGGAGATTACCGCCGATTTCTCGGATGTTGTCCGCACTGCTACGATTCTCTTTTTCGCTGAAGCCCTTGCTTGGGACCTGAAGCTTCTTGTTCGGCGACTCCCCGTGATGAAAAGGGCTCTCATCCATGGACGAAGTGATTCCTCTGTCAGTCTGTTCCAACTGCATGTAATTTATCTTCCTCTTTTTTGAAGGCAACTTCTGATCCTCCATAAATTTGACAATCTTCTCCTTTTCTTCTCTTCGCTCGTCACAAGCTGAAGACTGATCAGATTCGAGGGAAACTGCCCGTCCGGAGTCGACATTCGTAGACCCCAGACACAATGGATTGAATATCTACACAGTCAACCAAAAAAAATTAAGACTTTCGAGAATCATTAAGATTGTTTATTTGCCAAAGTTTATCGCCTGTCGATTGGAACATGTGACTTTTCATTAAGAGAAAACACAAAATGCATGTTCAAACAACAATATAATATACCTCATTTTCAACGATGCATTTCTGTTGTTGCAGCAGAGACCTAATATGCTGCTGCAAGTATTTACATTTACTATTCATGCTCGTCAACACGGACTTCAGTTTTTGATTCTCCTCGTTAACCCGATTTATCTCTGAAACAACTAATGTCATCTGCAAGCAACACAAGCGAATCTGTAAGAACCAGATTGCCCTAATTTCAAATCAACACAAACAAACAATGTCATTGCTATAATTTCAGATCAACAATCAGCCATGAAAATGCCTTCAAAGCTGCACCTGAATCTTGTGACTTTTCATCTCTTCAATGTTGACTTAAATTCGCAGTCTGGAGAATAGGGAGCCGAGCGCTGTTAGCGTTTGCGGCCTTCCGTATCTCATTTATAAGGAATTATGAAGAGGGAAGCAGTGAAGGGAGCGGAGACTGGAGTGGCCCCGGCACCCGACTCCAAATAGTCCACGGTCGTGCTTGCCAACGCACAAGATTAGAATGGGTCAACCCAGAGAGTTGACAACTGCATCCTCCGAATCTGATCTCCTAACTTATCTTTAAAACATATTGTCTGGTCTTCTTGTAGTGGATCTCCACACGTTTTAAATTAAATTGGAGTGCCAGAAAGTCAAGAGCTTGAGCTAATTACAGATGAGATGTATTATTCATCTATGTATAGTCAATAATAGGTATAAACGTTTTGAAATGATTTGAGATCCACTTGTGGCAAGTTGGCGTACCAAAAAGTCCCCACCTTGATGTGAATTGCAAATCACAACTATTAACTTCTAGAGTCCATAAGAGGTAAGTCCCCAGCTTGATGTGATGTGAATTGCAAATCACATCTAACTTCTAGAGTCAAGAAGGACTGCACGCAGCCAGGAGTCCCTTAGGAAGGTAGATAATTTTGTTTTGAAATTTTCTCAGCTCATAATTTTGTTTGGATACTAAAAGAACTATAGGCTTGTGCGCTAAAGTAGCTATTTCCCTGAATATTACAAATTGAAAATGCATTCCAATGTATATTTAGTTAGCAACGAAATTAACATGGAAATAAGTTTAGTCAATGTTAGCATATATTATTTGCCACAAATTACTTCAAACAAGGACCCTATATCCATTTATTTTTTCTATTTCGTTCTTCAAAAAGTCGTAATAACCATTGTGAGGCAACTCGAAAGACTAAAATAGACACAGACTACCATGGAGCTATTTTAGAGTAGGGACAATAAATCTTAAAGCTTTATTAGATGATACAGAGTGAATTCTTTAACAGAGTTTTCCATGATCCAAATCTCACGAGGATTCAAAATTTTCTTTCCGCAAGGTAGCCATTACTTAAATCTTGCTAAGGATTGTGTAGTCAAGAGTTAATGCATCTACTGCAGCCTAGGGTTGTGTAGCCATGACTCATATCTCGCAAAGGATTGTGTATCCAAGAGTTTTTGCATCTACTACGTCCTGGGGTTGTGTTTGTTTTGTTGTAAGCTCACCTTACTATCAAACAAGTTATCTCTGCTTCTCCTTCACCATCATGCTCTCTTTGCGTCGTGTTTTTGTGAGACTAGTGTTACATTTCTTTGGGGGAGGGGATTTTAGTTTCTTTAACCATGAGGCATATCTATTAGTTTCGAGGGCCATCATTGAACTTAGCCCACTAGACTAGATGGAAGAGCCCTTACCTGAATCGATGGAATAGCCCTTACCTTGGCCTTTCAGGCTTGAGAAAGGTATTCTTACTATCTCTTTCTAAGCCATTCTTACTATCTCTTTCCCAGTCATAACCTACATTTGAAAATGTTCTCTACACTTTTTTTTGTTCACTTAATACCTTCAATTGGCTTGACTTCAAATTTGAAGTCCTCAATTTACACATGTCACTTTGTATGCTCCCCTGCATCCTAGAACAGGGATGGCTACCAGAGTCCCGCATCAGTCCCTAAAAAGAGTTTCATCGTGACAACTCGAAAAATAAATGTCTACATTCAAAATGGCATCTTTGCCACAACCCCTCTCTCATGGAATTTCTGTTAGTCCCTCTATTGCTACTTATGTCGCTAATGCTAAACTAACTATGTCCCAGGTGAATCTATATATGTCTTTACTCCCTTATTATCAAATAAATAGAATTGTTGTTTCTTATGCCAAAACCTTTGCCTATAATTTTGAAGGAACCAATGCAAAACCTAAAGAATGTCATCCTTAGAGTACTGGTGGTTGAAGTGGATTGGTTCTCCATTCTTGAGGAGCTCTTAAGTGAAATTCTTTGTTTCTCTCAACAACAATGGTTAAGGGAAGAACTTCATGATGAAATTTTGGTTGCTCATGGTTGCTCACCTTGCCCTAGTGGGTAGGACTCTGTAAGGAGCCAACCCAACTTAGAGATATCCTAGAGTTAGTGTCTGTATTGTCAAGGGAATGAGGTTTGTTGTCTCACTATGGGACTCAAAAATAGGAGAACTAGCTTGGCGCTTAATGCATCTAGCAATTGAGATGTCTCATTTTGTTTCATAATAAGCACAAGCAAGGACACGTCAAAGCCTGATGTAGGAATATATTGAAACTTGGATAATTGTGTGGCCAAAACATGATGTCAACTCATGGTCAAAGGAAAAGCTATCAAGATGATGCCAAGGCTGATTTTTTTCCAGATAACACTCGAAGAAATACCACCTCCACCTCTTAAATGTGAACAAGACAATTCATTATCAAATGATGAACCATCAATGCAGAGGTCAGGGTTCACTGCCCCCTTTTGATGGCTAAAAAAGACCACCACATGTCAACTCATATTTATATTGTTGGGCATATATGTGGTTGTCCTGAAAATGAACTTTTTCATTGATTTCACATTCTTGATATGAGTTTTAGTTGTAATGTTGTTAGCTAGGGTTTTCTTAATGTGTAATTACCTCATGATGCAATAAGTCGGCGCTTTTGCTAAAATTGTATGGATGTTGATCATCAGAAATAGAATAATTGCACAACATACCTCAACATGTTCATCTTTTGGCTGTCCAAAACCAAGGACAATAAATTATGACTTATTCTCCATTCTACATCATAAAATGGAAGTTGTAAACCAATTTCTTCATTGCTAAAACTTGCATTGATGGTTGCATAACTAGGATACCCAAAAACAACATAGTAATCAATATCCAAATTATGCATTCCAGTCAGAAAAAGAGAACCAATACCACCATGGTTATTGCAGCCATGTTCTTCATCATGCAAGGAAATGGAAGCACTTACAAAGTCTTTGTCCTCCATGGGTTTCTCTACAAGATCTATCATCTTCAATTCCTCAAATTTTTCATCATTAAGTTTTGGAAATTTGAAAAGAAAATTCACCATAACCTACCAAACCCTTGTTCCCTTCAGAGCCATATTCTTCTTAGAGCCATGATGACTATTGTATTATCCTCCTCAAATAATAGTAACATTTAAAGATGTTTCTTTGAGCACAAGATGGAGTACATCTAAAACATTTGTGAATGAAAAAGAGAGAAATTAGTTAATTTAGTTGCAGTTTTTAAACACGGGAGACAAGTGATGACTTCTGGTTTATTTCTCTTTGTAAAATAGCTTTTGAGGAAGTCAAAAAGCTTTTGAGAAAGCAAGGATAATTGTATTTTTTCTTGTAGTGATTTCCTTTGGTTTATTTTTCTTCTTAAAAAGCTCGAGAAAGAGAACATTAGGGGAATTTTGAGGTCTAAAATAGGCCTCCTAAGGAACCTATAAAATAATAGTGGAAATAATAAAATAAGATCTGATTACATCATCAAATTTTAGAGGGAAAAAAAAAACTATTTTTTCAGCTCGTATTTTGAACTTATCTCCCTAATTTTTTACTCAAACTTCGAGTTGGAATACTCGTTGGATGAAAAATTTAATTCCCCGTCCAAGGAGTACCTATGTTGCATACTTTTTATGGACTCTGCTACACGAAAAATGAGAAATACATGAAAAAACGTGATTGCAATCACGTTGTTTCATGTATTTCTCATTTTCGTGTAGGACGGTCCATCAAAAGTATGCAACATGGGTACTCCTTGGATGAAGAATTAAATTTTGCATCCAATGAGTAATCCCGCTCAAAATTTGAGTAAACCCTTAGGGAGATAAGTTGAAAATACGAGTTGAAAAAGTACCTTTATTATTTTATTATTTTATTATTATTTTTACTTTTTTACTCCAAAAATGGTGAATCATCCCCCATGGTTGACATCATCATCTTGAATCCTATTGGTTCTCATAAATTTTATTTTGGTTGTACATTTTTCTTAGGAGGCCAATTTTAGACTTCAAAATTCTCCTAATGAAAGCTCTTTAAAAAGAAACAAAACATTGTATGTTTTCTTGTGGAAAAGTTATAGATAGTGTGTTTTAACTTACCAAAAAAGACAACACAATTAGAACCAATCCCACCTGTTATAACACATTTAAAATTTCAAAATTGTCAGAGAAAACAACATTACATACCAAAACATTTATCCCGTCTCGAGTTCAATTTCCAAATAGAAAAAAGGTGGTGTCTAAATGCCACAGTTCTTGACCACAAAACTTTGTAAAGATAAATTTAACAACCAAAACCATACAGAATTCTCCCCTGCCTCTTCAGGGGATAGACAACATCCATATTTGTAATAGACTTTGCCCATTTTCTAAGAATATCTTCAGTACACCCTAATATTTTCATAGATTAGCCCGATGATATGCTTCATACCACCACATCTCGCCAGACGCGTAAATCCGTAATACACTAGATACAATTATAAGGGAGAAATTTCCTGCGGCGATATTTGAAGTTCAAAGAAGAAGCACATCCCTACAAGACATACAAAACATAAGCACACACCAGAGTCAACAAAATCACTCAAGTGTACGGTTACATGAGAAAAATTTATTCGAGGCTCAACATTTATAGCAAAGTAGTTAGCCAAATCACCAGAGTTTTCTCCAAAATATGAAAGTTCAATTAGATGAAGCAAAATGATCATTAGAAACAACTAACCTTTCACCAGTATCAGCTAAGATTTTGGTAATTGAAGCAAATCAATGATAATAACGAGAAAATATGGAGTGAAATGTCCATATGCAACACTATTAGCATAGTCCTCAGTAAAATAATCAAAATGTGAGACTTTAACATATGCACCAAATTGTTATACTAAATTCAAATATTCAAACAAACCCTTCCACTCAGGATCTACAACACCAATGTAAATATTCAAATAAACCCTTCCACTGAGGATCTACAACACTAGGCTATGTTGGCAAACCCTGCGCTTTCGGCCTCTGAACAACATCACTAACGCATGAATGGTGCTGCCATAAGAAGCACACACCTACAAGACATACAAACCATATGAGCACACTATACAAATATGAAGCCTAGGGAAACTACCATAATACCCAAGACAGAGAAAAATACAAAAAAAGATGAATGAATTTCGCTAAATATCTACACGAGTTAAGGGTTCATAAACCTGGTGCATGCTTTGTGAATTTTGGATTTTATTATAAAAAATATATCCGGAGATATCATGCAAGATCAAAGATCTTAACTAATTCTTGTAAAAATTTGAGAAAACTATTGCAAAATGATATATAAAGGAGATGAAGAAAAGCAATAGTAAAATTATCTAATACAGACAATGCCAACATCATGGCTCTAGGAAATTTCTTTAGGCTCAAAATTTTTGGCTGAACGAGTCATTTGAGCAGGTTCAAAATCATAAAGGTTTCAAGCCAGGTATTATTTTTTAGCCAGAACCTACAATACAATGATACATTTAGCATCTATGAAATCCCAGTCAGCCACACGTACTACATGAATAAATTTACATAATCATCTATAAAGTAACTAACAAATTATGATATGTTAGTTAATTTAATTAAATATCAACTACACATAAGGCATGTGAAATTATATAAGCATCTATAAAGTAATTAACAAATTACCATATGTTAACCACATACCTGACATTTGATAACTAAATATGCAGGTCCTCATCTTGGCCGCTTGTCCATAATGTGATTAGGACAACATGCATGTAATGGAGGATAAATACACAAGTTTTTAAGAATTGTTTCTTTAACCAGGTGGCTATGTGACTCAATCAAATTGCTTCACTGTCTGATGGAATTAATAGAGTACACACCGTCTGAAGGAATTAATAGTAATATGGTAGTGTTCTGGCTCTTGATCTTGAAATAACGTAGAAATAGGACTGGAAACTCGACACTCTGTCATTACGTTTCCTTGGATTCTTGTGTCCCTTTTAATCTTTATACAATGAGTTTCTAGTACTTGTTCCTCAGTGGTTTTAAGTTCGAGCATTCATCTAGGATATGAAGGAAATATATCTAATCCCAAAGGCAAGCCCATCAATAGAGCATTACAAGCACACTAGAACAAGTCGTTTAGCCCAGACCCGACATCCTTCTTATGCTCAAATTTCGAACTACAGTTTCATCCTTTCACTTACCCTTGCTAGATGATTGACACCATTAATAGAATAAAGATGCAAACTAACCATCATTAGTAATCACTTTGCTAATCAACTACAATCCAATATTGTTAATACTTTGTCACGAGCGACGAAAGCGTTGCTTCTGATAACGTGAAAGATTATGAATAGTTTTCTCATGTATTAGGGTGTTACCGAAGGACCAGAGGCCTTTATATTTTTTTTCGACCCATTAATTTTCATATCCTCCCCAGGTGCAGCTGGTAGTTGTTGCACAATGTTGTTGAAATATCTATGTTTGGTCATTCGCAAGAGAGTTTGATTTAATATCTATGTTTTTTTGTTTGCGGGAGGCTCTTATTTTTAATTTCAGTTGTGTTTAATAACGAAGAATGGTCAAGTGAGGTAAATATATATTCTTGATTTCAATTTCAATATATATTCATGTTTTTAATTTCAATTTGCAAGCAAACAACATGAACTATCTGGTGTTCCTGGTGTTACTTCACTGTATATATTCTTGATTTTAATTTCAAACAATTCAATTTATAAGCAAGAACATGAATTACCTCCTTTTGTTTCTTCACTTGTCTTCTCCTACGTTCTTTATATTTTTTTTAGAAATTTAATTCTTGTACCAATAGTGGTGAGAATATGTTGCAAGAAGAACACTTTCAACCACAAAAGCGAGCAGAAATATGGTTTCAACCAGAAACTGGCAGAAATAGTTCCACCCTACTTATTGATGCCAGATCCTACCTGACCTGCAACAATATTAATGGTTGATGTGAAAAAAAACATTAACTCAGTTACACTTTCAATATATTTCCCATTCACAACATCTTCAACAAATGTCTAACATATATTTTATTTTCTCCCTTCTGAAAAATTGCAGAAACTGAGTACATACATTCATATAATCAAATCTATAATTCCACTTCTATCATTACTAAAAATTACTGAAATTTAGATGAGTTGGAATTATCCAGAAAGGAATCCAAGCTCCCTGTTTTTCTCCAAAAAGTCTTAGATTTCTTTAGATTTTTTCCTTCTACAAATCTAATCTATTTTTTTCAAATTTAATAAGAAACTACTTCCATCTCTATCCACAAAAGCAGATAATTTTTTTTAAAATTTTTCCTAACATCATTCATATCCAAACTTTTTTGATCTTTAAACTAAAACAAAACTAATTTACTAATAAAATAAAGGAATCCAATTCCTTTCACATTTCAATTTTTTTTTCCAATTTCAAGTATAAAATGCTCCTGCATCCCACTCTTGGGGAAAGAAATTGTCCACGATCTCTTGAACATTTGTGCAATGCTTGGACATCTCTACAACATTCATCTAATTAGCATCCTCCAATGGCTGATTTCTTCACTTCATCAAACACTGAAAGTACTCTTTTCCTCTAGTTTTCTTCACCACTTTTCGATCTAATAGACCTTCAATTTCCTTTGGAGTTGCTTTGGGCAGTTGTTGTTTCCATTCAATAATCTGATCTACTTCACTGGAAGACTCATTATATGAAAATTTTCCTCTTCCCTCAAAGATACAAATCAAAAACATTAAAAATTGAAATACCAACATTTCTTGGAAACTCCACTTCATAAGGAATTTGAGGAAAATTTCATGTTCAAGGTCCGATCTTTTTAAGTTTTAACTTGCCCATGTTCCTTTGAAATATTTATTTCCTCAAATGTGCACGCATTCAATCAATGATCTCAAATTTTTGTTGCCTTTATCTTTGAATCAACCCACTTTGTTGTATTTGTTTTGTTTTCTATAGTTGTTCTTAACTCCACCTTCACAGTTCTTGCATGTCTGCTTAATTCTTAGCCTTTGCACTTCTTATGTCTTGTTCCAAATTCTGAATTCATACTCATGGATGCATTCCATAAAAAGATTTGGGAGGATCATACCTATCTTCTGTTGAGGTGTATCGTTGTATGAAAATTCGACGACAAAGAAAATTGATACCATTATTTGGGAGTTCATGATGCAAAATTCTTAGGATGTTTCCCAAACTCCTATTCACCATTTATGTTTGCCCATCAGTTTGTGGGTGATAGCCTGAGCTGAAATTAAGGTTAATATGCAAAATCTTCCACAATAATGTCAAAAAATGATAAACCTTGTTTCTCTATCAGATACAATACTTCTAGGAAATCCATGCAACCTTACCACCTCTTTAAAGAAAAAATTGGCAACATTGGTGGCATCACTAGTTTTGCTACAAGATATAAAATGTGTCATTTCAGAGAATTTATCAACCACAACATAGATAGAGTCATTACCTCTTTGATTACTTGGTAGTCCCAATATAAAATCCATGCTTATTGAATCCCATAGCGTAGTAGGAATCAGTAATGGTTGATATAAAGCTTTATTTTGTCTTCTTCCCTTCGCATGTAGGTAGATCCTACATTTTGCAACAAACATTTTCACATCAACTTGCATGTCTGGCCAGAAATAAAAAGCATTCAATTGAGCAAAAGTTTTATCTTGGCCAAAATGTCATGATAATCCTCTGCTATGCTTTTCCATGATAAAATTTTCTCTCATATAACATTTGGGTATGCACAATCTGCTATCTTTAAATAACAATCCTTCCTACAAAATAAATCTTAACCATGGAGTTCTATTACCAATAACTGGATTTTTACAAGCAGCATATGCATCTTTAAAATCAACATCTTCCTTATACATCTCTTTCATTTCATCAAATCCTAAAGCGTTGATTTGAAACTCATGCAAAATAAAATCTATTCTATTGAATGCATCAACAACCTTATTTGATTTTCCACTTGTATGCTTGATGACAATTGTGAAATTTTACAAGAAATCCACCCATTTAGCATGCCTCTGATTCAATTTGGCTTGAATGTTGATAAAATTTAGAGCATGGTTATCAGTATAAAGAACAAACTCTTTGGGCACATGATAATGCCTCCATTTTTTAGAGCTTGAACTATAGCATAGAACTCTTTATTATAAGAGGAATATTTTTGCTTTGCTTCATTTAATTTTTCACTAAAATATGAAATTTTCCTTCCTTCTTGACTTAGGAAAACTCCAATAGCAGCTCCATTTGCATCTATCTCAACTTGAAAACATTTGTTAAAATCTAGTAAGGCTAATACAAAATTTTCAATTATCCTTTGCTTCAGTATTTTAAAATTTCTATCAGCTGCTACAATCCATTTAAATGGCTCCTTATTCTCCTTTATTGTGTCAACAATGGGTGCACACAAACTACTAAAATTATTTATAAAATTTTGGTAGAAACTTGCAAGACCATGAAAGCTTCTTACCTCAAACACATTCCTTGGAATATGCCAGTTAATGAATTCCTTCACTTATCTAGATCCTTCTTCAATCCTTCTTCCGAAATCACAAATCCCAGGTACACCAACTCATTCTTCATGAAGCTACATTTCTTTAAAATTATCAACAACTTCTCTTGTTGCAGGGTACTCAAAACTAATTTGATATGTTTGAGATTCTCTTATTTTGTTTGGATAAGCACTAAAATATCATCCAAATACATAATAACAAATTTACCTGCAAATTATTTCAACACTTCATTCATTAATCTCATAAATGTGTTAGGTGCATTGGTAAGTCCAAAAGGAATTACCAACCAATCATACAATCCATTGTTTATTTTGAAAGTTGTTTTCCTTTCATCCCCCTCTCTAATTCTAAACTGGTGATAGTTTCTCTTGAGATCAATTTTAGAGAAATACTTAGCACCACTCAAACAACCAATCAAATATTCAATACGGGGAAGTGGAAATCTATACTTGATTGTATTTTATTGATGGCCCTTGAATTAGTACACATTATCCATCCACCATCTTTATTTGGGCTAAGCACGGTGGGAACAACACATGGAATCAAGCTCTCCTTTATTAATCCTTTGTCCAACAACTCCTGCACCTGTTTCTTTATCTCTTCATTTTCTTGTGGAGTCATGTGATATGTTGTTTTATTGGGAAGACTTTCCCCCAGAATTAGATCTATATGATGAATAATGCTTCGAAAAGGAGGCAACTATTTGGAAACTCATCAAAAATTATATCTGCAAACTCATCCAACATAACTTCGGCTTCTTCAGGTAATTCATTTAATCTTGTGCTAGTTAGAATTACCTTGGGCTTACCAATCAATGAAAAATGAATTTCTTCTTTATTTTTGAGCTCTTGCAACAGTTCCTTCCTGTCCATAAGTAGCACACTAGGGCCAACTTCCTCTTTCGGATCCTTATCCTCTAAAGGCAATAGTAGATGTTTTTGGCCATTTTTATAAACTGTGTAGGTGTTATGCCTGCCATCATGAATGACTTTCCTATCATACTTCCAAGGTCTTCCCAACAACACATGACACACATCCATTGGCATTATATCACATAATACCTCATCATTGTAATTATCGATCTGGAACTCCACTTTAAACTTCTCATTCACCAATATCTGATGGAGTTTTTGCAGCCAAGACACCTTTTAAGCTGTGGGATATGTTATTCTCTGCAGCCCCAACTTATCTACCATTTTGTGGAGACCAAGTTATCTGTGCCACCACTGTCGATCACCACTTCGCAACACTTGCCTCTTGATTTGCATGCGGTTCTAAATAAGCTTTTTATTTGTGTTGGTTCCTTAACTTCATTTTTAGACTTAATCAATATTATTTTCATCAATAATGATTCTCCTACCTCTGGTGTTTCTTCACGGACAACTGCAGCTACATTTTCTTCTTGTGATTCTGCCATATTTTCTCCTCTTTGGTTTGTAGGATTATTTTCTGGACAATCCCATGACATATGTCCCAATTTCCCACATTTGTAACATTGATCTTGGTAGCCTCTTCCTCAACCACGTCCTCCTGAGAAATGCCTTCTTCCTCTTGATTCACATCCTCTTGATGGTTGACTGCTTGAACTACCTTCGCCTTCCTTTAGAGACTAATTTTTTTCTTGGTAGCTGGATTTTCCTCTCCCCCTTATAGGACTCCTCCCTCTATTCCTTTGGCTTTGCTTTCTAGCCAAATTTTCCTCTGCTTTCCAGGAAAATTAGTAAGCATCTTATACAGTTCTGGGCGAAAACAAACTAAAATCATCTTGAATCTCGAACCGCAACCCATTGATATATCTAGCAACCTTTTCAGGTGTTTCTTTGATGTATCCTGCTCTAATATTCACCTTGTAAAATTCTTCAATATACTCTTTAACAATCAATGACCTTTGTTTCAAATTTTTCATTTTTCTGAATAAAGATAACTGATAATCTTTGGGAAAATATTTACCTTTCAGCTTTGCCACCATTCTACTCCAACTTTTGATCTTGGCTTTATTCTTTCTTCTCCTCTCTTCTTGAACTCCATCCCACCAAATAGTAGTGTGTCTTTTCAATCTAGTAACATCAAACTTCACCTGTTTGTCTTTAGCTACCTCCTCGTGCTCAAAATTATTATCTAAATCATTGTTCCAATCTATTAATTCTTCAGGTTCCAAGCTATCACTCTATCACTATAGGTAGGTATCTCTGTTTTAGGCCTCGAAATAGCCCCAATCATTGACCTCATCAATTTTATTTACGTAGGCTCTCTCGCATGTTCCTCATCTTTCGATGGAGACTCTTCCTCAGATTCGTTGATGTCTCCAGTCTTTGGATCTCTTTTCATGTTCATCTCTAAGGATTCTAGCCTTTCTTGGACACACCTCATGTCCTCCCTATCTCGAGCATCATCTGCTGGTCTTCCCCTTCGACCTTGTCTTCCCCATCGAGCGTGAAATGCAATTTCACACTTTTTTTTCTATGTCGTAGATCTAATACCAAAATTGATGCAAGATCTTGCCTGACCTGCAACAAGATTAATGGTTGATGTGAAAAAAAACATTAACTCATTTACACTTTCAATCCATTTCCCATACACAACATCTTCAAAAAAATTATAACATATATTTTTATTTTCTTCCTTCTGAAAAAAATGCAAAAACTGAGTACATACATTCATATAATAAAATCTCTAATTCAACTTCTATCATTACTAAAAAATAATAAAATTTAGATGAGTTGGAATTTTCCAAAAAGGAATCCAAGCTCCCTGTTTTTCTCCAAAAAGTCTTAGCTTTCTTCAAATTTTTTTCCTTCTATAAATCTAATCTATGTTTTTCAAACTTAATAAAAACTACTTACATCTCTATCCACAAAAGAGGATAATATTTTATTATTTTTCTTAACATCATTCATATCCCAACTTTTTTTTTATCTTTAAAATAAAACAAAACTAATTCACTAATAAAATAAAGGAATCCAATTCCTTCTACATTTCAATTGTTTTTTTCCAATTTCAAGTGTAGAATGCTCCCGCATTACTTTCAAAATGTGAGTTGGGGACTCGCTGGTAAGTACCCTCTGGTAAGTTATAAGACAACCTTTAATAGAAAAATATGATTTAATATAGCATATTTTAATATTGCAAATATAACAGAATTAATTTTTGCCAAAAAAAAAGATTTAATAGAAACTCGAGATTAATAGAAACTTGTATACTATTGACCCACCTTCTTTCTTTGAATAAGTGAATATGATATACTATTGACCCACCCTTTGTCTTTGAATAAGTGAATCTGATATACTATTGACCCATCTTCTGTCTTTGAATAAGTGAATCTGATGATTCCTGTTAAGTACTTGAATTTACTTGAATTTTGTCTTTGTAGATGATCAATCTGATTAGAAGTGAGTCAATGTGATCATTATTGCGAGCGAGTAAGTATGATCAATCGTGGTAAGTACCTGAATATTGTAGCTAAGTAGCTAAACTTTAATAGCCTTGCTCCGTACCCACTGAGTTAGACAGGTAGGCTGCTACATGTGTGACTCTGGCTAACTGATAATAGAAATGTATAAGAAACTGCTAATGGAATGTAGATCAATATGAAATGACATTAGTGCACTTAACAATAGGTATGCAATAGGTTATATGTCTATTTCCTACCTTTACAATGCAATTTTTTATCTTTGATAACATACATGCAGATCTAGGTCTGATAAGCAGTGATTTTGTAATCAAGCTCAAATAGTTCATGAAACATCAATAATCACTGCATGTACCAATGTCCATGGAAGATGGCCTGTCAAAGAGCCACCACAACGCACATGGAAGAAGGCTAACATGCACATGGCAGAAGGAAAACATGCAGAAGCTACTCTTCACACTACACATGACAACTTTGGTTAAATTTTCCTTCCTTTTAAATGAATTAATAGATAGGGGATCAAAATCTAATTATGTATTAATAGGAAAACCAGAGTTTCTTTGAATCAATAAGAAAGACATCGACAAGACATCAAATTTTGGTTAAATTAAGTAGCTTTGGATCTCACCTCGGGAGATGTGAAGTTTCCAATAAGAGGTATTTAAAAGTTTGATTAAAATTTTGGTGAACCTAAATTGCCACATAAACCTTTGGTTAAATTGCAATTAAATTGCGATAAGGATGGAGAAATGTGGGTCAAAGAAAGGATTAATTGTCGGTCAATACTCTAGCTTAAAAGAACGGATAATTTTGGCGACCCCAAATTGCCACAGAAAACTTCGATTAAATTGCGGTAAGGATGGAGAAATGTGAGTCAAAGAAAAGATTAATTGTCGTATGTGATGTGAACTCCAAATAAGATATATTAATACAGAGAGTCAATAAGAGGTATATTTAGTGAAACTGTGGAATCCGTTGTTTCCAAATGAAGCTTTACTTACCAGCTATAAAAATTGAATCCTTTAAAAGGATATAACACGTTTGAATTTTAATTATACAATATTTCAATAAAAATCTAATAGAGTAAGTGTTATATGCATTTTTGTTACCACCATTATCAATGTGTAAACATTATTTATGTGCAAGTTGCAATTTTATATAAATTTTATGTGTTGTGTTTTTTTGGATTTTGCTGATATTATTTGTTTTTACGAGGATATTTACAATTAAGTGTTTTGTTTACAGTTAGAATTTTAAGTACTTAAAAGTACGAGGATATTTACAACTAAGTGTTTTGTTTATAGTTAGAATTTAAAGAAATTATGTATTGCCTTATTTTCATTGTAGTTGTGATCATTTGTTTTTGTAAGGATATTTATGGTTGTTGTTGAGATCATTTGTTTTTATAAGGATATTTATGGCTAAGTGTTTTTTCACCGTTATTGATATCAAGGATATTTATCGTTAAGTGTTTTGTTTATAGTTAGAATTTAATAAATGAATATGCAAACAATGTTGAATTTAGTTTTTTAAAGAATATGTTTATAGCTTATTAGGATAGAAAGTATCTAATTAAGTGTATTTTTTTTCGTAGATAAGTTGAATTAAAAAGATGAGTTTGAAGGAATGTTAGATGTAAATTTTTAAATAATAAGGTTAGGCATTCTATGTGATTTGGATTATGCAAGAAATGGAAGGAAAGATAGATTAGGAAATACAACACATATAGAGAGAAATATAATAGAGAACGTAGTAATATGGAAAAAACTCAATTCTTGAAAAAATAGTATAATATTATATAACAAACACTAGCTTGGAATAGTTTTATCTTATCTCTAAAAAAGAGAGATGTCAACTATATTCAATTCCCAAAAAATTACTACAAGGAGTTGAAAGTGTGTCCTTTTATCAAAAAGAAAAAATCCTTAAGTTCCAAAACCCTGACCCTAGGAGGCAATGCATTAAACACTTGCATGAATCAAACACTCTTATTAATCAAATTCCCAATGTTCTTAGGCAAATATTTGATGTTTACACAATGAAGGAATGAGATGATCATTTACAAATGAGAGACCCCCTATAAATATTATTATAGGTGCATTTTCACTTAAAATTTATTTCATTAACTTGTCTTTTATTACTTTAATATTATTTATTATATCTTTATTTTCTTTTAGTTATTTCCTTTTAGACCTTAATATCTATGGATAATCATGTTGCTTTAGTGGAAGAGGTGGATGGTCATTGCCATCAATATCCAACCCCTTATTATATCTTTATTTTATTTTAGTTATTTCCTTTTAGAACTTAATATATATGGATAATAATGTTGCTTTAGTGGAAGAGGTGCATGGCCATCGCCATCAATATACAACTCCACTGGGATCATTCCTCCTCCTATAGGTATCATTTTTTATTGGAAAATGGCCTTCATTTTCGTTTTCATGATCCAACCAATTGTAACTTTGTCAATGTAATAAAGATTGATTTTTTTAGAAGCCAAGTACTCAAGAACCTTCAAAATGTCTAATAGAGGTGGGAAATATGGTTGAAGTATAACTCCACATTAAGTAATAGGTGAAATCTAAGGAAAAGAAGAATAATCAATTAAAAATAATTTTCAATTGTAGTCTTTATCATAGTGTAAGGACCATATTGAAGTGGTATGTCAATGCTCACTAAGCCCTTGATATTGACTGATTATATTTCTATTTAGTTATGTAGGCTAGAATCTCACATGGTCCTATTTTATTATATTTGTACACTTTTCTTCACACACACACACACACACACATATATATATCACAAATATATATATATATATATATATATATATATATATATATATATATATATATATGTATGTATGTATATGTATATGTATGTATATGTATATACATATGTACATACATATATACATATGTATGTACGTGTACATATACATACATACACATACATACACACATACATACATACACATACATACATACATACATACATACATACATACATACATACATACATACATACATACATACATATATATATATATATATATATATATATATATATATATATATATTGAGGATTGTAATTATTGGAGTCTTATCATTTTTAAGGTGCAAGGTTCATAACATTTGGTTTTAAAGTTCATCATCCTAGGGTTTTTTTGCTTCAAACATGTCATAATAACATTTCCTCTAAAACTTTTTTTTCTACGAGATTTTATAAAGTGAAACTTGGAGAATATTGAGTAGAAATATTGGGTAATATCCAATTCAAATTGCATATCCTCATTAGCTATATTTTCATAGATATTATCCAAGGAGGTGAAGGTTCCTAAATTCTCCTAAAATTGGTCTCAAACAAGCCAGTTTGGCATTTTCTCTATAATTTTTTTCTGGGAGGTTTAAGATTGTGAAACTTATACCATGTTAAGGGTAAATCTAAATGAAAATTTGGTTTAATTTTTAGATCTTGGTTCACTATAGTTTTGGATATATTCTCTAAGGAATTTATATTTCCTAAATGGCCCTAAAATTAGTTTGAAACAGGTCAATTTGGAATTTTAGATCTTTTTCCTTTTTGGAGGTTTCAAAATGTGAAACTTGGACTATATTAAGGATAAATCTTAGGGAAAATCTGGTTGAAATTTCATAACATTTTTTGCTATACATTTAGAGTTATACCCTGTGCTACTTAGGGTTTATGTATAATCCTGAAATAAATTTTAAATAGGTTGGCTTGATATTTTTTATTTCTTCTTTTATGGGACTTTCAAACTATTAAATCTTAAGGGATTTCAAGAGACATATAGAAGTAATTCAAATAAAAATTTCATAATTTTGTTTAAATAATTTTTCCAAATGGAAGTTACACAAGTTTTCTCATGGGAAGAGGCCAAAAATCACCCAGTTTTGAGAAAGTTACCATAACTTTTTCTTGGAACATCAAGTTCTAGTTACACCTATGGATTTGTAGAAAATACATATGAAAGTATTACATACCAAAGTTTTAGTTCTGGGGTCACTCAAAACTCAGAAATATATCAAGAAAAAATGTAGCCATTCAAATATTCTTCAAATTAATATACTTAATAGACAAGTAACCTAAATGTTGATTAGAAGATATGATTTTTTTTGGGTGACTAAAATTTGTGATAAAATGGAGTACTATTATTATTTTCCAAAATGCCTCCAAAGAAAGCTACTACACTAATTATATCTAATGAAGGCTTATCCTTGACTTATGAAGAAAGTGGAGTCTTAGAATTTAGGTTATCTCAATTAGAGAAGAAAGTTATTGAAATGGATGTGAGTATTTTGAAAAAGGAGGATTTTTCAGGTTCTCAAGAAAGACTTAAAAGAAAAATATAAAAGAATATCAACGAAAAATTAGGAAGTAATAGAAAAGAAGATGAATGAATATTAGAAAGAAATATAAAAGAATATGAATGCAAATAAGGAAGAAATACAAAAATCCATGATTTCCATGGAAAATCTTCTCTTGGAAAGGCTTCCTAAAAGGAAAATGGAGATCCAAGGAAATTTTCAACTTAAGGAGAAGCATGGTCTTGAGAATCAATCTGATATGGGTAGTATGTTATCATAATTGGAGAGCATAAATATTACTTTAGGTAGGTCAACCATAGATCTCTTTTACTGTTCTGTGGGGGTTGACTTAGGCTTCAGAGTTCGCTTGCGTGGAGACTTATTAGTCCCTGAAGCTTGTCATTTCTTAGACTTCTACAGATGAGGAGGATGTGCAATGGTTTTAGCGACCGACACAGGGGTCTCAACGGCTTGCGCAGGGATCTCAGTGGCCCGTGTAGGGGTCTTAGCGGCCTGTGTCACAGAAGGGATAGGTTTAGTAGCAGTCATACTTGGCAGAATTAAGTACCCCAACCCTCTGTTGCATAGCTACTCATATAAAATTGGGTTGATTCTAGACATAAGATTCATAAAACTCACAGATAACAATGAGAATAAATCATTTGGAAAGAAAAGGGAGCTAATGCGACCATTAATGTTATATTTATAGTGTTGGAACATATTAAACAGTGTCCTGTTCATTAACGTAGCCCCATAATTTCTAAAATGGCCCCAAATCTGGCATAATCTCCTCTTTAAATGCAGTTTAGCCGCTCCTCCAAATGGTAATAATGTTGTCATGTATAGATTAACTATTCCAATGGCTATATTCGGGCACTTCTACGACTTGGTCACCCTCCTAGCGCATCGTTTGCACGACTATCGCAATTTTCTACACATCCGTCTTCCTTACCGCGCAGACCAACTTCTCCAACACTTGACAAACGGTTCCGCACCCTCTCACAACTGTCTGGGGTGCTAAGACACTTCTTCGTCCATATAGTCATTTCGTACGTGCAGGGATGGGGATATACCTGTATGGTTTCAGTTGACTTCCATTTACATAACTGGGAAGGTCGTCACCTCCTAAAGTGACCAGCTAGACTGCCCCTCCCTTTGTGATATCCTTAACCACATAAGGTTTGAGCCAATGCATTTTGAACTTCCCTGGGTGGCGCGCAAACTTGTTGTCATATAACAAAACTGAATCATATTCCTGAAAGATATTATGTCTAATGTGCCTGTCATGCCAAGCTTTTCGTGCACCTTTTTCACCTGCTAATGGAAACCTGCAATGAATCAGTCCTCTTCCAGCATGACCAATTTTGACAATCATTCTTCCATAATATCTTGTTCAGCCATGTTAGTGATCATTGCAATGCGAAAACTTGGGACAATATACTCCATTGGCATAATAGATTCATGCCCATACACCATTCTTAAAGGTGCCTTCCCTGTCAACTTCTTGCATGTGGTCCTGTATGCCCACAAAACCACAGGTACGCACACATTCCAATCATTTCGGTTAGCATTGAAAATGTTAGCGAGCGCATTCTACAATATCTTATTAAAAGCTTCCACCACACCATTTTCCTGAGGGTGATATGGTGTACTCTTTTGATGGCATATCTTGAATTCTTCGGTCAAAGTTTGAATTTTTCATTCAAAAAGTGGGTTCCTTGGTCACTCATCAAGATCTTAGGACACCCAAACCGTGTCGAGATATTTTTGAAAATGAAGTGCGCAGTTGTCTCTGCGCAGTAGTCCTTTACAGTCATAGCCTTGGCTAATCAGGTCACATAGTCCGTCATAGTGATTAGATAGCACGCACCTGTCTTCTTTCATTGAGGGTTAATGGGTCCGACGAAGTCAATGGCCCATTTGTCAAGAGATTGCAAAGTCATTTGTGGGTGCAAGGGAATTTCAAATCTATACGACAGTCTCCCCATCCGCTGACATACGTCATAAGCACGACAATATGTGTGTGTGTCATTGTGCATGGTAGGCCACCACAAACTAGCCCGTAAGATCTTTTGAGTAGTTTCTTTTCATGCATAATGACCTCCTGGAATCCCTCCATGAGCTTCTGTTAATATATCCTGTCTTTCAAATTTCAACACACATCTCCTCAATATTTCATCTACCCCCATTTTTGTGTAGCTGGCTAGCGATCAAGGTAAAATCAGTTGCCCGCGTGACTAGCTCTTTCTTCTGTTTCACCATATACTCCATGGGCACACTTACAATGGTAAAAAAATGAATAATATCGATGAAGTGATCATCTACTATCTTAATGGAAAATAGTCGCGCGTCAGGTAATCCTTCTTCCAATTAAGGTGGGCTATTCTCCATTTTCAATGCATGACAGATGGTCTGGCCCAACGTTCGATATCCTTGGTTTCACAATTACTTCAAAGTCATACTCCTGAAATAATAACAACCATCTGCAGGTCTTCCCCCCAAACACAGGATTTTGACCAGGTAATTCAAAGAATATTGATGAGTAAACATCTTAAAATGACCTCCCAACATATAGTGGCTGAATTTCTGCATCGCATAGAACATAGCTAATCCTTCCCTCTCTGTGGTCGAGTATTTTCTCTTCGCACTTGACAATTTCCTCCTCGCAAATGAAATAGGGTGGTCAATATCCCTGGCTCCAGGCTACGCTAAGAAAACTCCTAACGTGATGCAGGATGCATCGACGTGTGCATGGAATTCCTTTGTCCAATCTGGAAAAACTAATATGGGCATAATGACCATCTTCTCCTTAAGTAATTCAAATCTCTTCTAGAATTCCGCGTCCAAGAAAAATGAGGTATCCTTATTCAAAAAATTCTCCATTCACATAGTGATCAGTGCATAACCTTGAATAAACTTCCTGTAATACCCTATGTGCCCCAAAATTGAGTGCAACTGTGTTACATTTGTGGGAACATCTAGGTTAACAATAACAACAAACTTTGTTGGATCCACCATCAATCCTTGCTGACAAAAATATGACCGAGCAAGATCCCAAAATGGACGCAGAATATACACTTATTTAGTTTTAACGAGATCGGATACTTCCGACAAGTATCCAGCATCAGGCGCAGGCTCAGTTGATGCTTCTTTAATAATCCAAATACAATCCTGTCATCAAAGTATACTTATAATAATTTGTGGGTGTATTCCTTGAATTCAACTACTACTACGCGCGATAATATAGTCGACGCATTCTTCAGACTGAATGCAATGACTGTGTATTGAAAGGATCCCCACTCTGTCGCAAAGGTTGTTTTGTTTCTATCTTCCGACACGATCCTTATCTGATAGTGTCCAGAGAATCTATTAGTGAATGAGTAGGCCTCCTTCCCACCGACATTGTCCAGTATTTCATATAAAAATGGAGTTGGGAACGGATCATGCACACAAGCATCATTCAATTTGTGCATATCTACACAAATCCTTATTTCTCCCTTGGTCTTCTTCTCTTGAACCACTATACAGCTTACCCAATTTGACTCTTCTACTGGTTCAATGATCCCTACAACAACCATTTTCTCCAACTCCTCTTTGACCTTCTGCTTTTATTTTGGATTCAACCTATATGAACATTGGTTCAAATCTCGCGCATCCGGTTTCAGGGTGATCTTCATTACCCCGAGGTCTCCTACAATCCCCTTAAATTGAAAAAATTTCGTAGGAAATAGCTCCTGATATTCAGTTAATAGCTAGACAACCTTTTCCACAATATCATCATCCCAATAGTCCCCTATCTTCGCTAAGTTTGATTGTTCCTCTGAGCCAATATTGAATTTCCTAATCTTCAGAGGCTTAGTTACATTAGGTAACTCAACCATAGATCTAGCAACTGCGTGTTTTCCTTCAGACTCAAGAATAATAATTTTCCTTGGGTCTTCTTTGTTATCTTCGATTGACAAATTTTGACAGTAAACGATGTCCCTCGTTTACGCTTCCCATGCTGGCAAGGCATGTTCAACTAACGGCTTTGTGGTGTCAAAGATGACTTCTTGAATATCCTGTAGTGCCTCATCAAGGCATTCAAACCCAATTTCAAAACTAAAGGCCACGATAAAAATTCCTGTTAGCGCAATCCATTTAGTAGTTCCTCGTTGCAACTTAGTTTCGAGGCACCAGTCCATAGGCACCTTCCCCAAAGTGTGGATGAATATATGCACCCATTATGGCTTCAACTCTTCACCCCATGCTTCAGTCCATCTAGCCAGATGTTTGCGCGGATTTCCTTCTTCGAAATAGGTCTCTCCTATTTTGGTATTCAGATGCTCAAATCGTAGACACATCATGCAGGCACATTCTTCCTAGTTAGCCAAGTTTCCTTTGCGCGTCTCCCACCAGTGCACTGGGGTCGAGTGTAGAGTTATATCAATTGCATGGAACTGTTGTGCTTTTGGAACAAATTTTTCAATTTATTCTAAAAAAATATTAACATTACTCATGCCATCCTAATAAGGAAAATATGGTACCTTTGAGTATATGCACCGTAGAGATTTTGTTACTCAATTGCAGCACAATGCAAATACTTTGTGCAAACGGTTTTGCTAGTTTTCCATCTCCTCATCTGAATCTAAAAATCATGAATATCCTTCTCCCCATTAAGTTGACCATCTTCCATTGGGTTGATGTAGTCTTCATCCCGTGCAGTTAACTTATAAATATGGTCAACATCATCATCTGCGCACACCGGTTCAGTATATCATTCTCCTTCTATAGGGTCCAGAGGGACCACAACCCTAGTTCCATTACTTTCAAACACCATACTTCTGTGCTTGAGGTTAATGATTCCGTCCATATCGATAGCCCAATCCAGACCCAACAACGCAGGATATGGGTCAGTATCATCAACAATCTGGATGACTTCAAAGTATGAAAGCACCCAAACTCCTTCAATATCCACTACTACCTGCGAGAGTCTTCCTAATTAGATAATATTTTGTTGATTCGCCATGCGCAACTGAATAGTGGACCACTCCAACTTAGGTTCTCCCATTCGCTTCCAGGTCTGCTCTAGTAAGACGTTCACATCAGACCCTAAATCTAAGATAACCTAATCCATTTCGTATGCACTAAACTAAGAAGTCAGGCACATTTCACATCCAGTTCTTCTTTTATTTCTATAAATATTATTGGAAACCTTCTGTTCCATCAGGGGTTGTTCTTTCTCTGCGTATTTTTCTATTAATTCTTGGAGGTTCTCGACTGTCTTCTTACTGAGAAATAATTTAATAAAAGCCTGCAGGAAGGGCTTTAGTTTTGCATCTCCTTCGACCATGCCCATAGGATTTCTTGATGCTTTATATGTTGATACACCTGTCCATATGAAATCATTCTTCACTTCTACAAAGGTCTCCTTTTCCCTCTGTAAGTTAAATCCTTCCGTATTTTCAGGTGCCTTTCGGATCCAGAGATCAGTATTAGGCTTTTTTCCTTTGTCTTCACCAGTTGTTGCACCACTTCTAGTAACCTTATTCACACTCGGTTCTTCTTCATGCATCTCAAATATTACCATCTAAATATTTTTAGTGGGAGTCTATAGTTTCTTTTCCTGCATTCTTGGAATTAATATAGGGAAATATTCAATAACATGATGAAATTGTCTGCAATACCTACAAGACTGTTGTGTTGGGTTTGGAAATTCATGCGCATAATTACCAACGTCTCTGGAGTTATAACAGATGATATGTCCCCTTCCTTGACCAGCTCCTCCTCCTCTTCCTTTGCCTCTGGCTAGAATCCACCACGTCCATATGGAGATGTAGGTGACCACAGTTCCCTTCCTTCTGCCTGCATCCTATATAATCCATCTCATTCAATCATCAAATCGAAGCTACAACAGTTTTTCTCATCATGTCCCACCGATTAGAAATATTTTTGGAAAGGTTGCTTAAGATATGGGACATATTTACTAATCCTAGGCCAGAAGTCTGTCATGTGCCAACTAGTTACTTGAAAAATCACGCACCATAATGTGGGGGTGCGACTTGGTCCTTCATCACTCTTAATTAAACTTGGTCCTCCGACTGCTAGATAGTCATTGTATACATGCCACTGATCTTTATGATGCCCTTCAACTTTACAACGTATACAACATACACTTGCGCATATTTCCTTCCCTTTCTCTTGGTGCAGACTTTGTATCTCTAAGTGTAGCGCATCTAGTTGGTTTTGAATCCGTTGAGCCCCAGCCTGCGTAGCTGATATAAGTGAGGCTTCTAACTTCATTGCAATCTCCACAGCTTCAGCTTGTTTCGAAATCTCTTGTTGATTTCAGGACTAGCATAGATGTAGTAGCATCATGGAAATCAACCATTCTTTGGGATGTGTGTCATCAATAGTAAATCCTCCATCTGTGATGGTGTGTTTCAACCATTGATATACATCCCATACAGATTCATTCACTTCTTAGTGGATTT
The DNA here is from genome assembly GCA_034641835.2 of Pinus albicaulis. Taxonomy (NCBI): domain Eukaryota; kingdom Viridiplantae; phylum Streptophyta; class Pinopsida; order Pinales; family Pinaceae; genus Pinus; species Pinus albicaulis. The sequence continues at coordinate 8,185,523 of MU968450.1, forward strand.
CCTTTAACTCAATCATTCATTGAGCATACGATTTTGGCCTTTTGAATTGTTCCTTCAAAGCGGCCTTCAAATTATCAATTTTTGCATTATGGTTCGTCGCTTCATACCTTATGTACCAATCCAGCACACGTTCTTGAAATGAAGTAGCTAGTTGTGCTTTCTTAACAATATCATTATTGATCTGTTGTGCTATCCATACAATATCTGTAACAAACCATAATTGGTCCACTTCTTCATTCCCAATACCACAAAAATTAGGTAACTTCATGGAAGCAACCATATAAACATCTGGTGGTGGAGGTGGAGGTGGGGAGGATGAGCGGTTAGGAGATGAATGCTGGAGCAAAGTGGATGGGATCTGAAATATAATCAAGTTCTCTTCGTCTACGCTCGTGGATTCACTAGAGCTACCTATGTCATATTCTTCATCGCTATTAGATTTACCTTTGAGAGGGTTGTAAATACAACCTTCTTCTAGGTCTACTTCGTAATTTTTTCCATTGCGCATAGAACTACCAGGAACTTTGCACGTGGAGATAGATGGACCTATTTGGGACATTCACTCAATGTGGCTGCAGAGAGTACCCTTTTCAGACAGAAGCATTTTAATCCACAATTTCTGTGAGCGCAGGAACTTACCTCTAGGGCCCTTGAAAAATCTCCTTTTGGCTTCAGAATACGATACAAATGTATTAATAGAGAATTTAGTCACAAATGATCATAGAAATTTATCGATCCAATGATCTATTGAGTGGGTAAACTTGTTGCAAGATTTCTCCAATTACTGCACTAACTCTAGGGTCCACTTGGTGATCACATCGTCCTTTGCGTAGGTCTGGAATTCAGCAAGCCGAGACAACCACTCTTGCAACTTGGTTGCAAAGGAAGCAAAGAAAATTTCGTGGACCTGTGTGTAGATATAACTTTGTTCACAATCTCCGACATACAATTTAGGGCTTATATTTTCTTGGATCGCAAATTCACGCACCTTCTTGTCAAGCCAATCTTGTAGTTTGTTCTTTGTCGGGTTCCAAAACATCAAATCTCCCTCAAAATGATCCCAGTAATATCAAGAGAACCATTTGTTGGATTGAGTGGTCTTGACATAGGTTCGGAGTAATCACGCAGCTAAAAAAACCCTCCAACTACTGGACCTTTCGGTAGTGATATGCTTGCGCATACCAAAGTATTTCCTGCAGCAGTATGGGGGTGTGCTGGAACCAGGTTTCTGCACCCTGAGGGAGATTTTGATGTGGATCTAACATATCTAATGCCTATTTCCTTATGTACAACTTCACAGAACCAGATCTAATTGTAGACAAATAGTAAAGCAGTTGCACGCACCTAGATAGTGATAAACAAGCTTATCCCATGCACATTCACACATTCTTACAGTATAAACCCTTACTTTGATATATACTTCCACAGAATAGATTACTACCTTTATATCTAATAGTTAAGTATAAAAATACTTGTGCATAGATGCAATTTACCAACTTGACTTATCAATCATGGAAATACATATGCATTCAACAGAACAGATCCAGATATATACTAAGGAACATATAATGTGCATAAAAAAATCTAAGACATTTAACTACATGAATCATATAGAGTATGAGATCGCAAAAATTTCCTTCTTTATTAAGATATATTTAGTTCAATATAATATTTCCGCCTACGCACATAGCAACAGGGTCCTTACACACAGCTCAGGACTTAGGTCTCCGCGCAGACAACTAGCAGGAGCCTTGCTACCCAGACAAAACTTAGATCAACTATTCATGCATTCAAAATCATGGCTTAGACATGAGATGATATGAGATGATATGATATATATTTCTTCACTCGACTCTTACATGTTTATATATTTCCAGATGTGCACATACCATGGTCTCAAACCCTGGTTTGAGACTCATGGTTTTCCCTTTTACTCGTTACAATAATTAAGGGACTTTGACCTACCCCAAAGCCCCTTGATAACTGAGCGCAGTGCTTACAAACAAAAACTTAACCAAAATTTATCCAAATTTTCTTTACCCAGGGGACCTTGCTCCAACACTTACCAAGTATGCACACTTTAATGCATTATCGCATCCATTTAAATTCACTACTATTGTTACTACATTTATGGAAACAATTCAAAAGCTACATGGAAACCCAAATATTATTGTAAGCAACAAAGATCCCATTTCACTGAAAATTTTTGGACATAATTATTTTCTTGTATGGGTACACAATTAGCTCAGAGCTCATCTTATCATCCTAAATTTGATGGGAAAATTGAGATAGTGAACAAATGTTTGGAAGGATGTCTTCATTTCTTTGTATATGATAAACAAAAATAATGGGTCAATTGGTTACCTCTGGCTAAATGGTGGTATAACACTTCCTTCCATACTGTGGAAAAAATGACCCCATTTATGGCACTTTATGGATATCATCCACCGTCAATCACATCATCTTTAAGAGAAAATTCTAAGGTTAAAGCAATGGAAGATCACATCAAGCATCAACAACAAGTTCTCCAACTCTTAAAGGATAACCTCACTTTGGCGTATAATCGAATGAAATAACAGGCATATCAACATCGCAGCAAAAGAAATGTTTATGTAGGAAATTGGGTATTTTTACGGCTACAACCATACAAATAAATTTCCCTCAAGCAAGTTAAGAAAGATAATAAATTATCACCAAATTATTATGGTCCTTACAAGGTGTTGCAAAAGGTTAATACTATGGAATACAAATTGGAGCTTCCGACATCTTCTCAAGTGCACCCAGTTTTCCATGTTTCATGCTTAAAGAAGGATATAGGTGACAAGCTCCTAGTTCAAACAATATTGCCGTAACTTGACGAGGAAGGGAAAATCATATTGGAACCTGAAGCAATCATGGAAACAAGAATTTGACAGCTACGAAATCGATAAATTTCAGAGTATCTCATTAATTGGAAGAACTTACTCGCTGAAGATTCCTCATGGGAGGATGAAAATTTTATACAGAAGCATCTAGAACTACTCAAACGTTGAGGACAACACTTTTTTGAAGGAGAGGGGCATGTTAGGTCCCTATAAGACTAGTGTATTCCCCTTATTTTTATTGTTAGTGTAGCCCCCTTATTTTTATTTTTGTACCCATGTAGCCCCCATATTGTTATTATTGTGCCCCATAGAAGCCCACTACTATTATTGTTTTTCCCTTACATTATTATTGTTATGTGGGCTTTGATTATATTGTGAGCCCTTATACCCCTATATATAGAAAGGAGGTTGTTTCATTTGTAACATCCAAGAATTTTTCATTTATGCAATGTAAAGGAGGTTTCCTCCTCGAAGCAGATAATTTTTAAGTCACCGATCTATATTTTCTTCTATTTTTTGATTTGGTTGCATAAATTAGGTATAAGGAGTATCACCTCATAGCATATGGATTAGTTAGATTAAATATAAATATTTATGTTCCAGATAATAGCAAGTTTAAGAATATTATATTGAGAGCGTTTCATGCTAAGCTATATTCAGACCACCCAAGATACTAGAATAAGTTAACAACTATTACGAAGTTCTACTATAATTTGAAGAAAGAGGTGGCTAAGTTTGTTGCAAGGTGTCTGAACTGTTAGCAGATGAAAGTTTAATGTAAGCATCCAACTGGTCTATTGCAATTTATTCCGATTCCAGAATGGAAATGGGAAGTAATTTCCATGGAATTTATTACATGATTTCCAAGGGCATCAAACCATCATGATTCCATGATGGTTGTGGTTGATAGGTTGTGAAAGGTAGCTCACTTCGTTACATCGAAGTCTACTAATTCAGAGAGTTAGGTAGCTAAGATCTTCATCAGGGAAATAATGAGGCTACATGGATTTCCCAATAAGATTATATCGGATAGAGATGCCAAGTTCACTTCCAAGTTTTGGAAGGAATTTTTTGTAGGCTTGGGAATAGAGTTATCCTTTAACACAACTTATCATAAACAAAAAAATGGATAGAAAAACATGGTTAACAGGATCATTGAGGATATATTGAGGATGTATGTCATGCATCACTAAATGAATTGGGAAGAGTATCTTCCTCTGGTGGATTTTTCTTATAATAATGGATATTAGGAATCCTTGAAGATGATTCCATTTGAGGCTCTCTATGGGCAGAGTTTTAATACTCCTATCAACTAGAGTGATCCAGTGAATAGGGTGTTGCATTAGGGAATTTTGAAGTCTAAAATGGGCCTCCTAAGAAAAATGTAAAACCAAAATAAACTTTATAACAACCAAAACGATTCAAGATGATGATGTCGACAATAGGGGATGATTCACTATTTTTGGAGTAAAAAAGTGAAAATATTAAAAAATAATAAAATAATAACACCACTTTTTAAACTCATATTTTAACCTTTTATCCCTAAGTTTTTACTAAAATTTTGAGCTGGAGTACTCATTGGATGAAAAATTTAATTCCTCATCCAAGGAGTACCCATATTACATACTTTCGATGGACCCTGCTACAAGAAAAATGAGAAAGACATGAAAAAACATGATTCCAATCATGTTTTTCATGCATTTCTCATTTATAGTGTAGAAGGTTCCATCAAAAGTATGGAACACGGGCACTCCTTGGATGAGTAATGAAAATATGCATCCAACGAGTGTTGCTGCTTGAAATTTGAGTAAACCCATATGGAGATAAGTTGAAAATACGAGTAGAAAAATAGTTTTTTTTCTTTTTTCCCTCTAAAATTCGATTATGTAATCTAACATTATTTTATTATTACCACTATTATTTTATAATTTCCTTATGAGGCCCATTTTAGACCTCAAAATTCCCCTAATGATTGGAATGGATATGTTGCCAAAAATGGAGCGGGAGATTTGGGTTATCAAAAGGAACTTAAAGGTGACACGAGATAGGAAAAAGAGTTAAAATGTAGATCAACATAAAGAATTCAAGGAGTTTCAGGTTGGTGACCATGTGTACTTGTGCATCAAGCCCAAGAGGAGTTACTTGATAATCGAGTCATGTGCCAAGTTGGAACCTCAGTATTGTGGGCCTTTTGAGATCGTTGAGAGTATTGTACCAATATCATACAAACTTGTACTGTCTCAATTAGTGAAATTCCATGATGTTTTCCATTTTTCGTTGCTTAAGAGATATGTACAATATGTTGATCATGTGATTGTTTGGTCTATATTGTAGGTGAACTAGAGAGAGAATTCCAGCCGGAGCCACAATGCATATTGCAGTGGAAAAAATTCATGCTTCAGAACCAAGAAATAGAGCAGGTTAAAGTGTAGTGGAAGCACTTTGGGCCTGATAAAGTGACATGGGAGATGGATAATCATATGTGGGAATTATATCCTTCCTTATTTGGTGGTTTAAGAAAATGAGTCTTTGGTATATATATATATATCAGACAGAGATGTGTTATAAAGCTCCATAAGCAATATGTTTCGTTGGTCATAAGTGTCATAGAACACCGAGGATGGTGTTCCCCCAAGGAGGAGGTGTTTGTAACATCCCTGGGTTGATTCTCCCTATAAATAAATTAAACCAAGGTCATGGGGCACATATTCCAAGATGAATGGAGGGGAAAAATATATATTGGGAATCACTTGTTGTTTATTATTGGCTTTGGAAATTGGAATTGGATTTGGAAAAGGTAAAAAGGAGATAAATGGAAATTTAATATGAGAAATAAAGGAAACGAGGAGAAAAGGGAGATGAAGGGATACAAATATGCATGCAAGGGAAAATGAAGGAAAGAGAAAGGAAAAAGGAAACAAAAGGAGGGAGAAAACATTCTCTGTCTCTCTTGGTCACTCTTAGTCACTCTTACACTCTTACACACTTAGATAATTCTTGGAGCAGTCGATCATTCAGTTGGACATTGACGAATTCTCACTTGGAATTGGAGGGAGAAAGCACTTGAACAAAAGCAAGAAAGAAAAGGAATTTGTGGGTAGTGAAAGAGAAGGTTGGAAAATCAGATAGAATGAGAGAAAATTGCAGGTAATAGGTTGCATGTGTGATTTCATTGTTGATATTTGAATGCATGGTACATGCATTTGGTTATTTGGTTTCCTTGTTGTCATTATAATGGGATTCTCTTGGATTGAGAGTGATTTCAGCCTTTCCTAGATAACCATGGTGTAGTGGGTTCCTTGTTGTGATTAAGCTTTTGATTGTTGGTATACTTTGGATCTTGATGAGGTGGTCTCATGAAAATTCCCAAAGGTCAAGGGTGGAGATGGGATTTCTCCTGGAACTCTTGAATGATGTGTGGAGATAGTAAAATTCCTCTGGGTATGGTTAAGAAATTCGGAGGCATCCAATCTTGTTTGGTGATAGTGATTTTCGGACCAGCATAGATGAAATCAATGTGGTTGAGGGTTCAGGTGGTTTGGCCTCTATAATCCTTGGTTTTTTATATTTTGGTTTAACCCATATGATCCCACATTCGTTCTTGGAATATGACAAAGGGGTGATTGGCTGAAAGACAGATTTGGATCAACCTAATCTATGTTTGGGTGGTATGTGGAGGTCCTTGACTTGGTTGGATTTATGCATATGTTATTATGTGTTATTTCTTATTGAGATAAATGAGCACTTGTATGGGTTATTTTGTTTATTTTATGAATGGTTTGTCATGGATATATTATGGTTAAATGTTGGTTATAGGCATGGTACATTCTTATTGTATAATGTTCTCTTGTTATGTATCTTCGTTATGATTTGATAAGTTATTGAATGATATATTAATGCATGGGCTAACAAGAGTTGTTTCAACTATTTTGAGAGGGAAGTGAGCCTTCTTGATGGTCCTCTAATGAAGTTAAGAAGACAATGGACAAATATGCATTCATGAATTGCAGTTCCTATGTTTACCATGTATTTGACGAAATTTTTAGCATGTATTTGGAAATTTATGAGCAAGACCTAGCCTTAGTATTCATATTATTCAATTAGTACCATATTACATTTAATTTTGCAAAGTTTTGGGTTGATCTAGGTAGGTAGCCTATAACTAGCCTTAAAAATCTAGAACTGGGTTGCTAGTCGCACCCTCCAAATTGAGAGATTCCAGATGAAACCACATGGAGGATGGTCTGTGTGTGTGACTAAGGCCTTCTAGCCACATGAAAAACTTAGCATGCATGCGGCTAGGACGTAGGGTGAGGAAAAATATAGTTTCATCCCACGTAAAAATCATTAACAGATGTTGTCTAGTATCTAGGTGATGTGGTGCTCTTGGGAGGTTGCAGTATGTTTTCAATTTGTAGACCCAATTTCCATAAATGGAACTTGGATGTTGGGCCATGTCATAGTAACTCTCAACTCATGTTTACCCCGAAGAGCTTATAAAAGTGAGTAAATTTGGGGTGTGGGGGTTATACCCTTTTCGAGTGCTATCGAGCAATATACACACTAGTGCGCCTTATTTACTTAGTGCACGATTATTTTTTATTTCTATGAAAAATAACTCTCCCATGGTGCACCATATGTTATTAAGCATATGTTCATCTATTTATGGTAATGCAATGGTGCGTTTGTGTATTATAGACGCACCGTTACAAACATCTGCTAAAACATCCACCCGCCCAACTCCACTAGTGATCTCCACTACAAACAAATTTTGGGGGTATTTTTATAGGGTATTCTGCAAAAACCTCCACTATAGGGTCTTTTCCTTGTAGTGCTTAGCTTTGATACCACGTTGGAGAATGTAGTACGAAAACTATTAATTTAATTTCTCCTTAACCTTAATAATTGCTTCTGAACTTAGTTATCTTTTTGTGTTTCTTTATTAGATATTTCCATCTTATCAAGAGAAAAAATAGTAAATACAATGGACACAAGATATAGTATTTAAGGGAAAAACCTCTCCAAGGGGAAAACTTGAAAATAATCTCTTCTCTTCTTATATAATCTTATTCAAATGAGAAAACCAAGACTCAAAACCCGAGACCAAGTCCTCCTCCAAGCACCAAGTTAGCCCTCCAAGAATCCCTTCAAAGGTTAACTCAAACAACAAGAGTAAAATCTACTTCAACTAGCTTCCAACTTCAATTTCAACCCCCAACTTCGACCCACAACTTCATCTCTATAGTTGTTGCAGAAACCCTAACTTTTTCATGTGTGAGAGAATATGACCCAGATTGTGTCTATTTCCTTCGCTAGGGTCTCCTCCTTTACATCTAAGATTATTTTTCTTCAAATATTGACCTTCTTGTACAAGCTTTCGGACCTACAACTGGATCAGAAATATCAACCTTTATATCAGTAGTAAAAACCCTAAAATATTGCATGCATGAGAGAACAAAGCTTAAAAAAAAATCTTTCTTTCTTCCTTTTGAGTTCTTCTTGCTTTCTAGACCTTTTCTTGCTTCTTTGATGCTCCTTGTCTCGAATCGAACTTCTTGATGATAGAGATAAGGACCTTCTTTAGAATAAATTGTCACTACTACGACCGACTTTTGCTTGGAGGCACTGAGGACTTTCTAGAAACATAAATGATATCTTTTTAGTGTTACAACTTTCCCATAAGGGTCTTATACAAATGATTTGACTCAAGAAAAATATTCTTTGAAGATTACAATCCATAGAATCATGAATAACATGCTTGACCTAGATGACCATCTAAATGGAGCATGAAACCCATGATAAAAATAATATATATATATATTTTTCTTGTAACATAAGATACTAAAATGATTTTAGTACACTGAAAATTATGAAGACTGAAACTAGTTACATTTTCCAACATAATAATACATTCCACACAATTTTATGATCATTTGGGATGGTTTTACCATCATTTTTTTCCAACATGGCCTCTACTACCCTCAATTACCAAAGACACTCATTTTTTTTTTTGTGTGTAGCTACATTTATTTACATTTGGTGCACTTTTACCTCAATGTATTGTATGATAAAATTGTGTTTGTAGCTTTCCACCCTAATATCCTTGCAATCCTAGGCACTATTCATATTTTATCTAAGTGGAACCATCTTTTCCATATTTTTCTCTTTCTCTACAAGATCTTTGGAAAAAAAACAATATTGATGGATAGTTCTTGCCACATGAATACTCCTCCAATATCATATGTCTAGACATGGAAACAATTTTTAAGGAGACTTTGATATATCTTTGCTTTAAAAAATAATAGGTATTCCATGTTTTATATAGTAAATTTTAAGGATTCATACTCTCCTTAAGTGTAGATCTTACTAATTCCAAAAAATGTCAACACATATTCAAATTTCTCAGGATTGTACATAGTCTCTAGAAAAATTGAGTGATTTTCAGAGAAAAGTATTCCTATCTTGTAGAATTTGGGTAATTAATTTTAGAAAAAATAGAAATTGGAAAATATCTTTTTGGGGAAAGATGTGGAAAACTATCCCATGGAAAAAATTTAGCCCCTAAATTTTCCCTTGATTATTGGTTGAGCATAAGCAAGATCATTCCTATTCTCCACATGGTTTCCTTCTTGTTGATGTTGTACCATTGCTCTCTTAATTGATGCTTGTCATATACTAGAATTAGATTTTCTTGAGGCTTCTTATACCCTTAAACATTCTTTGCAAAAGGCTCTCATCAAAATTTGGAAGCTTGACCCATATGGAGATTAGTACCTTATATATGTCTTATTGGAGATAAAGAATCTCATCATCAATGTGCAATGAGCCTTTCTATGGACTTCAAAATATATCCAAGGCCAAAATTATTAATACATAAGATTTTGGTGTAGGAACACTAGATCTCGGGGTTGAACCATTTGCAAATAGATTGAGTTCAAAGTAGGCATGCAATATTGGTTCAATAAAACATGTGGGTATTATAAGGGGTACAACGATTATTACTCTTAATTGGATTTGCTTGAATGTCAATATGGTGTACACACTATATTTTATTTTTCATATTGTAGAAAATGCATTCATTTCTTGTAAATATAGTTTCTTTGCTCCACACCCCACCCATACTAATTATTTTTAACAATGGTGTTTCAAATCTAGTTCTTTGGATTGCGTCCTCCACCTATATCTAAGATCGAAACTTGCTTAAATTAGTGATTTCGATGTTTTAGTTCTCCACCTAAAGTGGGATCAGTGCTATAGAAAGAAGTTATTTGTAGATTTTATTATTTGGATCCATGCATGACCTAGACTACTTCTATTCAACTAAAATATTTTACATATGGTTCTTTGGAATATGCCTACCCACCCAATTCTACACCCATCTAGCTTTCAATTATTCCTTACTTTAGTCCCATACTCAAAGTAAAAATCTTGGTCCATGTAGGAAGCCATGCACAATGCAATATAAATATTCCTTATTTTAGTTCTACATTCAAAGTAGAAGTGAATACTCCATGTAAGAAGAACACCATTTCCTTTACAAAAATTTTATAGCTCCAAAACTTGGTTCCCATGGCACAACTCATGTCACATACACCAATTTTCTTTCATAGTTCCAAAACTTGGTTCCCATGGCACAACACATGTCACATACACCAATTTTCCTTCATAGCTCATTATTTCCATTTTCATATTTCCCATGGTTATGTCATATCATGTACCAAGAACTCTCCATATCTCGATGGAAACTCGTTGATAGAAACTACAATTAGATTTTTCCAATCACCATTTTTTCATTGCAGTAATATCATAACCATAATCAGGAACATTTGCATCTATTGTCTTGCAATATTATACTTCAATCAACATACATATTCTCTCTCACAATAGTTCTAGACAATATTTTCTACCAAAAGTAGGGGTTAGTGTCATAGCATAGACATTTTCTTATTGACTCCACAATTTGATAGCAATGCACATTTGTTAATAACACCTTCCCCACTATAATAATTTGTCATAAGAACATTAACACTTGGGCTCTTTGGGCTCTTTGTTTATATACTAGTACCATCCCTTGGGGAGGAGATTCATCTTCAACTCTCTTGCACAATCCACACACCAATTTTCTCTTTTGTAGTCTCATTCATAAAGTGGGGGGCCGAACATGGCTACAAAACAAGCTTTATGTTCTAGCTCTAGTGCTTGATGGTGTCACTCTCACTATCTCTCCTTTTTCTAGCAACATTACAAAGTTGGCTCCCATATTTCTCACAAAACATCAACGCTACTCCTCCAACTTAGTAAAGATCCATAAAATTGGTTCTTTACAACTAGAGTCATATTCAAAAATTGTATATAAGTTTCTTCTTAGGTTTCATTCTTAAAATAGGAGGAAAGTGGGGACACTTTTAGACTAACCCAGGAGGAACTAATGTAGATGGCCAAGGTGTTCTCCCCAAGGAGGATGCACTGTCAATACAACCTCTATAGCTCAACATCCAACATCTAGGAAAACATCTTCTCTTTCTATTCATTTAATTAGTTATTCATCTATGGCATGTAGTGGTGTCATTTAGCCTTCAATTTGCATGAATGTATTGTCCATGTATTCTATCTTTTCCATTAGGTCATGTTAATATTCAGTGGATCCATTTTTATTCTTATATGAGGCTATTGGCCAAATGAATAAATGTAAGAAAAATTTCTAGCAATTCAATTGCTATCCCTATTTTCTTTTTTAATTGTCTTGTGCTTTCTTCTTTTGTTCATGGATTCTTTGTGTTAAGCCTTATTAAGGGGTCAAATCTATTTCAAAATGCATGTTTGTTGTTATCCTAGTGATATATCAACAATCACAATAACTTATTGCTCTATTTGATGGATTTAGCATTATTAAAATATTGGAGGAGGTCAACATCTCTAAAAAGGAGTAAAGTCTTAGTAGTAATCATATGATGATACAAATCCCTCTCCCTCCTTTTCTCTTTTCAAACATGCAAAAAGTTATATCCATCAACCTATTGTTGTTATAACTACTGATGATTCACATATAAACATCTTTAGAACAATATAAATATAAAAGATACAATCTATATTAGATTATCCTCATATGTATTCAATATCAAATTTTAAATTTGATCGATTAAAAATTACGAAAAAACAACTTTAGCACCAATTTTTCTTCAACACATTATGTTTAGTTCACTCTTTTTTGGTAGAATCACCTTGGCATTATTTCCAAGCTCACCACCAATAATGTTTTTTTAGTGCACCATAAGAGAGTAGATCATGCCCATTCATGAGTTCTACTAATGATGTCTACTATTACCATGTCAAAATACATTAAATTATTAGTAAAGTTTAAAAACGTCTAAATAACAAAATTTGGTGCATATCACTTTAATATATGCATTAATGCACTTGGACATCAACAATAGTATATATGAAAAAATTGTTACCTGAATACATTAAAACACATTGCATCAAAAAATGCTATAAAATAGCATTTGCACCCAAAGGTGCAAAGTAACTCCAAGAGTGGGGAATGTGGAAAATAATAATTAAGTGAAATGTATAGAAATTTTAGTTTCTATATATCTTTTAAAGAATGTAATAGGAGGTAAAATTTTAAAAGAAAGTAACACTAAATAATTGTCTCATAATAATGGCATAGTAATGATGGTATCCTTCCTCTTCATGCTCCCTTCTTATCCTATTCTTTACTATATGACATTTGAGAAGTGGAGAAAGTACCAAATTGGGATAAAAATCAACAAATGACAAATATGAAGAGAAAAAATGAAGGAAAGGAAACCCTTTGCACTCAAGAAGCATACAAAATGGATTCATGAACTCCCTCATACATTGGATCAAATAAAAAAAGCATGGAGCTCCTTTCCAATAATGAGAAAGAAAATAAATTTGGAAAAAAAGAAAAAACTTGAGAAAGAGATGCTCATTTGAATATAACACTAAGCTCAGAAGCATCTCTTGCCAAATTTGGCTACTCTATGTGAAATTCCATTGAAATTAAAATATCTTTTTTTCATTGCGTAAAGACAATTTATCAAGAAATGGTTAACACCTCTATTTATCAAGGCTTTTGTTTTAAATAAAATTATGGGGAAAAAACAACACAGCGAGAACTCACATAAAAGTTGACACCTGATTTGAGTGATTTGAGTAGAAGTCGAATTAAAATAATTTTTTTAATTTTATTTTTATTATTATGATGAGTGAGTTGAAGGAGACGTTACACTTGTGCTTGCTAGCTCTTTATAGCTTGGTAACAGAAAAATGTGTAACCGTTATGTGTAATTGTAAGAAAATTTGTTAGATTCCAAAATGAACTAACTATTCACATATTTATATTCACGGTCATAAATAGTAGAGCCAATGGCCATAATTATTGTACCCAATACTTAGTTTCAAAATTTTTTGCATTGGAACCCAACCATTTAAACTTCTTTCATCACCGACTTTCGTCAATCCATCAATGAATTTGAGAAGTAAACCCTGCTAAAGTTAGAAGAGGAAGGCGTCATGAAAAATGTACTCAAAGAAAATGTTCATGCAAAAATAAAATTGGAGCAGACCAACAGTTTAAAAAGAAAATAAAAACATTGCAATTAAAATTACAGAAAATAAAATTGGACCAAACTAAACAACATGTAAAAGAACAAATAAAAATGTTGGAATTAAAATCACAGCTATTAGAAGAGAAAATACGACAACAAAAATAAAAAAATAATATATCCATGCAACAAGTAAGAGATTAGAAATAAGTAAGAGGGAAGAAATTAAGAGCACACAATCACTCTGGGAGAAACAATTGAAAAGCATGGGAAGTCAAAGTGGCCAATTAGAACAATGATTGTTGTTCTTTAATGAACGAGTTAGGAAAGGAATTTCAATTTCTGCTTAATCAATGAGTTAGTATTTGTTCTCAATCCACTTAATCAATGAGTTACGATTCGTTCTCAATTGCATTAAATCCCAAATCAATTTTAAAAATGAAGAAATGTATTCGTTCTTTGTATGAAGGTTTTATTTGCTAACAAAGTAGTAATTGTGGTATCGAGGGAATGAGGTAGTATGTCGATTGCTTGCACTAATAGAATGATGGCTGATTTTAGAGGCTAAAAGATGACATCACTGCAGGTATTAATAGGGGCTTAGTGGGAGGGCAATCTTATTGTCTGAGTTTTATTGTCATCATTATTGTCAAAATATTTTCTGAGTGTTTGTAGGATATGGGCATCGATATTTTGGGCTTTGATCATATGAAAGATCAGAAATTATCAGTAATGGTGAATGCTGATGAAGACAAAGCTCAAAAAATAAAAATAAAAGGTCAAACAATCAAACTTAACAATGCCAAACTATTTTCTGCTCCTACCGCCTACTCGAAAGGAAATTCACACATTTTATTTTGTAAAGTTTAGATCTTATGAAGGGTAAAGGTAAGAACTAATTAGGCTAAAAAAAATATTTGATATCCCATTGGGGATGAAGCCCTTGGGGACGAAGCCCTTGATGGCAATTGATGCCCTTGAAGCCATTGAGGCCATTGATTGACTGCAATTCCTCAATCATTACTCCCATTGGAATTATGGTTTACTACATCATGAAGATCCATACGACCGCGTGGGTGGGAATTCGGATTTCAATCACTATGTTGGTTTCAATTTGGATACCGAAAAAAGAGATGTGGAGGTTCTTTTGTCTTTCAAATATGCCATCACAAATGATTCATTTGGATTTCTATCCAACGGGATGGTTGAAAATGCAGAAAAATTATGTCATTGGAAGGGGATTTCTTGCAGAACGCACACGAAGTGAGTAATCGCCACAATACTTCCTCGATTATCTTTGTCATCATTGTCAGGTGCCATTTCCCATCTCTATGTAACCTCTCTTTATTGAGAATTTTTGTTGGATCTTTCATCTAATCGGTTGACTTGAAGCATTCTGATATAATTTGGGCAAATTAAAGAGTTGAAAATGGTCGACTTGTCATTGCAACAGGGTTTAACTTGAAAAGAAGCAACACTTAAATTTCATTTTATTGCCAACATAACATCCACGAGATTCAGTTGTATAGAATTAATTCACATACATATATAATAATAGAAGATATTCTAAAGGATATGCATAACAACCTTGAGTCAAATAAAATGGAAATAAATTTAATAACATAAATGTATCTATAAAAAGAATATTTTTAAACTAAGACTTTCAATTTAATAACAATCCACAATTTGTTGCACTGGTTACATAATTTGATAACAACAAATAAATATGGTAGAGAAAGTGTGCATGCTCTTACATAAAACTAATAGATGCTTGCAATTGCGTAGTATATGCTTGTAGTACATCGTCTTGCAGAGTATCCATTAGCTAGAACAGTGAGAATTCTATTGTCACGTGAACATCAAGAAAATTTCTAGTCTAGCAAGCCAGAAGCATCTTGAGAAAATTCTTTCATGGTAAGACAAATGCAATTTCCTCCTATGAAATATCAATTGGAGGCATATTTCATCAACATATATGTATCTGGCAAGGCTAGTTCCTACTCCCTAGGCTATAGAGTCAAAATCAGAACAAAGGTCCAAGTGGAAGTCAAGAAATCAGATAGGGCAGCGAGTTTGGATGAATCCCACAAGCTCAAGGCAAGTCAACCTCCTTACCACTGCTTAACAATGAGTGTTGTAGAGGGAAAGAAACCTACATACAACTTTACCCTAGCCGCGTCAAGGCTAAGTCAAGCAAACGGGAAAACTATGCATTCCATCAAATAACAAAGTCTCATTAGCAATATTGTCAAATAAAAAATGCCCATACAACAAAAGGGAACAAGGAAGCCACATAGCATATCTAACAAAGAATAGAACAAACTACAAGTACAAAGGGGAACGAAACCCCACGATCCAACCCATTTCTCCATCTCTGAAGAACAATTAAATAGATGTACATTCTTTTTAATTAATGTCCTGTTACCAATCAAAGTCTCACTAGTGACTAATCTTTTGTTGTTGATTATTTTAAGTTGTTGTTCATTCTGTTCTTTGTTTATTTTTATTGCTCCAGGACAACTTTGCAAAATTCGAGAAGGGCGGGCTTTGAAGCAGAGCCATATTGCAACAATTCGGGAATGATTTAACCACTGTACTCTTTATTTTCTGGAAAATTCTAGATCTAACCCAGATACATGACAAATAAACCTTGACACACCCAAACAACCAGAAATAAATGAAATGCACGGCAAGAAAATTGAACAGTGAATGAAATATGTGTTTTTTTAATGGAAACACGTATTTCCAAAATGTTCTAATTTGCAAAGCATGTAGCTTTTGTGGACAGAAAAATATCCAAACTTTTCTTAACATATTTAGTTGTAGATGCATGAAAATTATTAACAGATAGGGCATTGTGTACATATATTTCAGTGATATAAGTCTCAAGAAACAATTATCTATCCACCTCTTCACAATAATGTTTCTCATCTTGAGAAGATTAGCTAAATGGCACATTTCCTTCAAATTGAAACTCTGAGAATGCATATGATTCATCCAATGGTTGATCATGCAAGGAAGTACTAAACTTATTAAATGAGTGGTCATGGAGTAGTTTCTAAAGGACAAGCAAACGATGTAGTATCGATTCCCAGAAAACCATGAGATCAGTTTCCATTAATATCAGCCTACTATTTCGAAAAAGAAAATAAACAAGGGTACAGAGGGATGTTTCTCCCAAAAATTGGTCAATTGCCAAGGAGGGTCACCAACGATAAAAGACCCCGAAGTCAGCCGGTCACTACTTCGTTTGGTTTAGGGCATACTGAATTAATTTGGTTTGCTCTGAAAAGTAAAGCTCAAAATGTCGTTTCAATATAACATTCAATAAGATTCATTTTCGAACAACAGGAAAGAGAAATCATTGCAGTTTCATATGCCCTAAATACCAGAAGCGTATTTTTTAGAGGGTTTAGAGAAAGTGTGTACATGCATGGTCAAACTTTAGGGCAACGAGAGTGATGTCTGAGGACGGGCCAAAATTAGAAGCAACTGAGGAACCAAAGCCATGGAAGAAGAAAAAATTCCCCATAGAAGAAATTGCGAGCCTTCTTCACACAATCGTTTAGTTGGGTGACTTTGAGGGTGCCAACGGGCTCAGCGGAGAGATCCCATTAGCTCTCAGGAATTGCAGTCAATTATGGTTCATTGACTTCAGAAGCTCCAACACCGTTAGGTGAATTTGCAGATTCAAGAGGTTCGATATCCTGTTGGGATGAGCCTGTGAGGCCATTCATTCTCCAATCCAGTTGCTCCAACACTGTCAGTTCCATACATTGCAGGTTTGTGAGCTCAGGCGGGGTGAGGCGGGGTGGAAAGGGTTAGTGCCTGTAGGTTGCCTAGCGAAGCCGAGATTCGAGGCGACCTGTGAAGTACAATGAGACATGTTCAGAACACCAGACGTGTAGGACGAATCCGACGGTTACATTTGAATTTTTTACTGGACATAAGGGTGATAAGAGAGTGTTTTGATTAGGTAGGGTGAACAATGTTTGCTCACCCCACTCCAACAAAGATAACGCCTCCGGCATAAATATATTCTAATATTTTTCAAAACTTAAGTACACATACGTTAAGAGGGAGCATCATGGGAGGTGCACTTTCTAAACACATCACATCATATGAGACCTTGTATCATAATACACATTTGTGTATATGCATACACACATGTATAAGTGCAATTATAAGTTTATTATGCATAATGATTTATTTATAAAATTGCGTGTTTTATAAAATTATAGTAGAGTCTAAGCCATTTTCTAAATTTTTATTATTGATATTCTTAAAAATTACAATGCATTGATGCATGTGCTAACACAGCACACGGATATGTAAAATTATCTTAGATGCCATGTCAAATTATCTTAGATGCCTTGAAAATTAAACGTCTACGAAACCCTTCACCTACTAATCTCTCCTAAACGTATAAGATCATAAAAATGTCCTTACAAAAGGTTATTTTCTTTGTAATAGGAGCAATAAACTAGATGTCTCTCTATTAATTTTAATTTGAATAAGATTAAGTATTTCTTAAAATTATGTTGGTCTCATTCTTAGGTCAATATATCCAGATATATAGTTTATGTTGGTCTAATATATCCAGCTACATAGAAAATTTTCAAAATGGCAATGGTTTATATAAGTTGATAAGTAAAAAGTGTCAAAACATTTCTAAAACAAAGAGATAACCAATAGACAAAACAAAGTGATAACCAATAGATATTAGATATCATCGAAATTTATCAGGGTTGGATGATTTGGACTTGATCTAGGGGATGGCGGGGGTTTGAAATCACAATGCACATGCCTCTCCATGTAAGCAAAAAAGGTGATTTGAAATCACAATGCACATGCCCCTCTATGTAAGCAAAACAATTTTCCAAACGATCAAGGATTGAAATCATTGTGCATATACCCCTGCACATACCCCTATATGTAAGAAAAACAAGATTCCAAGTGAGCTTCTCTTGGATGTGCCATTGCCTTCTCCAAAGGCTTACCTGCTACTCCTAGTAGCTACCCCTGGATGCCCTATTGCCTTCTCCAGGGGCTTACTAGTCTATCATGCTTCTCCCACAAGTGTTGAATATGATTCATGAAATCTATGGTGTCAATATGATCATCTTGCCTGAGTGGATTGAGCTAGTCTAAAGCATCACACAAATGTCAAATGACACTACCACTGTCTTTTATAATAAATTAAATTATCTTTTTTTTATTATTCAAATTAAAATTATATTTTTAAATATATAAGAATAATTAGTTTAAAAACTCCTATTACATATTAATTTTAACAATTTCAACGTTTCTTTTAAATTTTAATATATATATATATATATATATATGCAATTAATATATTTAGAATATGCTATTTTGACATTTCTATAAACTTTATCTCTCTGATTTTTCATGCAATTAATATATTTAGAATATGCTATTTTGACATTTCTATAAACATTTTGCTTTGTCAAATTATTAAAAAATTAGAACATTTTGGAAGTTTGCATCTAGAATAATCCAGACTGCCCCACTCGCATCAGATTCCTTTTGACTTTCGCTCCTCGCATCTTGTGATCGACTTTAGATGGTGCAACTTGGAACCTTTGCAATTTGACTTTACGTGCTGCAACTTGAAACATGGAACTTGCAAGACACAAAAACTTCAATAATTAATTTTCAAATTCAGATCAAACTCTATTCCTCGAATTTATCTTGTGCGTCTGGTAATGACGGCCGTGGACTCTTGACCACGTGCATAGCAACATCAAGACGATGATAGGCGTGATGCGTATTGCCCTTGGATTAACTCTAAAAAAAATTCATGTTTTTGTTAGGGAAATAATGGAAATTTTAATATGATTTTGACAAATTTTTGTATAAATTTTTAGCTTTTCAGGATTTTGGGTGAACCTTGAATTTTGATGGTTGTCAATTTTCAGGATTTTAGATGATTCATGAATTTTGATGATATTAAATCAATTTTTACCATGAATAAATCATTCAGAAAATCTCACTGTCAGATTTTTTTGAAATAAAAGAAACTTAATTCTTACTCATAATAAAATAAAAATACCCTAAACTATCCAAACTAATAACTAAACTATTCAAATACTTCCATGATTTTTTTGAAAACAAATAACTAACTAGAAATACCAGAAGAAATTATTGCCACAGAGAAATCCCACACAGATACATATTTTTGGAGTTGTTTATCCAGGCAACGAAATAGCCCCGACGGCAGTTTTTTTGCTGGAATCCGGGCAACTAAAATTCAAGAAATCAGGGAGTTGGAGTGTTTGGAATCCATTTTTGATAGTGGAAATGGATTCAGCACTACCAAAAACCCTTAGAGCACTCAAAATACTAGAGTTTAACAATTGTAAACATGATTCTGATAAAATCTTTGCCGAATTTAAAAAAAATCTTTGCTGGATTATGGGCCAAAACGTTGCCTGAGAAGACTACGGCCATATTTTTTTAGGTTATAGAATAATTAATGCAGTTGGACAGTATATGCCCATCACCATTAAATTTAAATTTGCTGAGTGAAACCCACTAGACTATCTGACTTGCAGGTTGCTGGAATATGCTAATGGTATTATAAGTCAGCCGTGAGGATTGATCCTGAACCTCCGAGCTCTCTTAGATTAGTGTAAAGAGTTACCCATTCACCATTATCTTAAAAAAAAATGAAAACGCTTTTCGAACTAACGCCACCGACAGAAAGCCTTAAATGGACGCGCTTTTGGAGGTGACGCCACAGACAAAGAGCCTTAAGGGCACTGTCGGTGATACAACCTCAATCAAATCCGCCAAACGACTACTTCAAACTCGACTACCCCTTCCTGTCCTCACCCAAAATTCCAAATTTGGGTTCCCATCCATTTAAGACAAAGACGTTCAAAGTCTGAAGTCAACAATGGCTGCAGAAGGCTACCTTGACTTTTTTTCCCAAGAGCGCGTTCGCTGCATTGTTTTAGTCAACGATATCGATCTATAAACACATGATACGAGGTGCAGAATAGACCAAGGTAACAGTCGGCCCCCTATCCTCTACAGTCGGGACATGCGATTCAAGATCAGATGGAAGATCCCAAAAATAAGGTGACCACGGTTGTGGCAGAGATAAATCGCGCGAACGAGGAGAATCATAAACTGAGGTCTATGGTGAAGACCATGACTAGTAAATATAACTACCTGCAGAAACATATCATGTCTCTGGTTCAACAGCAGAAGCGCGTTAATGGAAACCAGGTATATGTTATATTTTCTTAGGAAGCCAATTTCAAATTGGGAATATAATTAATCTGGATGAATGCCAAAAATTCTTAATCTTTGTTCTGATTCCGTAGATATTCAATCCAGATCATCAGAGCAAAAAGGTATTGTGTCCAGAGCCTATTAATGTCGACTCCGGCCGTGCAGCTTCCCAACAATCTGATCAGTCTTCGGGAGGTGAAGAAAAGGAGAAGAAGAATGACAAATCTATGGAAGATCACCACTTCCCTTCGAAGAAAAGAAAGATAAATTACATGCAGTCGGAAAATGGAATCCGTTCGTCCATGGATGATAGCCCTTGCTGTCATGGGGAGTCGTCCAACAAGAATCTCCAGGTGCTGAGAATGGGCTCTGGTGAAGAGACAGCAGCCGCGCCGAAAAGAATTGTCGCCGTGCGGACAAAATCCGATGAATCTGCGGTAATAACTGCTTTGTTGTATGCATTAATATTATTATTGGTGTATTTTTTTTTTTTATGTCTATGGTAAATTTTGGGAATGGTTAACAGAGAGTTTAATTCTGGTCAAATTTTAAAATATTTATGAAATCTAAAATAAAACATGGGTTAATAGAGAGCTTAAATCTTGCTAAATTTTAAAATATTTCTGAAATCTAAAATAAAACATCTACTAACCATGATAATTGAGTTTTAAAATTACATATTCTTGTTTTGAGTTTCAAAATTATATATTCTTGTTTTTCTTTCTGAAAAATAACTGATCTGATTATTATAATAATTAGAGAGCCGATGGCTGCGTATGGCGAAAGTATGGGCAAAAGATGACAAGAAACAATCCACTTCCAAGATCCTATTACAGATGTGGTTGTGCGCAGGGTTGTCCGGTTAAAAAACAGGTTCGATCTTGTCCTTTTCTCCCTAAGAAATTTTTTCCTCATACTCTCGTGTACTTGAGTTTGAAATACATACGACAAGCCTTGACATGTTTTCACCGAGCAGAAATTTCTTAGCGAAACTGCCCCTTGTGTGAACGAAACGCTTGGTTAGTAGTTGTATTTTCTCTTTATTGTATTAAAGGGGTTTTGTTTTCGCCTGGTTTTCCTTTTTTGGGCTATTTTATTTTAGATGGTAAAATATGTAATCTGCAGTTGTATTTTTTAGTATTGTATTTAAAGAGGTTTGTAGCGATTTTGTGTTACATTGTAAAAATAAATGGGTATTTTATAATTGTATTTTTTTTTCAGACTTATAACTATTATAGATCTATCTTAACTATAGATTTAATATGCATTTAGAGAGATCAGATTTTATGTTACATTGTAAAATGGGTATTTCGCAATTGTATTTTCTTTCAGAATTATAATTAGTATAGATCCATCTTAACCACAGATCTAATATGCATATAAAGAGATCAAATTTCTTTAGATGCAATTTTATTTCAGAGTGCAAAAACAATGTGTAACTTTTTATTGTTTAAATTGTATTTTTAAACGTTAAAACAACTTAAAGCAGTCTCTTACTATCTTTAAAGGTTTATTATCTATCTTTACATCCATAAACATATAGGAAAAGTAAATGCTATCAGTTTTCATTGCAAAAAACATAATTTAGAGAAGTGAGTCTTCACAAGACTCTATAGAAGCGAGATGTTTAACACTCGATCTAGCATATCAAACTAATTCATACTTTGCAACTCCCTATCAATACGTCCGAGTTAATGCAACTGTACGTTGGAGTTAATGCAACTGCGTTCGGGTTAATGCAACTTCCTGCCAATACGTCCTAGTTAGACATTCTGGTGTTGCTGCTATAGATCTCTATATATGAGATTATATTATGGCAGGAACAACTTTTAAATATGCATTACATATATATTTTTTTATTAGTGTGGATATTGTTTTTCTATTTAGATAATAATTTTTTTTAAGAGGAACAAACATACTTGTACATAGCCCTCACAGTGAGATGTAAAATGAGTCTCTTGGTTCAATAAATTGTATTTTTGAATGTTATAGAAATTACATAACATATTCATTATCAAAACACATTAAATGTGATATCTCCATATCAAAATGTTACTCATATATACCATGTAATCTTCCTCTTTCATTTTTTAAAACTATTTTATTTACATAATAAATAAACACTTTCTATAATTTTTTTTTTTTTTTTTTTTTAATTTAAAATAACATACACTTAATTGTACTTTACTGAACTCATCATTGCATCACCAGTATTCACTACTAGATTAATTAGGTAATGTAGTATTTCATTAAATCTTATTTCTCATAATTTCTTTTATATGCATGGTTAAGATTTATTAATTCTTTTATTAAGTTCATCGTTTTCTAGTTTTCTAGCTGAATCCAACATGTATAGGACTTTCTGTTTCTAATTTAAAATTTTGAACAGGTTCAAAGATGTGCACACGACCCGACCATTTTAGTAACAACTTACGAAGGCAAACACACACATCCTCTGAGTCCTCTGGCTATGGCAGTAATGGAGGCCTCCTCCTCCAATCACCTCATTAGTGAGAGACTGAATACAGTGAATTTCGTTGCCGACAATCAATTTCCACCCTGCATTGCCACAATATCGACATCGAACCCGTCTCCCACAATTACTCTCGATCTCACAGGCGATTGGCCGAATCGAGGATTACAGTTCCAGCCTCCTCATTTAGCGGCAGGCAGCTTCCGACACTTTTCTCCGTTGCTTAACGATAAGCGATCAGATCAATTGGGTAATCACTCTGTAATCTCGCAGGACTCTGTAACTTCTATAAACTTATAAAGATTTAAGGAAGATCTCAACGTCACTGCATCCCTGTGTATATTGTTCAATTTGGGTGATCCACTGCAGGGAATACTGATGTCCAAATTCCCTCATGCGGCCCAATACCCAATTCCCTCGTGAAAGAAGCAGCATTCACAGTCTGGAAATCATACTTCTCTTCTATTTTGCAGCTATTTCTTGCACTTTTCCAGCTATCTGACTGTTCTTCGCAGGAATTGGATATTATTTTCTGTGTCATGCGGGCTATGTGTACATAGCAACTGTAGCTTGCAACTCTTTTTTGACCTACGGCCCACCCTGAAATGAAGACTATAAAATAATTTTAGTTGAATGTTACTGATATAGTTGTTCATTTGCTTAATTGAATCAGGCCAGATAACATAGAAGGAGAAACATGTCATAACGTATGTATAGATTTCGTAGTAGTAACTATTGAACATGAGTTTGAAGTGAGCAGGGAAGCAATGGGGAAACTGAAATCTATTTAAGTAAAGCCTATCGTGCAACAAAATGGTGAAAGCTATGTTACCAGAAACTAGAAACTGGAAACCAAACGAGAAACGATGGTGAAAGCTATGTTACCAGAAACTAGAAACTGGAAACCAAACTAGAAACGAAAACAGAATGGAAACCAAACTAGAAACGAAAACAGAATGAGAAACGGAGTTTGGTGGTTTCGTACTCAAACAAACCAGGAGAAACAAGGAGAGTGAAAACATAAATAAAAATGAAAAATACAGATATAGTTTCAAATTTCAATATATTTTCAACTAAATTTACACTCGAAAAAGTGTACACGGTATACATTTTTCTTAATTTTGAACTTTCTGCTTGTTTTGTGGGGAAAATCATATATATATATATATATATATAACCAAAAACCATCATTTAATGGAAAACCATAAATAAAATCTACAATTGAATGTGATCTGCATAAACCATATATAAAATTATGTTTAAATCAGATTGACTAAAAGCTATAATAAAAATCTAAAATAGGCATCTTTAAAATGTGTAAGAAAAAAAAAAATAAATACATTATATTCATCATGATATTTGGAATTATGAAAGAAACATTATTTGGTGAGAGGTGAGCCTTATTATTGCTATTATTACTCTGATTTAGCACACAACCTTGGCTTGGCATTGAAATTGTGAAAGCCCTCTCAATGCAGACAAGAACCTAAAACAGTACCATTACTTACCTACCCTCAAAGGAGCTATACCTTTTGGAAAATGGACAACTTCATCATCTCCAACAAAAATCCAAGGAGGATAAAATGTAGGATGGATTTAATGGAAAAGAATACAAACATAAATCAAACTTTGCATCTAGATTAATTAGATGCTAAAACAAAAATGGCATACAAATTTCAACTAAAAGTAAAATGTTGCAGAGAACAAGCATAACCATACTTGGCAAAATCATAACTCAAACATTTGAGGAAAACATCTGGTAGTGTCTTCAACCTAATTTTATAGCGAGTTAACCAAACCGGCCGTAGAAAACGACGTTTCTGTTGGGTTTCTGTTTCTTGTTCGTTTTTTCCTAAGAACGATTGTTATCCTTCCGTTTCTAGTAACAGATCGTGAAAGTGGGCATGGAAGCAATTGGGATACTGAAATCTATTTAAGCCAAGCCTATCTTGTAACAAGATGAATGAAGACATGACCAGAGCATTGCTAAAGCATCTTGCAGAGTCAGCGAGGAGATATAGATATTTTTTTTAAAGCAATGACATAATTAAGTTTTCGAAATCTGAATTTTCAAAAATTATATATAAGTAGTCAAAATTTATGATATATAATTTTCAAAAATGGTATAGGTTAGCTGTATTAATGGTTGTTGACGCCTAATCCTATGGTTGTTGACGCCTAATCCTAAAGGATTGGGTGAGATTGTATATTATTGTAATTTAGTAAATAATGAAGGCCAAAAGACATTGGGAAGTGAATCTCAATTTACTCACCTCCATGTATAAGTACACACACAATCTCCATCTAATTCATCTTCAGTTTTGCGGAGTTACCTCTTGGTAACTCCTGGTCATACATGGTTTCAGAGCCAGTCCCATTTTGGCATTCTTGTTTTTGGTGTAACTCCCTCATGTTCTGCAATTTTTGTAGATTGTCATTGTGCATTAATTTTTTTTTGTGCTCCTGGCATTCAGTCTCCTACTGCTCTTGCCATTCTGCAATTCTGGAATAATTCTGCATTTTTTTTCTGCACATTCTGCCTAATTTTGTTTCTGCACACCACTATGCAATTTTAGCTCAAATTCTGAGTACATTTAATTTTACTATGCAAAATCCATTTTTTTTACAGTTCCATTCTCACAACCACTCACCGCTCCTCATTCCCTCTCGTCACTCCCTCACAACCCTCCCTTCCCTCAGACTTCCCTCCCTCACAGCCCGTCCCCTCTCCCTCGGCCCCTCGGCCTCCCTTCCGATCCCCCTCCCAACCCTGCTCGCCATCCCTCGCCCTCACCCGCTCACCCCTCCCCGCTTGGCCCTCACCACCCGCTCACCCCTCCCAACGCGCAGGCCCTCCCCACCATCCCTCGCCCTCACTCACTCACCATCCCTTGTCCTCACTTGCTTACCCCAATCCAGCTCGATTCTCTTCACCCGTTCAACCCTCCCAACCTGCGTCCACTCACCTCCCCCTCCCCCCATCGCTCCTCTCCCCGCTAATGGCCCGCTCCCCTCCCTTCCTCACCTCACACCCCTTGGCCCTCCCTCACACCCCTCGGCCCTCACCTCCCCCTCCCCTCACGCTCACGCTTGTTCCTCCCTCTCCCCTCCCACGCAGATTTTCTCTCTACGTTTTTACAATTCAACCTTTATATTATTCTGTAATTTTATACAATTTGGCCTCCCCTAGAAAACGCCTCCCCCTGCCTTGGTAAACACCTCCCCCAGAAAAAACCTGCCTTAGTAAAAACCTCCCCCAAAAAATTTCTCCCCTGGTAAAAACCTTCCTCATAAAACACCTCCCCCAGAAAATACCTCCCTCAGATAATACCTCTGTTTTTCCCCATTGTTTTTAAAAAATAAAATAAAAAATTGCAGAATTTAAACCAGAATTGAGTTTTTATTGTGACAACAAATAATTTTTTCTTCAAAAGAATGCATTCTCTCATATCTATTGTAGGAGTTGTTCTCTCCGACAAGGAGAAATATCTTGAATGGTCTCAGAAAATCAAGCACACTCTCATTTTTAATGAACTGTGGAGAGGAATTTGTGAAGGAGAAGGAGGCCTTCCACCAGCAAAGCCCACTTCAGACAAGGAGATCGCCATTTGGGAAAACAAGAATTGCAAGGCCTATGTCTTGATTGTAGCTTTCGTAAATGAAGAGGTAAGTCGCCATATTACACCATTTTCAAATGCCTATGAAGCCTTGAGCAAGCTAAAAGAACTCTATGACTCACATTCAGAACTTGAAATTGTTCAATTAATGATTAAGTTGTTCAGTCCTGAATTGAAAAATGATGACCCTCTTGCTTTAGCTTCAGAAGTAAGATCTATCATGCATGACATTAAAAACACTGGTGTAGAAGTTGATATACCTCTCATAGCATATTTTAAGGCATTGTATCCCACTTACTCACATTATCTTGAGTCATTGAAAACAAGTGGAAACCTCGTGAAAATAACCTTTGATTCCCTTGAGAAAAAGTTTGCAGAAAGAGAGAAGGATTTTGGAAAGATGACAGCCCCTCTGTCTTCTGAAGAGGTTGTATGCTTTTCACATAGAGAGAAGAGTCATGCTCAAGATTCTTCCAGAGGAAGAGGTGGCCGAAGAGGAAGAGGAAGAAGAAATTTCAGAGGAAGGGGGGCCGACAAACTCAAACTGAAAAATCCGATCTTCATTGCATACACTGCAATAAATATTGGCATGATGCATCTGCATGTAAGTTGCCTTGAGATAAAATTGAGCAGCAAAGAAATCAATAAAAAGGTAAAACTCATGACAAAGACAAAGTTAAAGCACGTGAATTCGTTCATTATGTTGTAGCACATTGTAACAATGGAGTAACTGAAGACTTGTTTGATGTTTCATTTACTTCTTGGAGAAATGATTGGTTGCTAGATTCAGGAACAACATGTCAAGCCATCAGAGCTTGGCACAATCAAGCTTAAGTTGCCTAGTCTTCCAGATCATCTTCTACATGAGGTTCTATACCTCCCTGAGTTGAGGAGAAACTTGCTATCCTTTGTCCACATCCGCCAACAAGGACATTCCATTCACATGTTTTATGGAAAGGTTGAGGTCAAAAAAGCATCAGATCGCTCACTTGTCATGGAGGGAATAGAAGAAGGAAGACTCTTGAAGCTGCAAGGTTCCTCTGCTCATGCACAAAACTTTGCATTTAGTTCACATCATGATGAAGGTACATTCCCATCAAGTCTTTTATGGCATGCTAGATTTGGACACTTAAACTATGACAACCTTCGATTGTTGAAGAAAAATGGTGTTAATGGACTACCTACAATTCCTAGGAAACTTAAGCAATGTGATGCTTGTATTCTAGGAAAGCATAGCAAACAACCATTTCATGATTCACATTCCAGAGCACATAGAAAACTTGAGCTTATTCATTCAGATTTATATGGCCCTATGCCTGTTGCTTCTGCAAATGGAAATAAATATATGATGACATTTATTGATGATTACACCAGAATGTGTTTGATTTACTTATTGAAGAACAAATATGATGCTTTTCAAACATACAAGAATTTCATGCATGAATTGAAAATGATGCACAAACTCATATTGG
The DNA here is from genome assembly GCA_034641835.2 of Pinus albicaulis. Taxonomy (NCBI): domain Eukaryota; kingdom Viridiplantae; phylum Streptophyta; class Pinopsida; order Pinales; family Pinaceae; genus Pinus; species Pinus albicaulis. Next base: position 8,213,780 of record MU968450.1, read on the forward strand.
ATTTTTCGTACTGATAATGGAAAAGAATACACTTCAAACGAATTTGAAAATTATCTTCGTCAACATGGGATCAAACATCAAACAAATGTGCCCTATAATCCCCAACAGAAGGGTGTAGCTGAAAGAATGAACAGGACAATTTTAAATATGGTTTGTTCCATGATGTTTTTTAAAAATGTAAAATTGATGTTTTGGGCTGATGCAATTCTATGTGCTGTATACATAAAGAATAGGTGTCCTTCAAATTCAATCAGAAACAAAACTCCTTATGAAATGTGGCAAGGCCACATTCCTTCGGTAAAGCATTTTAGGGTCTTTGGTTCCACCTGTTATGCTTTGATACCCAAGGTACAAAGGAATAAACTTGGTTCTAGAAGTCGAAAACGTATCTTCTTGGGGTAGTCCAATACCTCTAAAGGATATCGTCTCTATGATTAAGTCAATAAGAAGTTTGTAATAGCAAGATATGTCATATTCCTTGAATCTTCCAAGACTAAAAATGTTGTTGAGCGACAACTTGATCACCTGGATAGATTCACACATGCAAAGTATTTTCAAGAATTTGACAATCAGATTCCACATCTTAAAGGGGGGATTCCTATACTGAATCAATCTGTGGAATCATTTTCCGAAGCACTCTCTCCCCCACATGAAGAACCAACCACGGATGACACCTTGAACGATGTGATTGACAGAATTGAAAGATTGAATCTTGATTCAATTCCAACTCAGTCAAATGAGCAGCCTAGGCCATCTCAGAAAGGTCCCCCCAAATGGCTGACAAAGACACTAGAAAATGTTCATCCTGATGAGGTTGGAAAGACAGGAACAAGAAGTTCCACTAGACAAAATGAAGGTGATGTAGATAATTTTGATTCAACTGTTGATATGGATATTGCTTATAACTGTGAATTGAGTTTTTCTACAGATCATGAACCAACTTCCTTCAAAGAAGCCGCTTCTCATGTTGAATGAAATGAAGCGATACAAAAGGAGTATGATGCCTTGATAAAGAATGACACTTGGAAGATGGTTGATCCTCCTTTGGGAACCAAAACAATTGGCTATAAGTGGTTCTACAAGAACAAGTACAAAGCAGATGGCTCACTTGACAAGCACAAAGCCAGGCTTGTGGCAAAAGGTTTTGCATAGAAATAAGGGGTCGATTATGAAGAAAATTTTTCCCCCACAGCAAAATGGGCCACCATCCGAACACTCTTTGCCCTAGCAACTCAGAAGGGATGGAAATTCCATTAGATGGATGTAAAAACTGCCTTTTTGAATGGAGATCTAAAGGAGAAAGTTTTTATGTCCCAACCAGAAGGATTTGTTGTGAAAGGCCAAGAACACAAAGTACGCAAACTTATAAAATCCTTGTATGGCCTCAAGCAAGCACTGTGAGCCTGGTATGAGAAATTAACTGAGCATCTTTTGAAACTTGACTTCAAACATTTTGATCTCGATGATGCAACTTTGTTTGTTAAGAAAGTTGGAAAAATAGTTGTATATCTTGTGGTGTATATAGATGACCTTTTGATGATAGGGAACAATGAGAGTTATATTGCATCCGTAAAGAAATAATTGAAGAAAGGTTTTGAAATGACTGATTTGGGTTATGTTCATTACTATCTAGGTATTGAAGTAACTCAACATCCTAAATTTATATTTCTTTCTCAAAAGAAGTACATTGGAAATCTTTTGAACAAGTTTGGCATGGATGAATGCAATCCTTTAACCACTCCAATGGAACAAAACTTGAAGCTCACATCCATTGAAGGGAAGGAATTCGAGGATGCAACGAAGTATAGACAACTTGTAGGAAGTCTTATCTACCTTACTACCACCAGACCAGACATCTCATTTGTTGTTGGAATCCTCTCTAGGTTTATGCAAAAAGCTTGTGAAGGACATTGGTCTGCTACAAAAAGAGTTCTAAAGTACTTGAAGGGGACTCAAGACTTTGGACTCAAATATATACAGGTGGGCGATTTTAGCTTGATCAGATACTCTGATTCAGACTTTGATGGGGACAAAGAAACTTGGGTGTCTACTTTAGGTTATACCATGAGTCTTGGATCAGGAGTTGTCTCATGGAGATCATGCAAATAGTGAGTTCCAGCAGATTCCACAACCAAGGCAGAATATGTGGCTGCAGTTGAAGCAACAAAGGAAATTGTGTGGCTCAAGAAAATCCTAGAAGATTTGTAGATGAAACAAATGCATTCAACACCACTCATGATAAAAACCGCTTTTGCAATAAAGTTGGCCAAGAACCCGGAGCTCCATGATCGAACAAAGCACATCAATAAAAAATACCATCTGATTCGATATCATGTTGAGGCCAAAACCATCCATCTACATCATTGTTCCATAAATGAGCAGACTACAGACATCTTCACCAAAGCGCTTGGAAGAGAAAAGTTTGAAAAGTTCAGAACAATGCTTGGACTCACCAACATCCCTTCCGATTAAAGGGGGGAATGTTGACACCTAATCCTAAGGGATTGTGTGAGATTGTATATTATTGTAATTTAGTAAATAAGGAAGGCCAAGAGACATTGGGAAGTGAATCCCAATAGCCTCACCTCCATGTATAAGTACACACACAATCTCCATCTAATTCATCTTCAGTTTTGTGGAGTTACCCCCTGGTCTGACAATGGTGATGGGTGAGTTGCTTTAATGGTGAATCCACAAGAGTTTTTTTGGGATTGGAATCATAATACTTATAAGACTTGGTGATGAGTATGAGTGTTTTTTTTAGATTGGACCATAAATGAGTATAGTTTTTTTGGATTAGATTACAAGACCTTTAATGGTGATGAGTATGATTTTTTTTTTGGATTGGACCACGATCACAAAATATCTAGGATCAAACTTTCGCATCTAACCATTGGACCACATCTTTGGGATTAAGTGATGAGTATCAATTCACATAGCTGTTGCTTGTCTTTCAATTAAAAAATTTATGTCTAAGAATAAAGTTGTAATAAAAAATGATAACATCTATAAAATTTTGATAGCATTATTTATCATTGAAATTGAGTATTTATTTGGCTTTGAACGCTATATTTGAATCTAGTATGTGATAATGGTTTTAGTTTAATCACTTTTTTCTAGTATGTGATAATGGTTTTAGTTTAATCAATTTTTTTTTTTTAAGTTGATGCACTTTGGTGAACCTTTTAGGGTAATCTGAGTATTAAGTGATAACTTCATTGAAATTTTAAAACACTTCAAGCGAGTGATTTATTTCTCAATTTTTAATGGCCTAGCTATTTTTGAAGGTTGTAAGAAGTCTTTGCATGACATAAAATGTTACAGACCAATCATCCAAATACCATAAAAATAGAAAGAGAAGCAACTTTATGCCTTTAGAATGAAAGAGAAGACTGAATGATAAGCCTCTTTGAGAGAGAAACCTCATTCTACAATATAACAAATGCACAAGAGGAGATGTTCCCTAAAACTATGTCTATATGGGATAAAAAAGGGTATAATTACAATTAAATGGCTTATTGAACCATTCAAGGTCATACAAATAACATTGATATAATAATAAAAATACAATAACTCAATATTTAAGATTAACATGTGCATTCCCTTCAAACCATTTTTGTGTCTTCTACTTTCAGGTTCTTGCACTTGAAGAGATACTTAGTAATTGCTCAATTTCATAATTGTTTGGTACTTAGTTTTTAGTTTGATTATGATTTCCTCTTCTTCACTAATCTCTAATAAAACAATTTGAATTGAGATTATCTTTTAAAAAAAAGAAATATATAAAACTAAACAAGATAGAAAAATATAAATCTCAATAACATAAGATATGTGTATTTCATCAACGACTATTGTATATTAATTAAAAATAAATATAACAAGGAAACATGAAATCCATGTAAGGAAATCCTATCTTATTTAAGAAAATGAATAAAAATAAGAAACACAAAATGAATAACATACATCAAAGAGAAATATTCGTAAAGAAAAGAAGCTTCATTAATTAGGGAGGGGATATTTTTAAAACAGTGATATAATTAATTAAAAAAAAAGCATATTTGATAAGAAAAATACACTAATTATAGAAAAATTTGAAGTTAATTTTTTTTTTTCTACTTACTTTTTAGTGAGGAGTAATTAATTAAAAAAATAAATATTTAATAAAAAAATACACTAATTATAAATAATTAAAAAAATATATATTTAATAAAAAAATACACTAATTATAAAAAAATTAGATTATAAATCTTTTTTCCACCTACTTTTTAGTCACAAATATATTGGGAGTCATTGATTTTTCGAATTGCGTTTTAGTCTCAAATCTACTATATTGGCAATTGAAATATTTAATTTCATACTATTATCTAAAATCATAGTTTATATAATATAAGTATAAAATATATGTGAATTTTGAAAGTTGCAATTAATTAATCAATTATATAAATTAAATAAAAATTTATTTATTAGGTTCTCAAATTTTGATATCTCGTTTTTCTATTTAGAAATTTTGTTGAATAAGCCACAAAACTATTTTTTCTTTCTCTATTGCTTACCATCAACATTCAAAAAAATCATAATGAAGCAATGATAATGATTATGAATATGCACAATTAGGTTATGTCTTTCTCAACTCTCAATTGAAACTTATGTCACAATGAAGAAACCAAAATTCAAGTCATCTTAATCATTTTGATAGCATTTTCCATCAACAAAGTTGCGTGCTTAGCTTTGACACCATATTTGAATCTACTATGTGATGATGTCTTTAGCCTAATCATCCTTTTTTATGTAGAATTTACTTATCAAGTATTTTAAACCAATGAACCCTTACAATATGTACATCCATTAGACCTCTAAAATTATCCTAGTTTCCAATATGTCTACCAATATCTAATGGTATATATTTTTTTGAGGTCATGGGTAGTGTTTAGATGACATAAGGTGATATGCCCTAAACACCCAAATAACATAAAAATATAAAGAGAAGAAACCCCACACCTTGAGAATGAGAATCTTATTTGAGGGGGAAACCTCCTTTTATAATATAAAAAATGCACAAGATTTGGATGATCTCTAAAACTTTTTCTTCTTAGTAAATGTATAGGAGACAAAGGATACAATTATAATTAAAGGGTCTATTTGACAATTAAAGGGCCTAGTGTAGAAAATCCACGTAGATTCAAACTGATATTTGTAATATGTTAAACAAAATACCTGAATCTACTCTACAAATTGCAAAAACCAATTACGATCCCATAATCACATGAACAAGAAAGATAAAGAATTTCAATTGCACAACACAAAGATTTATATGGGGAAAGCCTCAGCTAAAAATCCTGCTATCTTTATATTACATAAGTCAAATAATATGAGAATAATACAATTCTTCTCTAAGGCTTGAGAGCTCTCTCCACTATCTTTGTCTGTCTCATTGATTTCTAGGCAAGCTTGGTTCAATACTTAACCAATTTCTTGGCCTCAGGATTCCCTATTTCCTTGTGCAGTTTCTTGGGTAATTGGGCCCCTATTAACAAAGAAATTCCCAAATAATTATTACACAATACATCAAGGCTCTTCCTCCATGCACCACCTGTACAATTTTATGATTATACAAATGATAGTGCACTTCCCTTTAACTCCAATCTCAACTGGATGTTTCTTAGAACTGACATGCGTGAGTTATTTTTGAGTGAATAATTAGTTTTCTTATTGATCACTGCATGTGAATTAAATCATATTTAATTCACTTGACCTCTCACTAGTTCCTCCATCAGTTAGAACTAGTTAAATTGATTTTAACTCAAATAAATTAAGTTAATTAATTACAAGTAAAAATAAACTCAACAACGGCTCCTAAAAAGTAGGATACACTCTACATGCCTCTATTTTGACCCTCAACTCAAATTAACTGAACTAAATAAGTCTTCCTGACTTAGTTAACTCATACAAGTTGTCATGTGATGTGGAATTACAATTTTTTTCTAATTTAATAAAGGGAAAATTAAATTAGAAGCTTCTTCTTGTTGTCGTTTTCAATAATTCTTGTTGCAAATTTCAACACTCCCTCTCAACAAGAAAGCAACTTAGCTCTATCATGATTCGGTACCTTTGGAATGTTATGCATGCAACACTTCTCTCTAATGTTGTTACTGCTGCAACTTCTGAAACTAAAAAGAATCCAAAAAACTGAATTAATTGTGATCAATATGATGTAAATGTCACTTGAGTCTCTGACTACTACTAACTACTTCACTGTCTACTCAAAACTTGGTGTTACTACTGACTCTACATTATGCCATCTGCACTGATGTCAACACTGCACTACGCTCCCTAGTATATGATTGCTTCTAGCCTTTGCATCCATCACTCTGACATTTGACTGCATCAATCACCACTAATCCATCCTTCTACTGTATATTGTGGGCCTTCGTGGCAAGGTAATGATCCATGAGAAAGGACATATCAATGGAACTTTCCCAAATTGCTACACTCTTGGGACCATTGCTTCACATTGCCCCACCTCTCACCTGGATATATGGCTGTATGTGCTCCATTTTCCCACTTGGATTGAAATTTCCCTATACTGGAGGTATCTACTTGAGTTGCTGCCTCCACTCGGTCTCCTCTCTACTTCTCTAATTGTGGTTTCTCCATAACTTGTTGAGGCTTCTTTTGAGGCTGCATGTTGAGAGGTAATTCATGCTCCCTCTCAACCACAAAGTCTCTAACCTTTTCCTTGCTCCTCAAAGCTTTTCATGCATTTTCAACCTTGAGAGAATACAGGTTCTTAACTTGCACACTGATTTGCTTCACATACCCCATGGCGACGTGTCTAAGGAAAAAATTTCCTTTGCTAAACATCACAACATATCCGCGATCTTCAAATACCTCTATAGAAACAATATTCTTCTTTAGTCTTGGAAAAAACAACACATCTGTGAGTCTAAGAGGGGAGTCAGACTCCCTTTGAAAGGTAACAATACTAATCTCTATTTCACTATACCTCTTGTCATATCCAAACTCTATGTTATGCTTGAGGAATTTCTCCTCCAAGTCACTGAAGAGATCTTTATTCCCCGTCATATGGAATGAGGAACCGCTGTCGAGATACCATATGAATCCCATTAAAGTGCTTTCCATGCATGCAATGAGAGTGAAATCAAGTTCGAATTGTGAAGCTAGAGCTTCACCCACTACTGCTACTGCCTTCTTCTGTGGACATTTCATGGCATAGTGCCTGAACTCGTGACAATGAAAACACTCGATGCTGGACTCATGTTTCTTCTTGCGCTCTTCGCCTTGGGAATTCTTTCCCTTGTATTTATTTTCTTTACTGACTAATGCAAATTCCTCTTCTTTGGAAGAGGTCCCTTCTTTGGTATTTCTCCTAATCTATTTCTGCACCAATTCAGGCCATAATCGCTCCCACTCTGGTAGCTTCTCCATACCATTTATCGAATCGTGGTAGTTGTGCCAACTCTTGGGAAGGCCTAGAAGTGATAGGCTCACCATATCATCCTCAGCAATGGTAACACCAACACTTCCAATCTCATCCCAATATTGGGTTAACTTGGTCAAGTAATTTGGTATTCTATCACCCTCCTCCATCTTGAATTTTTTGAGCTTGTCCTTTAGCATCATATTTCTGTGGTCACTGTTGTTCTGAAACAAATATGTTAAGGCCTTCCACATATAATATGGAGTTTCCTTTCCATGGAGGTTTGTGACAATATGATATTGAACTCCTAGCAAAATTATTCTTGCCTTTGCTACATTCTTCTTCCAGGTCGTCGGATCTTGAGCATCTGTTGTTGCAAGCTTAGGAATATCAATGTCTATGAATTCCTTCAGCCCGTTATCTTCCAACACTACCTCCATCCTGTCTCTCAAATCTATGTAATTCGAACTGCGCTTATGAGTATATTTGAGTCTCAATCCAAAGAAAGACATCCTGATCTCGTTGCTTGTCCCGAGAATTAGATCTGCAAGTTCGATTCACTTGCACAGAACAAACTCGTATTCTTCTCTTCTATTGTGATTCCTGCTCCGATACCATGTAGAAATTCCACGTAGATTCAAACTAATATTTGTAATATTCTAAAACAAAATACTTGAATCTACTCTACAAATTGTGGAAACCAATTACGATCTCATAATCAAACGAACAAAAAATATAAAAAATTTCAATTGCAAAGCACAAATATTTATTTCATGAAAACCTCAGCTAAAAACCATGTTATATGTATATTGAATAAGTCAAAGAATATGAGAACAATACAATGTTTCTCTTAGGTTTTAGATCTCTCTCCACTATCTTTATTTGTCTCACTAATACCTAGGCAAGGTTGGTTCAATACTTAACCAATTTCTTGGCCTAAGGATTCCCTATTTCCTTGCACAGTTCCTTCGGTAATTAGGCCCCTATTAACAAGGAAAATCCCCATTAATGATTGCACAATACTTCAAGGCTCTTCCTCTAACTCCATCCACCACCTATACAATTTTATGATTATACAACTGATAGTACACTTCCCTTTAGCTCCAATATCAACTAGGTATTTCTCAGAACTGACACACATGAGTTATTTTTGAGTGAATTATGAGTTATCTAATTGATCACTACTTGTGAATTAAATATAATTTAATTCACTTGACCTCTCACTAGTTCCTCCATCATTTAGAACTAGTTAAATTATTTTTAACTCAAATAAATTAAGCTAATTAATTACAACTCAAAATAAACTCAACGAGGGCTCCTAAAAAGTAGGAGACACTATACATGCTTCTAGTTTGACCCTCATCTCGAATTAACTGTACTAAATAAGTATTCCTAACTTAGTTAACTCGTACATTTTTTCATGTGATGTGGAATTACAATTTACTTCTAATTTAATTAAGGGAAAATTAAATTAGATGCCTCTTCTTGTTGCCATGTTTAATATTTATTGTTGCAAATGTCAACACCTAGATGATCAATTACCCAATCCATGCATGTTTCACATCTGCTAATTCTAGATACAAGATCATGCAGTTTGTATGAAATCATTGGTTCAAGGCACAACACTAATATAACAATAAAAATGTAATAATTCATATCTAAGGTTAACCATGTTCCTTCCCTTCAAACAAATTTCACCCTTAACACTTGATTAGTTCTAGATATTTTTGAATCAAGAAATCATATTTGCATGTCATATCTTCTCTTAGTAGGCTCTTCCAATTAATCATGTACTTAGTAATTTCTTAATTTCATGATCAATTGATCAATTCCTTCAAATATTTTTTTGGGTTCTAGTATGATTTTTCCTTCTTCACTAATCTCTAGTTAAATAGTTTTAACTAGGATCTTGTTGTCGATAACCTTATCTAAGCATCAAACATCTGTGACTAATCAAGTGTTGGGGGAAACCATTGTTTATGAAACTATGATCTTTTCATTTTCCTTAAATTCTTTAAGTAAGAAACATGGGAGATGAGGTGTGCACGTGAAGATGCGGGAAACTCCAATTTGTAAGCCATACTTCCAATTATCTACAACACATTATAAGGACGATGTTTTTGGGTGATAATTTATTATCCATTTTTTTTCTTTGGGCACATCTATTTGTATGGTTTTATTATTAGAAATAGTCAATCCCCACTTCAAATTCCCTTTCACTGTGATGCTAATTTACTTATTACTTTACACTATTTTATGTTATAACCAAGTTGTCATTCAACTGTTGGATACGATCTTATTGGTGGTATACGTGATCCTCCACTACTTGAACCTTCATTTTCCCTCTCAAGGGTGATGTGATGGATGGGTGATAGTCATAAAGTGACATAAAGTGCCATTTTTTATGAAACTTGGAAGGATGGATTGTACCACCATTTTGGAAAGGGTAACCACTTGATCCATTGTGTCTATTTAGTAGATGGAAAACAACAAAGTTACCCTTCTAGAAATTTATTTACAGTATTATTTCTCCCATTGGATTTAGATTGTTAAGAGTAATCGTGAGCCAATTAAGTACCCAAACAAGAAAATAACTTAGTCTAAATGTTACTAGTGAAAATTGGATCTCTATCACTTACAACAACCTTGGGGATTCTACGTAGCTTTTGTATTGTTTCCATGAATGCTACAACTAATGCAATTTCTTTAAAAGGATGAGAAAGAGAGAGAAAATGGGCACAATTTGTGACTCAATCCACCACCACTATGATGAGATTATTTTCTTTGGACTCTAGCGGATTTATAATAAAATTTATTGAGATCTCTTCCCATTTATAACTTGGTATGGCTATTTTTTGTAAAGGACCTAGGGCCTAGATTCTCTCTCCCCATTTCAATGGAAAACAAAACATTCAACTACAAAATTATAGATATTAGTTTGAAGACATTCTTAGAAAAAATCCTTCTTGATCCTATGTTAATTTTTTAGGAGCCTTGATTGTCCTATAGGAGAAGTGTGTAATTCCAAAAGGACCTTTTGTTGGAATTCTTACATAAATTTAGGTGATATTGATACAACTATAAATCATTCGTCCACACAAGTTTATTGAATGCACTCAATTCCACTTGAATTTATTGAATTATATTACATACAGTTTGACCTATTTCCATTCTATATTTACATATTCTTCTCACTCAAATTATGAAATTGAAATAGAAAAAAATATTCCTTGTGCCTTTTTCATTCCTTGAAATTACATCTACCACCAAATTTTATTTTTATTTTGGTAGGTAATTCCAAAATCATAACCTATCATCTTTGTAACTCAGTTATATTTATTTTTTGAATATAATCCTTGTTCTAAGAAGAGCTTCAAAATATCATGATCTATTTCTTCCTTGACGCGTCTTCCTACTAGGTAAGGGAATCATTTCTTAATATCATGTTATAAGCCCAACATTTCCTTTACATAAATTATTTTAAGTTATTTCCTTTAAGTTGGTTTCTCATAAAGGAAATGAGCATTTTTTTTACCTTAAAACTATGCTCTTTCCATGTCCTAACACTTCACAGTCTATAATAATTGTATTTGTGAGTCCATGTGTGTTCCAGATGGGATTTGTACACATAGCCCTAATTTTTTCAAAAGATTCTTATCGAGTATAAAAAAATGACTCATTTTCCAATAAAGTTGTTAAAATGCTACTATTTCACCATAATTATTGATAAACATGTCATAATAACTCGCAGATCCTATGTTTCTCTAATATTCTTCAATATTTTGTGAATTGGTCATTCGATCATAGCTCTACTTTTGGTAGGTTCAACTTTGATTCCTTTTGAGGTACAATATGATCTAATTATTCCACTTCATGAATGCCAAGGGAACACTTCAAAGGATTTAATTATAGTTTTTTCTCCTCCAATATTTTTAAGTCCATATCAACATGGTAGAGATGTTCTTGCCAAAAATTATTGTAGATTAATAAATCATAAAAAAATACTACCAAAAGCTTTCTAAGGGTCTAAAATTGTAATTCTTCAAAATTTGAAATGTGGAAGATGCATTAGTAAGGTCAAATGACATGATCACAAGATCATAATGAACTTCATGTGATCTAAAGGCTCCTTTGGGATTTCTTCTTGCCTAATTCTAATTTTATGATATCCAAAATAGAGATCCAACTTGGTAAAAGAAAATCTCCCTACACTTCATCTAATAATTCATTAATGACACGAATAGGAAACTTATCTTTAATGGTGATCTTGTTGAGCTCTCTATAATATGAACACATAAAACATGGGGCTTCCCCTAAACCATTGCCACTAGTGAGGATAAATCACTTTAGTTAGGTATAATGATGCTAACCTCTAACGTTTCCTAAACCATATACTCAATCTCACTCTTTTGTGTATATGGGTACCTATAACGATTGATGTTAAGTGGTACATTTACTAGCTGCAAATGATCAAAATGGTCATGATATTGTGTAGGTGGAAGACTGTTAGGCATCTCTTCAAATACCTTTTAATGGCTATTGATAATTTTTTGGAAATCCAAAGGAATAAAGAGTCTAGATTTTTGAATATATGATGAGCATAATTGTGTAATTACACCATGTTGTTCATATTTTAGAAATGTTTTCATGTTGCTAGAGCTTATGACTTAAAATGGTTTTCCCTTGATATATCTTAATACTTCAATTTCCTCACCTTTTAAGGAAATATTATTAAAAATTCCTATGAATAAAGAGTCATTGTTTCTAATATTCTAACATTTGCATACTTAATACAACATTAGCACTACCCATTTAGATTGTATTATTTGAACTATCCAATAAATACTTACCCATATTGATTTTATACTATGACACTTTCTTGAACAATTTACGATACCTTTATGCACAATCCTTTCTTGAAATTCTGGTGCTAGATAAATAAAGAAATATATAGATTTCACTAAATTGCAAAGTATGCGTAATACCAAAATAAAACAACATTATGACCTTTTCCCTTTTTCTACATCTTTTTATGTTGAGAGTTTGAAGATAAACCGACATTATAACCTTTTCCTTTTTTATGCATCTTTTTATATTGAGAATTTGAGAAGTGATAATGTTAAGTAATACATAACAATAATTGGAAAACTTGGAGTAGTCTCTTCTAGTTCGAGACCTTATGATAATTCTAGTTCTTTATATTCTTCAACATCATAATCTATGTAGAATAATTTACCTCCCTACATTATTCCCTTTAATATACCGATTGTCACAATTGCAACATAATCCCTTTTCTTTCTTTCATTTATTTGCTGAGATGTCAACATTATAGCTTGCTTGATGTTAGGAGAGAGAATATGGTTCTATCATTGGTTGTCAATTGATTAGAATCAACTGAGTAATCACGGACTCTGTAATTTCTTTAAACTTATAAAGGTTTAAGGAAGACCTCAATGTCATTGCAACCTTGTGTAAAGCCATAATCGGCTCTATGTTCAATTTGGACGATCCATTCCAAGTTCCCTCTTGTGACATTATTCTGATGGTTCAACTCACGAAGCGTTTCTATAGACTCCCGTATGTGGGGAATCTTTCATACGTCGATGCTACTATATTCAAATAGTGCTTCTTACTCCGATAGGTGTACCTATTTCAACTTAACTTAGGGTGGATGTAGGTTTATGGAATTTGTTTTTGCTTTTTTTTTATATCGAGATTCAACGTTCACGGAATATGCTTCATCTGATTACCACATCTACCTCCTCTTGCGAGTTACAACTTTAAAAAAATGAATCATGAAATTTGATCACTCCTACTACTAGTAATGTGGCAGTTTGTTAAAATATATAATTACTTCCTCATGCAGAAGTTAGACAAATAGTTAAGTGGAGTTAGTTGAGTTGAGTTACAGTTAGATTTGGTGAGCGAGTTAGACAGTGAGTTAAGCGAGTTGATTAAGTCCAGTTATGTGTGAGAGTGTTTGCATGTCAATTAGATTAAATACCCTTCATGCGTTCATTGTTTTAAGAGAGTTTTATGATTCAGAGTTCTGTGATTAATTGAAGAGCAGCAACTCATTGTTCGTGTGTGAAATATTTGCGTTATTTGTGTGATTGAATCCTCTGCCTCACCAACAGATTGGTATCAGAGCTGAGGAAGGATCAGAGATCCGTGGGCAAGCAAAGCCAGTAAAGAGGCCAAAAGCAAAAGGCCATAATTTTTTTTTACACAAAAAAATATTTTTTTTACCCGGAGAGAGGCCCGCACGTCTTCAGTGAATTACCTGCGGACCCGACCGCAACCTCTCCCAAAAAGAGCTGCGGACATTCGACAAACTTACGAAATTCTGAAAATTCCGGTTTAGACCGGAGTTTTCCTTCATCAGGGGTGCGGAACCTAGTTTCATTAAAAAAAATGACACTACCGATGACAGTCAAGGTGAAAGCACAATCGTGTTGAACAAGTACGTGCGCCTTTTAAAAAAGGTACATCGATTAAAGTTTTCAAAGTCACGTGGGTACAAAGCACGTGAGTTTTTTTTTCAAAAGGAGTTTTTTGGTTAAAAGTTTTTAAAAGGTCCGCTCTCATTATGTTTTTTTAAACAAAAGGAGCTTATTACAAAAGATTTTCTTATGATCTTTTAAAAGGGGATTTTTTCACATCAAGTTTTTCAAGCGAGGGTTTTTAAGAAGATTTTTTATATATATAAATTTTTTTTATATAAAATATTTATTATATAAAAAAAAAAGAGGAAGAAGAAGAAAGATTTAGTGTTTTTTTTTAAAGATTTAAAAAAAAAAAAAAAAGGTTGGCAAAGCCTTTACAAAAGGAAGGAAAATTTAGGGTTTTTTGTCAAAGACAATTTCTTTTGAGGCAAGATGGCCACATCAAGTTTTCAGCCACAACTTCCATTTTCAATGGGAAAGATTACGCTATGTGGGCCATTAAGATGGAGACCATGCTAAAAGCGCATGATGTCTGGGATCATGTCAAGTATGGGTTTGTAGAACCTAAAGATGATGCAGAAGAACAAGCCCTCAGTAATGCAGAGAGGGAACAGTGAAAGAATGCACAAGCATTGCTTCTAATCCAACAGGGAGTAGATCGAGCCGTGTTCCAGAAGATTATGATAACCTCGTCAGCAAAGGAGGCATGGGACACCTTGGCGACCAACTATCAAGGTATGGCCAAAGTTAATATTGTTAAATTGCAGAATACTAGGAGAGATTTCGCAGAGAGGGAACAGTGGAAGAAAGATAAATGAAAGAATGCACAAGCATTGCTACTAATCCAGCAGGGAGTAGATCGAGCCGTGTTTCAGAAGATCATGATAACCTCGTCAGCGAAGGAGGCATGGGACACCTTGGCGACAAGCTATCAAGGTATGGAAAAAGTTAACATTGTTAAACTGCAGAACACCAGGAGAGACTTTGAAAGTCTGCACATGAAGGAGACAGAGGACATTGATTCCTTCATGAATAGGGTCATGTCTGTCGTCAATCAGTTAAAAATCTATGGCGAAGATATTAAAGATCGAACAGTGATCGAGAAGGTTCTTCGATCCCTATCTACCAAATTTGATGTTGTGGTAGCAGCCATAGAAGAAGCAAAGGACTTGGAAAAACTCACAATTGATGAGTTGATGAGATCTCTTCTATCGCATGAGGCAAGGTTAGGACGAGAGATAAAGTTCCACATTAGACGCAGCCACAGAGTCCGTCTGTTCCAAGAGGTCGAGAAGGTAATCCCGAGAGGCGAGAGGGGCAGGCGACAACTATGGTGGTCACGGATGGCGGGGGGGGGGGGATCGCTGAGCATCAACGTGGAAGCGACGACGTGAAGATTTCCTGCTCAATCAAAAGAGTACGAAAAATCAAGGTAAAGTGTTATTCTTAGGTAGATTTGGTCATTATGTGATTGTAGGAAGATTGGAATCGAGGAAATCGAGCTAATGTCGGTACGAGAAAATACGACTCTATGTTTACAACGCCTGGCACATCTTGTCTGCCAAATCGATAAGGTATGGCTATTAGACGAAGTGGTAACCACATGATAGGCAACAAGGATTTGGTTGCTAATTTGGATATCCTGATGCAAAACGGTCAAGTTGAGATGACGAAACTGTGTTGTAGATGGAAAATGAGTGGTCAACATTGTGACCCGAGCGAGGGGGGAGCCAAAAGACCATATCGAAGATATACTATGTCACACAGGCTCAAAACTAGCAATTTAATTAGTGTTGGGCAATTGATGCGAAATGATACAAATTTATCTTTCGAAGGTATAATGTGTTATTTTCGACAAATCCCAAGCCAGTAGTTGATTATAAAGGTGCGAATGATGAGACTCTTTCTCTCATTATGAACTACAATGATCGGGTTAGTTCTTTTACTGTTGCATGTTACGATGCATATAGTTATAGCACTTTCGGTTTGGACACTTGCATTTTAGGTTTAAATTATTACGGCGAAACGAGATGGTGAGAGGTGCACTCCCCGCCCGAAGAACACCGCTAGCACGTGTGAGTGTTGCATCTTAGGCGAGCAACTTAGTGAAAATTTTCAAGGTTTCTTACGAGAGCAAAGAAACCACTTGAATTGGTATCTTGACTTGTGTGGACCTATGAGGACACGATCGATTGGTGGAAGTTGTTACCCTTCCTCACCTTCATTGATAATTATAGTAGAACTTGAGTTTACTTTTTTGAAGAAGAAGTCGAAACTTTTGCCAAAGTTCAAAGAGTTGAAAGCTTTGGTGGAGAACCAAAGTGATCAACGGATAAAGGCCTTGAGATCGGATCGTGGTGGAGAATACGATTCGAAGGCATTCCGCAAGTACTTCAAACAACATGGAATTAGAGAGCAGGTTTACGACCGGATACACACCACAACGGAATGGTGTAGCAGAGAGGAAGAATCGAACAATCATATGAACATGACAAGGAGCATGTTGAAAACGAACACTTGTACGAAATAGTGTTGGGCGAAGCGATTGCATGTGTTGTTTATGTGATAACGGATCTCCCTACAATAACAATAATAAACGAGTTCCGGAAAGCCGCTTGTAGTCGAACATGTCTTGCGGTGTATCTCATTTCAGAGTTTTTGGATGTGTAGCCTATGCACATGTGCCTAAGCAAATAAGAGGCAAATTAGATGATCAAAGTGAAAAAATGTATATTTATTGGTTATAGTGAGCGGTCAAAACACAAACAATATAACCTTGTCCTAGAAAGAAGACAATCATTGACGAGAGATGTTGTGTTCAAAGACAGAGTCATGGAATGGGATTGTAGACACACTAACTTAGGTATAAAACACCATTATTGGAGAGATGATCTTGTGAAGAAGAGGAGCGGCAAGAACAAGAAGACGGACACCAAGCGAGTCACACCGGCAAGGACTCCCAGTTTTTCGAGACGGCATGGATCTTCAAAGCGGATCCACATATATGAATTCTCCAAGCAACGAATCAGGTAATGAATCAAATGTTGGTAAGAAAAATATGAGAAGTTTGAAAGATATTTATGATGATTTGGATGTTAGTTCAAATTTTTTCATTATTGGCATTCCAACCTTCTTCCTTTAGGAAAGCAGCTCAGAAGATGACAATTGGGTGCAAGCCATGGATGAAGAGATGAATTCCATCATAAATAATGATACATGGGATTTGGTTGATTTACCAAACGATAAAAATCTCATTGGTGTGAGGTAGATTGTCCTGAAGACTAAAAGTGAATGAGAAAGGTGAGATTACTTGATTTAAAGCAGTTGCCTTAAGATTCATGACAATCGGGAATAGCTTTGAAGAAACTTTTCTCCTAGGTCTGATTGGATACTATAAGAGCCGATCTAGCGACGGCGGCTTAGAACAAGTGGAAAGTGTATCATATGGATGTCGAATCAGCCTTCTTGAATGGAATTCTAGAAGAAGAGATTTATGTGCGGCAACCTCAAAAATTTATGAAGTTGAAGGACAAGAAGATAAAGTTCTGATTGAAGAAAGCGCTCTATGGGTAGGAAACAAGCACCTAGAGCATGGTATAGCGGAATCGGCAGTTATATGATCAAAGAATGGATTTTGCGAAGCGACATTGAGCCTACCTTATACACAAAAGGTAAATGACATGGAAAAATTTTGATGGTTGCTTGTATCTTGATGATATTATTTTCACGGGTGATCTTGAAATAGATGAATTTAAAACGACCATGATGAAAGAATTTGAGATGAGATCTGGGTACGATGGAAATATTTTCTTGGCATTGAAGTTAGGCTTAATGCAGAAAAAGGCATTTTTATTTATCGAAAATAAGTATACCATGATTTAATTGAAAAAGATTCAAGATGGATAATTCCAAACTGTACCTACACCGGTTGCAATAGGTACAAAATTAAACGAGATGATGAAGGGGTAGATGTCAATCCAACTCTATTCCAAAGATTGGTTGGCGACCTCATGTATCTGAAGCTACAAAGACCGAGATATTATACGAGGTAGTGCGATTTCCCGGATTCATGGAGACTCAGGCACACATTGGGGTGTTGGAAAAGAATTCGAGATACATAGCGGGAACCGGAGATTATGTCATAATGTATACAGAAATACGAGAAAGAAAGAGTTGATTGGATATACGAGATAGTGATTTTGCGGGGAAGTTTGGATGATCGGAAGAGGAAACACATGCGGTTATGTTTTCCATCTCGGTTCGAGGTGTGACTAGCATGGGCATACGAAGCAGCCTATTGTGACATTATCATCGGCGAAACTGAGAATATGCAACGACAACTTCAACGGCATGTCAAGCGATATAGATTCAGAAAGAGTATTGGATGGACTCCAAGTAGAAACAACAAGGATCAACATCGATATACTATGGCAGCACATATTAAATTGCACTATCCAAGAATAGTGTGTTTCATCGAAAAAACTGACATATTGATACTAGATATCATTTTATTTGAGAACTTGTGACGATGGAAGTTACATTACTGCTTGAAAAATGTCACCTTTACATCTAGATGATTGTATGAGCTCATTGACACTCATACTTACCTCCTCTGCCAGGTCTTACGACCTTTGTTCCTCATTCCATGAAAATGGAGGAAAAACCTAAAAAGCTCAAAAAACCTTGGGTACGCGATTGATATGAGGCTTACTGCGTTTTTAGGCAGTACGCGAGTAATGTGAGAAATTGAGTCCGGCAGCACTTTTCCGGTGTAATGCACTGCGGTACCCTTTGTAAAGTTAAAAAAGCGCGGAATTAAAAACTGAAAAAGTTGATTTTTGGTCGATTAAGAAGGTTACGGGATTGAGATTTTTTGGGGATAGTACGCTTTGATAACGTTACATGTATCCCACACCTTAAGGGAACTAATCCCTTAAATGTGAGGAGCCTAACTCCCGCTGAAGGAGGATTCTATCCCTTTAAAGGTGGAATCCTAACCTCCTCATCTGCTTTCTATAAAGGAGGCATTGGGTAGCCTTTTGAAAGGCTAAGTTAAGTGTTGGAGATTGAGATTGAAGTCTGTTGGAGATTTAGAATTCTTTACGCTGAGCTTTTGAGAGGAAAGATCACATACCTCTTTGTGCTCCTAGAAGAAGAGTGCAAGACTTATCAAGTAGAGAGATTCACCGCCGGACCCGAGAGGCCTTTCGAACATCAAGGCTAAGGTTGTAAGGTTCTTCTGGCCTTATTTTAAGATTAATACAATCGAGTTACGATTTTTCTCAATAAGTTGTCGTTTGATCGTTTATTTCATAGATTCCTTGATCACTATGATAGGTATGTTTTATGATTATTTGTTATACGAGTGCTATTGATATTTGCTTGTTTGTGATTGTAGGGACAATAAAAGATAATACTTTGCTTGTGACAAAAGGGCCCTTGTTGCGGTAGAAGGATTATTGATCTGTGAGCTTAACGACCGCAAATAAGCTTTTGGATCTAAGGTAGGATCGACACCTTCATAGCATTTATTTGTAAAACGAATATATCTAGAGAAAGACAAACTTAGTTGTTCGTTTGTTGCTAGATTGTCTTCGACACTAGGGAGATCGGTCTTGTCGCAAGAACGATTTATCCGACTTAACAAATTGGCGACTCCGCTGAAGAACTTCTTTTTTGGTTCTCTTTTATTTTGATTTGAGAAAAGTTTTCCTAGTTTTTGATTGATGGATATACGCACAGGTAGCTTAGTTTTTCTTTGTTTTTGAAAATTTTGAGTACTTTTATGTTTTCTTGAAGTTTTCGGGGGGGGCCGCGCCCCCTTCACACACGGTGCGGGCGATTTCCTTGCCTTAAGTAAACGGTCTTGAGGTACCGCACATTGCGCCACGGGACACCACGGACCTTGTTAAAAGTCTTGAAAAGCAAGATTTCTTCTTTTAGTTTAGTTTAGATTTAATTTAGGATTCTTAGCATCTGCGGATACGTATTTTTCGTCAAAAATCTCTTGTTTCGAATTTCTTTCGGCAAATTCTTCATCTCATCAATCTCCATTAAGTTAATTGGGTGTTTTGGTCTCTTTTTTGAGAAATTCTTAATTTGAATTTCCTTTGAATTTAATAGTGGAGGTTTGTCTCGATCTTTTCACAATTTTGCATCTTTTTGCTTTTGTTTTTGCAAAAAAATTTCCCCCTCATTCGCGGGGGGCTAAATTGTGTAGTGTTAATAAACGCTGAGTGTTTTATTTTTGATCTTTGGAACTCTCACCCGATTTTCTTGACTTCCATGTGATTGATTCTTAGATTACATTAGGAGTCACATCTTGTGTTTGAGAATTCTCTTGCATAGATCACATTTGCATAATTAGAATTCTCATTTCGAGAATGAAAATAAGAAAATGTGCATAGATTACATTTGCATACTTTTCAAGTGAATTGTGCATGAATTCTGATTGCATAGTTTACATTCTGAAAAATCAATGGTAGTTAGAATCAATTTCTTTGATTTGAATTTAGATGTTTTTATGCTTGTTTAAAAAAAAAAAAACACAAAAATAAAAAAAATTGTTTTAGGATTGATTTGCATTAGTTTTTCTTGATAAAATTAGTGCATTAAATTTGTTATATTTTCTCTTAGTTATCAATCTTTGCATCGTTGGAAGTGAATGGGAAACTCTCTCCTTACTTTAGGTAGGATTCATCGAATTGAAAAATTACATTATCATATTCGATTGCATTCGGTTGGAATTAGGGTCATAACACCATTGGTTTCATATCCATTTACCCTTTTGAGGTAATAACGACCCTAAATAACACGAGCGCTTAATTAAAATTCATCTAGTAATTTTTACATTTTTAGGAGCTCTTTCCACGATATAAGCTTGAGCTAGTGTCTTGGAATAGGTTTTGGTGCTACGCCAAGACGATGCGACATTAAGTAGTCGATCTTGCGGTGGAAAAATTCCAATTGTTGCATGTATGCTCTGGGAAGCTCCTCCTAAAGGAGTCGAAGCACGAGATCATATCTGAACCGATGAGGTAATCAATCCTTCCTCATTGGGAACGATAGAAGATATACACGTATTAACAACGGTAAACCTCGGACTAGACCATTATCGAGGGCACGAGGGTCACTTGTCGGCCTCCCAACTTGGATTGTGACAAGGGCCTTCAAAGGATTGAGCTTTGTTACACGCCTTCGTGTGTATCGGATCGTAAGGCGTTACGGGTATATTTGTTTCGGTTGGTAACCTTAGGGCCATAATCTTTAAGTTCTTTCCTGGGTAATGATGGAGGAAGATCCTTGTGCACAGGAAGCGGGCGTACGACTAGACTCACTTGGACTCTCGGGGTTCTCTTCACTCGAGATGGTTTGTGAAGAAACTTGTGCCGATCTGTTTCGTGCGCCGGAGTTGTCGGGGTAAGCTGTTCCAGCGCGCACATATTCGAATTCTACGATGTTGGATTTCATCACCAACTAGTGTTTTTAGTAGAAGTTACTATTTGTGTGTGGTTTTGACTCCTAGATTTGATGGCGGCGATGACTTAATTTGTTTGTTTTTACTTTTTTAAGACCATAAATTATGAATTCTGAATTT
This sequence comes from Pinus albicaulis, assembly GCA_034641835.2. Lineage (NCBI taxonomy): Eukaryota > Viridiplantae > Streptophyta > Pinopsida > Pinales > Pinaceae > Pinus > Pinus albicaulis. The sequence goes on from MU968450.1 coordinate 8,235,261, forward strand.
TTTAATTGTTAGTTGTTAATTGTTAATTGTTGCTTTAGTTTTAGTTTGTTAATAAAATTCACGAAGTTGAATAGAATATTGGCTTGTTCCGGAATTTACCAACCAAGGAACCCCTCTTAAGGAATCTAGTACTTTTCCTTGCTTTTGGGAAATGTTGGTCCTCATATGGCTACATTGTCATTACGGATTTACAATAGGTTAGATATGATTTTTTTTTAACTTCGTTGGCCGAACACTCGATTGTTTCACCTCAATAGGATGCTTCACTAACGTCGGAAACCTGTGGTGTAGATTAGAGTGTGTGTGAGGATAGTTCCTCTTGTGTCAACCTCGTTGGAAATGAATCGATCATGGCTGAGAGAGTTCCTTTTCTTTATGTCGACCTCGTTTTAAAAAATGAATACAGAGTGTGTGTGAGGATAGTTCTTATCTTGTGTCAACCTCGTTAAAAAATGAATCGGTGTAGGCCGGGGAGAAGTTCCTTTCTTTGTGTCAACCTCGTTTTACAAGCTAAGTCAGTGTGTGTGAGGATAGTTCCTTTTCTTGTGTCAACCTCGTTAAAAAATGAAAGCAGTGAATGCGAGGATAGTTTCAGCACTGTATCAACCTCATTAAAAAATGAATCGGTGTGTGTGAGGAGAGTTCCTTTTCTTTGTGTCGGCCTCTTTAAAAAATGAATCGGTCGGCGATGAGGATAGTTCTTTCTGTGTCAACCTCATTAAAATATGAAACTAGGTAGATTGTAGAGTAGATTGGTAGATTAGAATAGATAGCTTCGAGACAGTTCTTTTCTGTGCTTGACCTCGTTAAAAAATGAATCGATTGGTCAAAGAGCATAGTTCCTTTTCTTGTGTCAGCTCGTTTAAAAAATGAAACAAGCTTCTATGAGGACGAGTTCTTTCTATGTCAACCTCGTTAAAAAATGAATCGGTTAATTAGAGGATAGTTCTATGTAGGTCAACCTCATTAAAAAATGAATCGAGGTATGAGGACGGTTCTTTTCTTTGTCCAACCTCTTTAAAAAAATGAATCGGTAGGTTATGTAGGTAGATTAGAAATAAGTAGTTGGTGAGGACGGGTTCCTTTTTACGCCTTGACATAGATTAAAAAAATAGAAACACGTTGTATAAGCATAGTTCCTTTTCATGTGTCGAGACTCTGTTAAAAATAAAACAAATCCTCCCTAATTGAGTCAAGTATTTGAATAGACATAAGTAAATGTTAGAAGTAATATATTTCGGTTAGTTTTTAGGTCGGGTCTTTCATGTGATCTAAATAAATGAACCTTCATTCCATCAAACTCTTCATGCTAATGTACTTAGTTGAATGAAATGGTACGGGGGAACTGTGCTCTAGCAGTTACGCTTAGGGAGCATCGAAGCACGATTTTCTCTACATTTCAAGCTTGTGAAAAAGTAAACCACTACGAAGCATAGTTTTATACGTTTCGAATTTTTGTAAAAATGAAACTTATTTTAGTCAATTTTGGTTATTTTCAAGACTCGTTAAACTCATGAAAATCCCGAGATCATTTTGATATTTTTTCATTCTCGTAAAACATGTAAAAATCACAGAGTTCTTTAATCTTTTCTGCTCATTAAATTAAATTGAAAGTCGGCCACATGGTACATTTTATCACTTTTTTCGAGCCTACGTTAAAACTTACGAAAAGTACGGTACTGTTTATCCTTTTTCGAACTACAGTTGGCTTTCTGCAGAAAAAGTGAAACCTTGGAGTTCTCTTTTTAAGCCCTTTTCGGACTCTCTAAATATGAAAAGATTGTAGTGTGACTATTCGAACTCGTTAAAGTAAATGAGCTTGATCGTCCCTTCGGTATAAGTTTGCCTTTTACGGACGGAAATGGACTATTTACGAAAAAGGTATACATTGACTAAATATGGTCAATAGAGTTCTCTCGCATTATTTTATCACTTTTTCGGGCTCGAGAGACCAAATTTGCGAAAAGTACATCCATCAGGTTTTCTTAAGTTTTCTTCGACTCCCTAAATTGAAAAACAGGAGTTTCTCTATCTTTGAATGAGTAAACTTAACGATAAGAAGGACTGTTCAATTTTCACCTTCGGGAACGAACCACTCCTTCTTGGGGTTCGAATTTTAAACTAAGTTGGACTCATCCAAAGGATGAGCTTATAATCAAGCAAATGTTATCCTCCCTCGAAGCTTGCTCCAAAATAAAGAGGTACTTGCACGAGAAATGGTGGGGGAAGAAAAACGAACACTGTTTTGTTACATTTTAATCTTTCGAGGAAAAGCCATTAACCACTCTTGAACCGACACTTTTTGTTCACTGGGTTGGAAATCCTTTTGCTGACGAGTGTCAGAGCCATATTGAAAGTCTTCGGCCGGTTTGGGTATTAGCTTCGGGTCAATTGTTACCCAAACCATCTCTGTGATGTCATTATGTGTTCGAAAGTTCAAGCAAACCATTCATTTGCAAAATATCTGTCATCCATTTTGACCATCCACGAAATCAGGTCCTTGCCGATATATTTCTTCAAAACTTGATCTATGATTTCGTGTTGTGGGCTTGCCTGTTGAGATCACTTTCTATAGAAACTGACTCATTATACAGGAATTTGATCCGAGAAATCGTTAGTACCTTAAATACGCCTTCCTGGTGGCCAGGTTTCTGCTTCGACGACGAGTTGCATCATTGACCTTCGATTGAATGATTCCATGAGATGTTAAACCGACTCATTTGATTCATTTCATGGATTGTCTTGAGTACTTTGAGAGCCATTGACATTACTAGTGGTTACTCTCACACTTGTTAACGAGTTCACATCATTATTTGGTAATCAAGTGGTTTCTATATGTTCGACTTCAACATTTATTCATGGATAGAATCGTACTAGTTCGAGATACGGAAATCAAGACCACGGATCTAGTTTCTACCATCATTGCGAGGAATTTTTTTATTATACGGTAGACTATTTATAAACGGATGGTACACGTCCATGTTGTGTCGACATATGTCTATCTTGTTGATGTATTCAAATCATTCTGTATCGAACAATTTAGATTAGTTTGGTTAGTTTTGATACGAGTATGGGAATGCCTACCTCGGCGATGATATGATTACATATATATATATTTTGCATTGAATGTTTTCTGATTCCGTGGGGTGTCCACGGGATGATCCTTGAAATGATAAAGTACTTCCTCTTCATATATGACGAACTTTATCTTCATGTTGAGACTTAGCACTTTAGGGGGCAATACGGCCTGGCGAAAAATGTCACCTTTACATCTAGATGATTACTTATGAGCTCATTGACACTCATACCCTCCTCTGCAAGTCTTTAGCAACATTTCCTCATTCCATGCCCTGAAAATGGAGGAAAAACCCTAAAAAGCTCAAAAAACCTTGGGTACGCGGTTGATATGAGGCTTACCGCGTTTTTAGCTTGGGTACGCGGAGTAATGTGAAGAGAAATTGCGGTCTAGAACGCGCACTTTTTCCGGTGTAATGCACGGTACCCTGTAAAGTTAAAAAAGCGCGGAATTAAGCCAGAAAAAGTTGATTTTTGGTCAGTGCAGGAAGGTTAGGATGAGATTTTTTGGGGATGAGTACGCTTTGATAAGGTGCATGTATCCTGTAAAGGAACTAATCCCTTGATGTGAGAGCCTATCCCTTTGAAGGGAGGATTCTATCCCTTTAAAGGTGGAATCCTAACCTCCTCATGCATATATAAAGGCATTGGGTAGCCTTTTGAAAGGCTAAGTTAGGCTTTGTTGGAGATTGAGATTGAAGTCTGATAGAGATTTAGAATTCTTTTCTCATGAGCTTTTGAGAGGAAAGATCACATACCTCTTTGTGCTCCTAGAGGAAGAGTGCAAGACTTATCAAAGTAAGAGGAAATTCCTGCTTCGGACCCCGGGAAGGCCTTTCGAACATCGAGCTAAGGTTGTAAGGTTCTTCTTTATATTTTAAGATTAATACAATGGTTACATTTTTCTCAATAAGTTGTCGTTTGATCGTTTATTTCATAGATTCCTTGATCACTATGATAGGTATGTTTTATGATTATTTATTATCTGAGGTGCTATTGATATTTGCTTGTTTGTGATTGCAGGTTGACAAAAGATAATACTTTCTTGTGACAAAAGGGCCCTTGTTGCAATGAAGGATTATTGATGCTGTGAACAACTAACGACGCAAATAAGCTTTTGGATCTAAGGTAGGATCGACACCTTCATAGCATTTATTTGTAAAACGAATATATCTGAAAGACAAACTTAGTTGTTCGTTTGTTGTAGGGTGTCCTTCGCTTTCAAGGAGATCGGTCTTGTCCGCAAGAACGATTTATCACGACAACAAGTTCACTTGAAGCCTTGTAGAACAAGTGATCAATTGAGTGATATCTTTACAAAGCCATTAGCAGTAGACTTGTTTGAGTTTCACAAAAGAAACTTGGGTGTTGTAAGCCTAGGTAGAGACATAGACACGACGAACATGTTGCAGTTGTCATAAGTTATGTTTAGTTTAAGTCGTAATTAAGAAGTGTTAAAATATATAATTACTTCCTCATGCGAAGTTAGACAAATAGTTAAGTGGAGTTAGTTGGGTTGAGTTACGATTAGATTTGGTGAAACGGAAGTTACTCGATGAGTTAAGCAAGTTGATCAAGTTCGATTATGAGTGATGATACATGCATGTCAATTAGATTAAATACCCTTCACGGGTTCATTTTTTCAAGAGAGTAAGAAAGTTTTATGATTAATAGAGCGCGGCAACTCATTGTTCATGTGTGAAATATTTGTGTTATTTATGTAGTTAGATACTCTTGTCTTAACACGATTGGAGAGTAATTAAACGGTTACTTGGATGAGAACCATGGTATTTATTGGGTGCACACTTCGACTTCCTCTCTGCATTTTTTGTTTGCATTTATCTTGAGCCCATGATTGAATAATACGTAGAAGGTTTGGCATAGAGTACTAGGGGTTTGAGTAAAGAATTTTTGTATTCTCTTTATTTATTTTTGGTTAAAATCTATGCATATGAAGTTATTACCTCTAGCCATAATTTGGATTGTATATGACATTTATTTGCATTGTTTAATCAATTAATTTATTGGAAACGCAAAATGATGTGATTCGAAAGGGTGCAAATGAGCTATGAAATTAAATTATTGTTCCAGAATGAGTATATAAGTGGCTATAATCTAATTGCCATAAGTTAGGAAACTCTGTAATTTCAGGAAAACTTTTTGGCCCAACGATTTTAGGATCGTTGTGGACCTGGATAACGATAGGTGCCTGAAGTGGAGTATAATTGAGAATTTGGAGGTATCGAAGATCAATTTAATTAAATTCTTACATATTTATCTTGATTTGTTTGAAATTCACTAAAACTCTTATGGGTCACGGACAGAGGAGTACTTACAAATTAGGGGTATTGATGAGAATTTGAAGGAGGGTGGAAGATCAATTTAATTAAATTCTTACATATTTATCTTGATTGGTTTGAAATTCACTAAAACTATCATGGGTCATGCTCATAGGAGCTTTTAAATTTTTGCAAGAGATATGGTTCTGTGATGAGCACATATGGCTACCCACTAAGGTATGTTCATGCCCGCTGTTTAAAGAACTAAAAGATAATTTATGATCGTAAAGAGTAAGGGTTTTCATGTTTCTTAAGGAAGATAATTTCAGTCAAAACAATCAAAACCAAAACAATTTGTAGCTGTAAACCCTCAAAACCTTCTTAAAAATTTATATTCTCCTCTTTTATCAAAATCCTTGTAAAATATTGTTGTATGAAACTGACCTTTGATTGATTGAAATTTATAGTGAAAGGATAGTGACAATGATAGTTATAGAGAGCATAATCCAAAGTAAGGAGGTAAAAATTCTTGTTTCATCTATTGAGTACTACGACCCCGGCTTAATATTTGGTTTTAAACAAGTTCAATTAATATTTGAGATTTACTGTAAAGTTAAGATTATAGTTTATTTACATTTATTAAAATTAAGATTATAGTTTCTCCATATTTATTAATTTGATTATGCTAATGTTATAATCTAGTAAAAATACTTTATATAACATAAAAAAGAAAATTATGATTAAAATGAAATCACACTATGAGACTGAAGCAAAACTAACTGTGTTTTATGTCAAACGTGAGGAACCCATGAAAGAAGCGATATTCACAGTGTGGAAATCATACTTCTATTCTATTTTGCAGGTATTTCTTACCCTGTTCCTGCAAATCAAGTAGAAAATGAAAAAGAAGGTTCCTAACTGTTCTATGTCGGAATTGGATAATAATCAGAAATTTATGAAAAAAAGGTTCCTAACTGTTATATGTCGGAATTGGATAATGTGCGCGCGTTGTGTATATAGAAACTATAGTTTGCAACTCTTTTTGACCTATGGCCCGCACTGAAATGAAGGCTGTAAAATAATGTGTTGATGTTCATGAAAGTGTAGTTGTTCATTTGCTGAATTAGATCAAGCCAAATGACATACAGAAGGAATGCCCCAAAGACAAAAGTACGAGACCAAATGTATGGTATTCATTCTTGGATCCATTCGAAGTAGTACATGTTCATTGCTCAAATTTCTAAAAGAGTTGCCCCCCACACATTTACTGATTTTCGTACTATTTCTTTATGTAATTCTATATATTAGATGATGTCTAAACTTATTGCTCGTAGGTTGAAGGGGATTTTTTCAAAGCATATCTCTCCTAAACAGGTCAACTACAGGTGGCGAGGCCCAGTCGAGTTCCCATTGGCATCACTCGGGAGGCTGACCTACTCGATCCAAGCATCATCGAACACTTGCCCTCCTCGGGTTGATGCGGAAAGCCTTCGATTGTGTGGATTGGGACTTTATCAAAATGATTCTTATCAAAACTGGATTAAACTCCCTTGCATACGATGGATCATGGCTTGTCTTACTTCCACTGATTTTATTGTTATTATTAATGTGTTTCCCTCTAAATTCTTCCAGGCCTTCAGAGGATTGAGGTGGGGATGCACCTTGTCTCGCAAGGATTCAGGGACTTATGTTGAGCCTCAAATTTGTGCTTTCCTTCACCTCATTTTACCTCATTTTCCCTTGTCCATTTCCATTTTAAACCCAATTGATCAATAAAAATAGTTAAAATTACTTCTAGAATGGTTTACATGACTGACTTGTTGAATTTTGTGATTGTTGCTATTGTTAAGCATTTTGACCGGAACTAGCTGCAGAATGCAGGCATTCCGTAGCTAACCGGCGATTCTGCAACTACCTTTATGTTTGAGTATGTTCCAGGTGGCCTCTTGAGGAAAAACGCATATGGGCATGATCCACGTTGTGCCTACATGGTGTGTTGCTCATCATGGAAGAGGAAATGAATTCTAGGTACGGTTATGCACGTGGGAACACATTTGTGAAGGAAGACTCCTACTAGGACTGTCTCAGTCCAGGTGTCTTTTCTCCTTCACGCAGCCACCTCAAAGACTCCTAATATGATTTGGATAAGGAAAGACATCATTCCTAAATTATTGTAATTATTGTTACTTGCATTTACTTTATAAACTCTTGAGTAGGCCGAGAGCTTAGTTAGAAATTTTGTGTTAGATTTGCTGCTAGATTTTGTGTAAACTCTGTGTTACGTCTTTGAAGACACAGAGCATTATGTTCAAACTATTGCATCGTTAATGGAGCAGACAAAATTATCTTGAAGGCGTGATTTAATTTGGAGTTGAATGCCGTCAAGTGGTAGAGGGCCCCTGCCCCTTGCACGGATTTCTTTTGCGTAAACTAGATAAGTTTTTCCTAGCTGTCTTTACGTTCTGCATTTAAATTGGTAGTTGTTTGTTTTATCTACTGTAGTCATACTCATTCTAGTTCTTACATAAGAAGACACTCTTCCAACAGACTAAAATGATGAATGTTTAATGACTATGGTATTGTAGGATAGGAGTTAAATTTGTATTTGTTTTTTTAACTAGCTACTGTAGTCATATTCGTTCCAGTTCTTCCACAAGAAGACACTCTTCCAATAGACTAAAATGATGAATGTTTAATGACTATGGTACTGTAGGATAGGAGTTGAATTTGTATTTTCTTTTAACTAGATACTGTAGTTATATTCATTCCAGTTCTTTCACAAGAAGACATTCTTCCAACAGATCATAACAACGAATGATGAATAACTATAGTATTGTAGGAATTAGTTGTAGTTTTTAGTCTTCACTATCACAGTTGCACTTGTTCTAATCACTCTTCCACAAGAAGAAATTCTTCCAAGACATCCTTAATAAGTTCAAGATATGACCGTGATGTGATAACTAAGTTTTTCATTTGCTTTCAGTTCATTTTCTTTCAATTGCATACAAGTCCACAGTCAGAATTGTTCTACCTCTTCCACAAGAAGGAACTTTTCCAAAATATCATTAATGATGAACAAACAGATTGTGTAACTTCATAGAATAATGCATGTTAGTTAGAATGCTCCGAAGTTTCATTTTGCATTTAATTCATGTCCAGCTACTTCGTTTCAAGTTTGATGATGGCTTATAGTTTGACATTGTTCTAGTTCAGAAGCATCTTAAGCTCATGTTTAAATTAATTCATTGCACTTACATCTCATAGTCACATTGTCACCCTTTGCACAATAGATCACTTTAGTTGATAGGATTCATAAGACAGCCTTCATTATTTACAAATATCTTTTTGTTCTGAAAACCATCAGTGATCCATAACCTTAGGAACAGAAGATAACATCATTACAAGGTCTGAAATATCTCTGCAAATTCCTCACCATAAACAGAGCTCTTCCTCAACAGAACTACCCTGAAAAGAAACCAATAACTCTTGGAGTATAGACTCTGTGACCTTCAATTGAAATTGCAGAATAGAACTAGGAATTAGTCATGGAATAGATGAGCTTAGAATAAGAATGTTGCATCATGATTAATGTCTAACTGTCTAGTTAGAAAACTTGCATATTTAGTGATCATTTCTCAAAGTCTAATTTGTGTCATTTGTTTAAGAAGTCATCATCAAGCTCTTGTTTCTATTCAGTCATAGTTCAGATGTTGCTTCAGTGTTTTTGATTACATTTTCCATTCCATACATTAGGCTCACTTGTGTTTTTGACCACCAATTTCTTTTCATTAGTTTTCTAGGCACTTTCATTGTAAACACAAAACTTCAAAAGACCAAAAACATCATAAATCAACATAAAAGATCAAAACATCACAAAACACTACACACAACGCACTAGGAAACAAGCACCTAGGTACATATGGTACATTTCACTTCAGCAGTTTACAAATCTTGGTTGACAATTAAATGAACTCAGTTTAGGAGACTAGATTGAGACACAACATTTTGGCGCCGTTGTCGGGGAAGTGAAAACTAGGTAACCTTTGTTTCTTAGCATCCAAAAACAATTTTATGCGTAGGGAGAGAGATTCAAGGGGAAGATTTATAAGCAGCAGAGGCAGAAGTTTGACATCAAGAACACCACTTGTTTCATCTAGATCCAGAACTAGTACACCTTCAACTCAAACCCATCTTCCATCCTTTACTGATCCTGGACTTCTAGAAGATCTAAGGTCACCTATTCCATTAGAGAAACCTTCCACTTCATCCACTAAACCTGCCATAGAAGAGGATCCAAAAACCTTTGTTGAGGATACAAACTTTTCTACTTCCACAGGAGAGTCAACCATGGCAGAAGAAGGAGGAGGAGGAGTTGTTAATGGAGAACACACATTAATTGGAGGAGGTAGAGGTAGAGGTAGAGGAGAAGGAGGAAGAGGAGGTAGAGGTGCAGATGGAGGAAGAGGTAGAATAGGAAACTCTTTTGGGTTCCCTATACTTGATGAAGAGACCAATACAACCATGAAAAACATTTCACCTTCTGTCCTTCCGAACTTCTATGGACTTAAAACTGAGGATCCTGAAACTTTCTTATTCGAATTTGAAGTGCTATGTAGGACTTATGACTACCTTCAAGATGCTCAAAAATTAAAATTATTTCCTTCAACTCTGAAAGGAGCAGCATTGAAGTGGTTTATGAGCTTAAACAGTAGTTCCATTAGGACATGGGAAGACATGAAACAAGCATTTCTAGAGAGATACTTGGATTATTGTATGCCGGTTAATCATAAGGAAGAAGTGTTCAAGATGTTACAAAAAGAAGATGAAAACTTAGAAGATTTGTTGGAAAGATTTAAATACAACATAATAAGGGCACAAATGGAAAACCTAGATCAAGACACTTTAAAATCTCTTTTGTTGAAAACCATTAGGGATGAATGGTTGGATATCCTTAACATGATGGGAAAAGGGGATATATCACAACTCACATTACCTGAAATATTTGAGTTATGTATCAACCTTTCCAGAGGGAAATCCAAAACTGTCAAAGGTCCAAGAGATCCTGCTCTTGCAAGGGCAAGTAAATCTGCTTCTGGGACAGTAAGTAGATCCGAAATAGGACACATGCTTGATGATTTTAAATCTGACATCTTAGGGAGTCTTAGTGAACAAATAGACACCCTCAAGATACAAAACAAGCAAAAGGCTGAATCTGATGCTTTGGCAATCTTTTGTCCCAAATGTAGAAAGAAACATGCCTTGAGAGAGTGTCCTTTAGATGTAAAAGTTGTAGAAACCTGTGTCATTTGTTCTGAGAAACATGAGACCAAGAATTGTCCTTCTCTTCCTAGTCTCAAGGCTGTTTTTCAGGAAGAAACTCCTACAGATTCCACAGAGTCTCTTAATTTTGTATCTAGAAGACCTTGGCAGAGACCTCAGACACAAGGATTCCATCATCAAATGTATAATCAACCTCCACCTTGGAATTCTTGGCAGCAACCTTGGCCCCAATTTCAAAATCAATCTCAATCTTGGGCACAAGGAACACAAAGTCCCTATGGAAGATACTCTCCATACTATCAGTATCCACCATCCTATCCACCATATCCACAATTTTATCCTCAAAATCCTCAACAAAATTTTCCTCAAAATCTTCAACAAAATTCTCAACAACATCATCTGAACCAACCTCATCAAAATCAACCACTTCCATTACCATTCCCTCAAAAATCCAATCAATTACCAGCTCAGCCCATACCAAACCCCAATAATAAAAACCCTCAGAATACATACATGATAGAAGGACAACAATTTCCAACTTATTTAATTACTCCTCTAGACCTTGGTGATGTTCAACTTAGGTCTGGAAGGATACTTGAGAAGAGGAAACCTTCTGTGATCATACAAGAACAAGATAATTCTGAGGAAGACTCCCTACGGGTTAATAAAAGTCTTGAGGAAGAAACATCCTTTCAAGGCCAAAACATTGAAAAACTGAAACAAAAAAATCCAATAAGCCCAACTCCAGTATTAGAGCAACCATCCACATCTACTTCTATACCTCCCTTTCCGGAAAGATTACAAATTGACAAAGGTGTAGAAAAACAAATAATGGTGCCTAATTATGATTTCTTGGATGAATTGAAAAATGTTTGCATTAAAATTCCATTATTGCAAGCCATCAAGGAAATCCCAATTTTAGCCAAAACAATAAAGGAGTTGAGTATGAAGACAACAAGAAAAAGAATAAGAGAAACCAAGAAAATTCAACTGGTAGGACAAATAGCAGACATTATGATGGGTAATATTACTATTCCAAAGTACCTTGACCCAGGAAATCCAGTTGTCAAAATTCACATCAATGGAATTGAAATTCAAAACACACTCATTGACTTAGGAGCAGCAATAAATATCATGAGTAGACAAATCATGGACAAACTGAAACTTCCTAATCTTCTCTTTACACCCACACTATTACAATTAGCGGATAGATCTGTGATCAGACCAGATGGGGTAATAGAAGACATTCCAGTGTCCCTAGACTCTTGGGAGTACCCTGTGGATTTCATGATCCTGACACCCAAGAATAATCTAGGAGGCCATCTTGTCATACTAGGAAGACCTTGGTTGGCTACAGCTGATGCTTTTATTAGTTGTAGGTCCGGTGATATGTATATTTCTGATGGAAGTTCAGCAAAGAAATTCACTTTATATCCTCCAGCTAGGACAATTACAGATCTAGATGACACTCAATGGATAGAGGATGAAGAATATTTGCAACCACTCTTCACAATTTCAGAAATTGGTGAAGATAATCAAATTCTGAATACTCTAGAAAATTTTGAATCTTCTCCAGAGCACAAACAAGAATCATTTCAAGAGAAATCCAATATTGAGTTCTTGTCATCTAGACAGATGTCTCTTCATTCTATGGACAAATTTGGCAGTTCTACAAGTGAAATTTTTCCAGGAAAAACCTTGAACATAAACAAAAACCTGGAAAAATCTCAACAAGAAAAGCTAGTCAAAGTATTACAGAGACATTCTTCTGCATATGCATGGGAATACACTGACATGAAAGGGATAAGTCCCAAGACTTGTACTCATCACATCTATATAGAGGCAAATTGCAAACCAATCGGACAACCTCAAAGACGGATGAATCCAAATCTTAGGGAAATTGTCAAGGAAGAATTACAAAAATTGTTAAATGTTAACTTCATCTATCCTATTTCAGATAGTCAGTGGGTTTCTCCTTTAGTAATTATACCTAAGAAAAATGGAAAATGGAGGGTGTGTGTTGACTACCGAGAACTGAATAAAGCTACTCTTAAAGACCATTTTCCCTTACCTTTCATAGATCAATTATTAGATACATTAGCAGGTAAAAAGTACTTTTCATTCCTGGATGGATTTAGTGGTTACAATCAAATCCAAGTAGCACTTGAAGACCAAGATAAAACCACATTTACTTGTCCTTGGGGTACCTATGCCTATCGAGTATTGCCATTTGGATTATGCAATGCACCTGCAACATTCCAAAGGGCAGTATTAGGAATTTTTTCTGATCTGATACATGACTGTGTAGAGGTGTACATGGATGATTTTACAGTTTACGGGGATACATTTGAAGAGGCTTTAGAAAACTTGGAAAAGGTCTTAAAAAGATGTCAAGAAGCAAACCTTTCTCTTAGTCATGAAAAATGTTTTATGATGTTCACTAAAGGTATTGTTTTAGGGCACCACATTTCAGGGGATGGGATTAGAGTTGATGAGGCGAAAGTTGAAGTCATTTCTAACCTATCCATTCCAAGTTGTCAAAGGGATGTAAGAAGTTTTCTAGGATTTACGGGGTACTATCGGAGATTTATAGAAAACTTCACCAAAATAGCATCTCCTCTCTTCAAATTACTCACCAAAGATTGTGAATTTAAGTGGACTTGTGATTGCCAGTTAGCTTTTGAAACCCTGAAAACCAAAATTTCTGAAGCACCTATATTAAGGGGACCTAACTGGAAGTTACCTTTTCATATCTCGACGGATGCTTCCGATACAGCTCTGGGAGCAGTATTGGGACAGAAAGATTTAATTCCCTATGCCATCTATTATATCAGTAAAAATTTGACTCCTGCAGAGTTAAACTATACTGTAACTGAAAAAGAGTTTTTAGCTATTGTTCATGCCATTAACAAATTTAGACACTATATAACAGGCTATGAAACTTTTATTCACACTGATCATTCTGCCATTAGATATTTAATGAATAAATCAATCACTAATGGTAGAGTTATAAGATGGTTGTTATTATTGCAAGAATTCAACATTACTGTTCTAGATAGGCCTGGAAAACAAAACACTGTGGCTGACTTCCTGTCTAGAATTCAAAATATCAAAGATGACACTCCGGTTGAAGATCAATTTCCTGATGAATATCTTTTTGCAGTTTCTACTCAAACTCCATGGTTTGTTGATATTGCTAATTATTTAGTTTCAGGAAAGTTTCCTTCAATTATGAATGCAAGGGATAAAAGAAAAATCATTAATGATAGTGCAAGATATTCATGGGTTGCTAATGAGTTGTACAAGACAGGTTCAGATTTGATCATTAGAAGGTGTGTTCGTGAAGATGAGATGCCTGAAATTCTCAAGGCATGTCATAATGAACCTTGTGGCGGACACTTTGCAGATAAGAGGACAGCCTATAAGATCCTTAACTTAGGATATTATTGGCCATCTTTGTTTAAAGATGCAAGGGAATATGTCAAAAGGTGTGACAGTTGCCAAAGGGTAGGGAAACCTTCTCCTTCAGGTGAGATGCCATTACAACCTCGGGTACACATTGAACCTTTTGAAAAATGGGCTTTGGATTTTGTAGGACCTATTAGTCCTCCATCAAGACAAAAGAAATACATATTAGTTTGCACTGATTATGTTACTAAATGGGTAGAAGCTAAACCATTACTTTTTGCTAATGAATCATCTGTAGTTAATTTTCTTTTTGAGGATATTTTTACTCGTTTTGGTGTCCCAAGGGAAATTGTTACAGATCAAGGAGCTCAATTTACATCAAGGCTAGTGGAGCAAATGATGGAGAAGTACAAAATCGGACATAGAACATCTACTCCTTATCATCCACAAGCAAATGGTCAGGTGGAATCCACTAATAAAGTCATTGAAGGAATCCTAACAAAGACTGTTCATCTACATAGAAGAGATTGGGTAGATAGGCTTCCTGAAGCCTTGTGGGCCTATAGAACTACATGGAGAAACACAACAGGCCATACTCCTTATGAGATTGTTTATGGGAAGCAAGTTTTGTTTCCTATAGAGTTCCAAATTCAAACATTCAAGATGGCAGTTCAGTTAGGACTTGATCTAACGGAGGCACAAAAGCATAGACTGGAGCAAATTAATGAATTGGATGAGATCAGACAAGATGCAGTTCAGAAAACAAGTCTAGTCCAACAACAAAGGGCTAGATGGCATGACAAGTACATCAAAGAGAAGAAATTTAAAGAGGGTGATTGGGCTCTCTTGTTTGATTCAAAATTCAAGGATTTTCAAGGGAAATTTGAGACACATTGGCTTGGGCCATATGAAATTGTTCGAATTTTTGATAATGGGGCAGTAAAAATCAGAACTATAGATGAAGAGGAGGTCACTTTTCTTGTGAATGGCCATAGACGGAAGCTATACCACAAGCCACTCTCAAGAGAAGAGTTTGTCAAGAAGTTCCAAGGAGACAATGATGTGAAGTTAATGAAGAAGAGTCTCTCTTCTTCATCAACTTGATTAAATTTTTTTGAAGCATTTCTCTTTTGAAAAAAAATAAAAAATAAAAAAAAATAAAATAAAAAAAATAAAGGTATAAACATGAAAACCAATCACTGATTGGCATGTTTATACAGAAAAGATAGGGTGAAAATCAGAGTCTCTCTGACACTCTAACTTTTCCCATTTTTGTTTCTAAGCAGCTGGTATAAAAATCATAAGTTCAGTGCCATAGTACTTATGATTCATTTCATCTCACTCCATTCACTTATCCATCCATACTTCATCTCATCCATCATTCACATTTCACTCCATTCCACATCTCATTCATTTCACTCCATCTTCCATTCACTTCATTTTCATGTCAAAACATAGAATTTGATATCTTGCTGCAAATGAATAAAATATGTCATGAATTGCAGTACAGCCCTTATGTTCCTTCATTCCATGAACTGAATCCATTCTATTCCATTATCCACTTCTTACATATCATAATCCATCATCCATTTTCATCCATTTTCATAACATTTCACCCATCCTCCAGAAACACTTCATTTTCATGATTAAAGTGTTCTACAGGAACATTCTGCAGCTCAGTGAACATTTTGCAGCTGATCAGCCTTTCTGCAGCCCGACAGTCCTTTCGCAGCTATGAACCCTGAAGGCATCAACCAGCAGACATCATAATTACAACAAAGTGATCCAGTGAAGTCATGAATCAAAAATATCAAGAAAATTGTGAAAGATTCCTCCAAAGATGAGCAGAGAAGACAAAGGCTACAAGAACATCAAATAAAGGGCAGAGGTAACAAATTTAAATTACGATGGCACTTCATAAAAGTTTAGCATAGTTTAGTTGTGGATTATTCGAAAAGTTGTTTTAATTGTTTTATTGATCAAACACCAAACAAACCCTCTACAGACTTTGTATTAAAAATCTTCCAATTCAAATTTTCTATCCGATAGCATTTAAGCGGTGAAACGGCCAAAGCATTTGAATTTCCCACGACTCTTAACCAAGTTATTTAATGATGAAGATTTTTCCTGCCGTCGTAAATCCTCCGCCGTCTCCTCAATCATTAATACAATCCTCCACCTCACTCCACCACTCTATGCCGTGACCATTTGCCATAACGTCATTCCGTAGCCAGTATTCCATTCCGAAGGCAGAAGCATTATTATCATCAGGAGCAGATCAGAAGAGGTAAAATTGGAAGTATAACGGTGTGAGAACTCAAAACCACTTGATCCCGTGAACAGATAGCATATCACTGTGAACGAAGTTTGGAGCATTTTCACTGTCAACACATAATTGTGGCCGTGTAGAGTTTAAAGCCTGTTGCTACCAGAAGACAGAGGTGCTAAAATTGAAGACTTTTGCTACCAAAGACAGAGGTGTGGTAGTGATTGAGTTTAAAGTCTGTTATTACCAAAGACAGAGGTGTGGTAGTGATTGGTTTTGAAGTCTGTTGTTACCCGAGACAGAGATGCTGTAGTGTTGAATCTGAAGCATACCATTTGCTATCAGAAACAGAGATTGAGTTTGAAGTGTGTTGTTACTAGAAACAGAAGTGTTTTTCAGTGATTGAGTTTGAAGTCTTTATGTTACCAAAGACGGAGGTATTGCACAAAAAGAAACTTGAAATCATCTACCACTGTCTATCAGAGACATATTAGCTCAAAAATTGAAATTGCTTTCATATCTCTCCAAAGTCCAACAGAAGTACATCAGTCCGAGGTGTCGAAGGCATTCTTCATTATCAAACAGAGGCATACCAGCCAGAGATTTTGAAGCTGTTGCTATTATAAATCAAAGGTATGTAATTCCAAAATTGAAGCCATTTTCATTTAGAGCTTGAAGCCATTTTTATCCAAAAGTAAAAGACATTGTTTTGTGGGTAGAGAAGAGTGTTAATTTGATATTGAAAAAACATCATGGGTTTCATCGTAAGGACTGAGCCTGTGGGATCAAAATATTTAGAAGGTTACCCACAATGCAAGGAGATGTTACAACAAATAGGATGGCTTCAATTCTTGGAAAAATTTAATGGCTTCCATAAGGAAGTCACCAAAACATTTGCCAGATCATTCCAAGGTACTGAAGTTTTTATAGCAGAGGCTACAGGATTGTCCAGAACCGGAGAAAGATGGTTTAAAAATAGGGAATTCCACAATGACTCCTGGAAACAAATTTTGAAATCACCAAATATGGATGTTAGTGTGTTCAAGAAAGGAATTCCCAGTACAACATTGAAAAGCAAATGGAGAAACATACTACTTCTTTTACAAAAATTTGTTACATGTGAGGGTAGATATGGGACATTTTATGTCTACCACATTAGACTAATGATTGCATTTTCTGGGAGAAGATTTGAATTTACCATATTTCTTGTATCAAAGTCTGAAGAAAATGGCTTCCTGTGTTCAGAGAAGAGTTCAGTTTTTGGAGACAACCCTGTATCATCATGGGTTGGTCAAAATTTTAATTGAGCATCATCTATCCAAAAAAAATGATACATGGGATGATTTATTAATAAGAAATCATTTTGAAGAAGCAAAAGAACTATCACCTGAACCACAGCCCACAAAGAGAAGTAGGAAATGGAGGACTTCAAAAGGTAAAATTGACAAACCAGTTCAAGAAAGCAGTGAGGAAGTCATTTTGGAGAAGTTGACTCGAATCAAGAGCCAACTAAAGGAAAAGAAGATAATCAAGGAATCTGTTATAGAGAAAGGAGAGGGGTCCTCTCAACTTAGGAGAAGCCACAGATTAAAAGGAAAACTGAAGAAAACATCAATCAAACAAACAAGGGTAATCAATATTGAAGATGAAGAAACATCCATGGAAGAGTATGATGATGAAGATTTTTATGAAGGCACCCCTGAGATTGATCCTGCTCAACAGGAAATCTATGATTATGTGGAAACTTTAGAAAGGACAGCTTCAGAAAGAGAAGAGAGAACCCCCAGTCCTCCACTGACTGAAATTGATATATTAAGGAGGGATAGGTATGAGTTGGAATTATTGAATAGGCACATCAAAAATGAGAATGAAATTCTCAAAGATCAAATCAAGCTCAAGACTGACATGAACTCAACCTTATCCCTGCATATAGACAAAGTGGAGAGGACCAATGAGAAGATAAAGACAAGGAACAAAAAGTTGATCAGGGCACTCACAAACCTCAGGTTCAAACTTGTGATCAGGAAACCCAGAAGGCCTCTAGCTTTCAGACAAAGGAGAAGAAGGGGATTAGATGTCCTTGCAGAAGCCTCAGAATTCATAGGATAATTTGCATGAGGACATGCGAAGAGACAGCAGTGGGGGTATGTTGAGCCTCAAATTTGTACTTTCCTTCACCTCATTTTACCTCATTTTCCCTTGTCCTTTTCTATTTTAAACCCAATTGATCAATAAAAATAGTTAAAATTACTTCTAGAATGGTTTACATGACTGACTTGTTGAATTTTGTGATTGTTGCCATTGTTAAGCATTTTGACGGGAACTAGCTGCAGAATGCAGGCATTCCGTAGCTAACCGGCGATTCTGCAGCTACCTTTATGTTTGAGTATGTTCCAGGTGGCCTCTTGAGGAAAAACGCATATGGGCATGATCCAAGTTGTGCCTACATGGTGTGTTGCTCATCATGGAAGAGGAAATAAATTCTGGGTACGGTTATGCACGTGGGAATACATTTGTGAAGGAAGACTCCTACTACGACTGTCTCAGTCCAGGTGTCTTTTCTCCTTCACGCAGCCACCTCAAAGACTCCTAAGATGATTTGGATAAGGAAAGACATCATTCCTAAATTATTGTAATTATTGTTACTTGCATTTACTTTATAAACTCTTGAGTAGGCCGAGAGCTTAGTTAGAAATTTTGTGTTAGATTTGCTGCTGGATTTTGTGTAAACTCTGTGTTACGTCTTTGAAGACACAGAGCATTATGTTAAAAATATTGCATCATTAATGGAGCAGACAAAATTATCTTGAAGGCGTGATTTAATTTGGAGTTGAATGTCGTCAAGTGGTAGAGGGCCCCTGCCCCTTGCATGGATTTCTTTTGCGTAAACTAGATAAGTTTTTCCTAGCTGTCTTTACGTTCTGCATTTAAATTGGTAGTTGTTTTTTTTTATCTACTGTAGTCGTACTCATTCTAGTTCTTCCATAAGAAGACACTCTTCCAACAGACTAAAATGATGAATGTTTAAATGACTATGGTATTGTAGGATAGGAGTTAAATTTGTATTTGTTTTTAACTAGCTACTGTAGTCATATTCGTTCCAGTTCTTCCACAAGAAGACACTCTTCCAATAGACTAAAATGATGAATGTTTAATGACTATGGTACTGTAGAATAGGAGTTGAATTTGTATTTGCTTTTAACTAGATACTGTAGTTATATTCATTTCAGTTCTTTCACAAGAAGACATTCTTCCAACAGATCATAACAACGAATGATGAATAGCTATAGTATTGTAGGAATTAGTTGTAGTTTTTAGTCTTCACTATCATAGTTGCACTTGTCCTAATCACTCTTCCATAAGAAGAAACTCTTCTAAGACATCCTTAAGAAGTTCAAGATATGACTGTGATGTGACAACTTAGTTTCATTTGCTTTCAGTTCATTTGCTTTCAATTGCATACAAGTCCACAGTCAAAATTGTTCTACCTCTTCCACAAGAAGGAACTCTTCCAAAATATCCCTCATGATGAAAAAACTGATTGTGTAACTTCATAGAATAATGCATGTTAATTAGAATGCTCCAGAGTTTCATTTTGCATTTAATTCATGTCCAGTTACTTCGTTTCAAAGTTTGATGATGGCTTATAGTTAACATTGTTCTAGTTCAGAAGCATCTTAAGCTCATGTTTAAATTAATTCATTGCACTTACATCTCATAGTCACATTGTCACCCTTTGCACAGTAGATCACTTTAGTTGATAGGATTCCTAAGACAACCTTCATTATTTACAAATATCTTTTTGTTCTGAAAACCACCAGTGATCCATAACCTTAGGAACAGAAGATAACATCATTACAAGGTCTGAAATATCTCTGCAAATCCATCACCATAAACAGAGCTCTTCCTCAACAGAACTACCCTGAAAAGAAACCAATAACTCTTGGAGTATAGACTCTGACCTTCAAATTGAAATTGCAGAATAGAACTAGGAATTAGTCATGAAATAGATGAGCTTAGAATAGAATGTTGCATCATGATTAATGTCTAACTGTCTAGTTAGAAAACTTGCATATTTAAGTGATCATTTCTCAAAGTCTAGTTTGTGTCATTTGTTTAAGAAGTCATCATTAAGCTTTTGTTTCTATTCAGTCATAGTTTAGATGTTGCTTCAGTATTTTTTATTACATTTGCCATTCCATACATTAGGCTCAACTGTGTTTTTGACCACCAATTTCTTTTCATTAGTTTCCCAGGCACTTTCATTGTAAACGCAAAACTTCAAAAGACCAAAAACATCATAAATCAACATAAAAGATCAAAATACACACAACGCACTAGGAAACAAGCACCTAGGTACATATGGTACATTTCACTTCAGCAGTTTACAAATCCTGGTTGACAATTAAATGAACTCAGATTAGGAGACTAGATTGAGACACAACAACTTATACAAGGTATAGTATTCATTGAATTGTTGGAAATTAATCCCAACTACCGCCTTGAATAAACTAGCAGCAGCCATACATCAGTTAAATGTTTTTTGTAGAGAAGGACAAAGCCCATATCCATAGCTTACTTCACGCAATTTTTGTAATGTTTAGAAAAGTGTACCCGACCATCACTCTGTGTTTAAAATCCTTCCCGCTGTATCACCTAACTCTTTCCCGCACTGCGCATTTCGCAAACCCTTGGCCTTTCCGCTTAATGAATTGTCGAATCATAAATCTTCACCGATGTGATATCGGTGGGACCCTCTAACATTTACGCATTACCAAACCCACAAACAAACCTTTGCTTTCTGCTTTATCTTATACCCTTGCCTCTTCGCATTGACCACAGTTTAGCGCATCGTATTTCGCGCTTCGCAAACCTTAGCCCTTACCTTTTGTGCTTCGTTCCAAACCTTGCGATGGTGTGATGCAGCATCGTCATCGCACATCGCAAATCAAAGAATGTTTCGTTTAAGTGTTAGCACATCGCATGTTGTTTGTTGTAAGTTACGATGCGATATTGCTATCGCATATTGCAATCGCCGATTTATATGTTTTCCATTATGTTGTCGCGGGTTCAAAGTTGACATCGCCGAAATACAATTTACGATATACACATGGATTCGATATCGTTCAAATCTGGAACCTAAAGGATTTCAAGTCCGAGCGTACAAGTTTCTGTGCATTGTTTTAATGAAGAAATCTGAAACACGATAGAAGGACATTTTGTTGTCACCTATTCGATCCAACATTCAATTAGCATTAAATTTTTCAGGCTTCGCCATTTTGTATTTGAAAGATGTTTTTCATATAATGTAATAGTTTTTGAAGATGAGAAGAAATAGAAGAAACAGACTCGTTTCAATATCTCTCTGTGTGTGTGGCTCTATAAATTTTTTGAGCAACTGTGTTGTCATTGTTTAATTTTAATTTCCGCATTCTGTGTAAACTGTGTGTTGAGGGAAAAAAATTTCCCCTGTTCTTTTGAGCTTCTCTTATTCGTGAATGTTCCAACATGGCATTGGAGCATTCCATCATATTCTCCAACATGGTATTAGAGAATACCATAATCTCCAGCATGGTATCAGAGTGGGTTTAATGTCTCAGTGAAAGAAGGTGTTCTTTATTGAAGAGTTGAAAGTTTGTTTTGAGAATCGTATTCTCCAGCAGTGAGAAATTTTTTGTTTACATAGTGAAAATGACAGTAGCAAGCACAAGATTGACTAATCGACAAATACCCTAGTTTAATGGGAAGAATTATGATTATTGGGCTATTACAATGAAGGCCCTATTCTAATCACAAGATATTTGGGAGCTGATGGAGAATCGATGATTTGAAATTGTGAGAAAAAAATATTTCTCATACACAGATTGACAGTAGGGGGCTTTTACTGGTTATTTCACCTTTACTAGAAAGGATGAAACCAGAAGCTTCTGGCCCACAAACTGGCTCCGCCTAAAGAAATAAATTGTAAACACTGAAATAGATCCGATCAATGAAAGTATTTGTTTATGTGCAAAGTATTCATTAATCCAAATTTTATGTGTGAATAAGAAAGTTTAAGTATTCTGCAAATGAAGTA
The DNA here is from genome assembly GCA_034641835.2 of Pinus albicaulis. Lineage (NCBI taxonomy): Eukaryota > Viridiplantae > Streptophyta > Pinopsida > Pinales > Pinaceae > Pinus > Pinus albicaulis. The sequence continues at coordinate 8,257,645 of MU968450.1, forward strand.
ATGTGGTTTGAAGTTGAACTAATGAGTTTTGTTCACTATATAAGTCTGCTTGGGAAAATTGTACTTACGAAAAGTTACTGTTTAATGTAGCAGAATTTAAAATATAACATCAAAAATGCACAACATAACAGTAAGCATTTGTTTAAGCAGTTCACCCCTCTCTTGGGCTACCTTTGCTGGGTCCAAAAGACTCTAATTAGGCTTTTCCCTTTTTCATTAATGCTCAAAATATGAATTACACTGTGTAGAAAGCCTCAAAAGGAAAAATAAGCTGCAAATTCAGAAACAGAAGGTTGAAATCAGTATAAATCGACTATTCATTCACCTCCATTGGATGAGTATAGTCCAACACAATTGATCTTTCATTAGGACCTAGTGGCTCCACAACCAAAATTGTTGGTAAAATCACTGATAGAGTGCCCTAATGGCTCTGCAAACACTCCCAACAGCTCCAAAATGCTTCAATACCCCAAAATCAAAAAACAATTTGTCCCAAAAGGACTTTCCTAGCCAAATTTATGGCTAACTGAATTTTGCCCAGTGTCACCTAGAAAAACTCCAGCTAAATCTGGCTAACTGCCAGATAGCCTGACAAAAATGGAGTTCAGTGCTAAATTTAGGGAACCGCCAGTCATGGGGGGCTAACAAATTGGGCCACGTGACCGCAACCTCCGGAGTATGTTGAATAAACTTTGAGTTATAACCGGTTTGTAATAAAGTTTGAAACCACATTATTCAACGAACTCTGCACCAAGAGCTGGGCCCACGTGACCAAGACCCAACATGTTACGCGCCCAAACCAGTGTTCAAATTCAAATATAAATGGGCGCATATAGTTAATAACAACTGCCGCTGTGACCCAACGATCGGGCCTCTCCGTTTGTGTCCGCCCGACCTGCGTTCAAATCCTGCCGCGAACCAAAAACAAATTTTTGAATGCCCATCCCATTCCGCCTTGGGGCCACGTGGTGGCCTTTGGGCTGGCCACGTGGCGCCCTGTAATTGGTTTCTTGCAGAATATTTCGTAGAATATTATGTAGAATATTCCACAAAATATTCTGGGAATATTTTGTGGAATATTCTTTTTTTAATATATATATATATATATATATATATATATATATATATATATATATATATATATATATATATATAAAGTCAAATTTGGCCATTTTTTAATTGAAATTGGCAAACTTTAAAGCTGAATAACTTTCTCATACGGAGTCAGTTTTCAGTGCTGTTCACGTCTACAGGATCATTTTTCTGAGCTCTTTCCAGTCGATCTGGTTCGGACCAATTCTGAGCAACTTCATTTTTGAGAATTTTTCTACAAGAGACTTGATCTCCTGATCAATCGATTCCAAGAACCAGCAGATGCAGCAACATACAATGCTTTGACAAAAGTAGAAAGAGACTTGTTGAGAGACAATAAAAGAAGGACTCCAAATCCCTCTTCTATATTTTCCAGATAGTGCATGAAAGTATTTTCCCAAGGGTTGTAGCAGCAATGAAGTCCAGGCAAGCATGGGATACCCTCCAGACAACCTACCAAGGCATGGCAAAGGTGAAGACAACAAAACTACAAATGCTGAGAAGAGATTTTGAAACATAATGTATGAAAGAGTCTAAGAATATAGACTCATTCTTTACACATGTGGGTGGGTTGGTTACCCAAATTAGGTCTCATGGTGAGACACTTGAAGAAAGGAGAATAGTTGAGAAAGTTTCAAGAAGTCTCCCATCAAGGTTTTATGCCATAGCTATAGCCATAGAAGAGAGAAAGGATCTCTCATAGTTTTCAATGGATGAGCTTCATGCATAATTGATGTCTCATGAGCACAGACTGAACAGAGCAGCAAACTCCTCATTGGAGCACGCATTCAAGACACAAGTGTCTTTTGGTTAAGTTAGATGTCGAGGAAGATTAAACTACCAAGGAAGAGGAAGAATACCACACAGAGATGGAAGAAGCAGCCCTCCAAGCACAAGTGGAAGGGGCAACAATCAAAATCCAAGTCAATGCTCAAGCCAGAATCACGCACAAGGTCAAAGGTATGATAAGTCTCAAGTTCAATTTCATTATTGTAAGAATCATGGTCATTATGCAAATGAATGTAGAAAGAAGCAATATGACATGGTTAGAAAACCAAGTGTAAATTTCACAAAGGAAAATCAGAACCATGACAGTTTGTTTTTAGCTTTCAATGTAGCACAAGGAAAAAAAGGAGATGTATGGTTCTTAGATTCATGGTGTAGCAACCACATGACTGGAAACATAGCAATATTTTCCAATCTAGATGAAAGTGTGAAATCAGAAGTAACATTGGGGAATGATAACAAGGTCTCTATCATGGGAAAAGGAAGAGCCGACATACTAACAAAGAAGGGAGAGAAGAATTTCATGCTAGATGTTTGTTTTGTCCCTGGTTTGAAACATAACCTCCTAAGCATTGGACAACTCATACAAAAGGGCTACAATGTATTTTTTAAAGATGATGTGTGCACAATCATGGGTAAGCCTCCAAGTAGACAGCTCATTGCAAAAGTTCATATGACAAAAAATAGAATGTCTCCTCTCAAGATGAGATCAAACTTGAAGGAAGAAGGTGTTATAACAACTGTCACACAAGAAAGATTTCAAGAAGAAGTCAAAGATGAGAATTGGTTATGGCATTTGATATTTGGTCATCTCAACTTTGGAGGTTTGAATTTGTTGCATAGGAAAGGTACGGTGAAGGGATTTCCACTCATAGAAAAAATAAACAACCTATGTGAAGGTTGCATCTTGGGCAAACAACACAAAGACTCATTTCCAATAGAAAAGTCAATAAGGGAAAAAGCACCTTTGGATATTTTCCACTCATATTTATGTGGACCAATGCAAACACCATCATTTGGTGGTAGCCACTAAATTTTGACATTCATAGATGACTACATGAGGAATACATGGGTCTATTCTCTAAAACAAAAAAGTGAAGTGTTTGACCACTTCCACCACTACAAAGCTCTTGTTGAGAAGCAAAGTGGAAACTACATAAAAGTGTTGAGGAATGATAGAGGTGGCGAATATATCTCAAAAGACTTCCTACGTTTTTGCAAGGAGCATGGAATTCATAAGCATTTTACAACAAGGTATACACCTCAACAAAATGGTGTTACAGAAAGAAAGAATAGGACCATCATAGAAATGGAAAGAAGTACGTTGAAGGCAAAGCATTTTCCAAATGATTATTGGGCTAAAGATGTCTCTTGTGAAGCATATATTATTAATAGATGTCCAACCAAAAGTTTCATGAATAGAGTTCCTGAAGAATCGTGAAGTCGAAGAAAACAATATATCACTCACATGATAGTGTTTGAGTGTGTGGAACGTGTCTCAGATGAGTTGAGGAAGAAGTTGGACAACAAGGGGGATAAATGTATATTTCTTGGATACAATGATGAATCCAAGGCATACAAGCTCTACAATCCATTAACGAAGAAGGTAATAATCAACAGAGATGTTCAGTTCATAGAAGAGGAATCATGGGATGGAAGTTTAGAGAATACAGTCAATGTGAAGACATGTATGTCACATGAAGATAAAGAGGAATTGACTGCAGCAAGTAATTTCTCAATAGTAACTCCTCCACCCACACAAGCTCAACAAAGCACACTGCAAGCAAGCAATAGGAAAAAAATGCGTAATCAAATGAGTTCTTCTCCAAGCACACTACAAAGATCCACAACTCCATCGACTTCAAGCTCAACACCAAGTTCATCTTCAGCAATTATAAAGGAGATCAAAATTTAGAAATTTGAATGAAATTTATGAGGAAGAAGAAGTTGATAATAGTGTTTGTCTGAATTATTTATTTTCATTATTTTTCCATGTAGATGACCCAATACACTTTGAAGACGCATTCAAAGAAGAAAAATGGGTTGAAGCAATGAATGAAGAAATAGGAGCAATAGAAAGGAATGCCACATGCGAGTTAGTGGACCTTCCACAAGGAAAATAAGTCATTGGAGTAAAATGGGTCTATAAGACCAAGAGAAACATTGAAGGCAAGATAGAAAGGCACAAAGCAAGGCTAGTTGTCAAAGTATACAAGTAGCAGCATGGAAGAGACTATGAGGAAACCTTTGCATCAGTCACAAGGATGGAGATAGTGCGAACATTGTTGTCAATATCAGCACAACAAAAATGGAAATTGTATAAAATGGACGTGAAGTCAACATTCCTGAATGGAGTACCGCAAGAGGAGGTGTATGTTGAACAATATCTTGGTTGTAAGGTAGAAGGCCAAGAACACAACGTGTGTAAGTTGCAGAAAGATCTTTATGGGTTGAGGCAAGCACCACGTTCATGGTACAACATGATAGATGCTTACCTAATGGACAAAGGGTACAAAAAATGTGCTGGTGAACCTACTCTCTACATCAAAGAAAATGACGGTAAGATTCTCTCATCGCTGATTTTAAAGAAGTCATGAAAAGTGAGTTTGAAATCACTGACTTGGGGTTGTTAAGATATTTTCTGGGCATAGAAGTGAAACAAACAAAAAATGGAATTTTTATCTCTCAAGCAAGGTATGTTGCAGAGATTTTAAAAAGGTTCAATATGCAGAACATCAAGCCAACACCAACTCCAACTGTCATGGCGTTGAAGTTGAGGAAGGAATATTGTAGCAACAATGTCAATCTGACATTATACAAAAGCATGGTTGGCAACCTAATGTATTTGACTGCAACTAGGCCTGATATAATGTATGTAGTTAGTTTGCTGTCAAGGTTCATGGAGACACCCAAGGAGGCACATTGGCAAGTAGCCAAAATAATTTTAAAGTATGTCAATGGGATGAAGGATTATGGTGTTTCATACTCCATAACTAATTATTTTAGGCTGATTGGTTACATTGACAGTGATTCAGCTAGAAGTGTTGATGACAGAAAGAGTACATTAGGATATTTGTTTCATTTGGATTTGGGAGCCATTTCATGGGCTTCCAAGAAGCAAACGATAGTTTCATTGACAACAATAGAAGCTGATTATGTCACCACAACAACAACAACATGTCAAGTAGTTTGGATGAGTAGGATGTTGCAGGATTTATGTCATGAACAAGACAAAGAAACCACTATTTTCTGTGATATTAGTTCACCAATTGCACTATCAAAGAACTTTGTTTTCCATAAGAACATAAAGAACATTGATGCTAAATATCATTTCATAAGAGAATTAGTTAACAATGGTGAAATTGTGTTACAACATTGTAGGTCAGAGGAACAATTTGCAGAAATTTTCACAAAGCCATTAGCATAGAAAATTTTTGTTTATCTCAGAGAATGTTTGGGAATGGTCAATTGCGGCAGTTGTGATTAAGGGGAGTGTTGGAAATTACTCCCAGGCACTATCAAAGAACTCTGTTTTCCACAAGAGGACAAAGCACATTGATGCTAAATATCATTTCATAAGAGAATTAGTTAACAATGGTGAAATTGTGTTACAACATTGCAGGTCAGAGGAACAATTTGCGGACATCTTCACAAATCCATTGGCATAGAAAAAATTTGTTTATCTCAAAGAATGTTTGGGAATGGTCAATGGCAACAGTTGTGATTAAGGGGGAGTGTTGGAAATTACTCCCAACCACCGCCTTGAATAAACTGGCAGCATCCATACATCAATTAAATGTTTTTTGCAGAGAAGGATAAAGCCCATATCCACAACTTACTTACTTCAGGCAATTTTCCATAATGTTCATAAAATTGTACCCGACCATCACTCTGCATTTAAAATCCTTCCTACCATATCACCTACCTCTTTCCCGCACTGCGCATTTCGGAAACCCTTATCCTTTCTACTTAATGAATTGTTGAATCATAAATATCCGCCGATGTGATATCAGTGGGACCCTCTAACCTTTACGCATTACCAAACCCGCAAACAAAACTTTGCTTTCCACTTTATCTTATACCCTTGCCTCTTTACATCGCTCATTGTTTAGCGCGTCACATTTCACACTTCACAAACCTTAGCCCCTACCTTTTGCGCTTTGTTCCAAACCTTGCGATGGTGTTATGCGACATCGTCATCACACATCACAAATCAGTGATTGTTTCCTTTAAGTGTTAGCACATCGCATGTTGTTTGTTGTAAGTTGTGATGCGATATTTCCATCGCATATCCCAATCATCAGTTTATATGTTTTCTGTTATGTTGTCGCGGGTTAAGAGTTGACATTGCCAAAATATAGTTTGTGATATCCACATGGATGCGATATCGTTCAAAGCTGGAAACTAAAGGATTTCAAGTCCGAGCGTACCAGTTTTTGTGTGTTGTTTTAATGAAGAAAGCCAAAACATGACAGAAGGACATTTTGTTGTTACTTGTCTGATCCACCATTAAATTAGCATTAAAAATTTTAGGCTTCACCATTTTGTATTTAAAAGATATTTTTCATATAATGTAATAGTTTTTGAAGATGAAAAGAAATAGAAGAAGCAAACACGTTTCAATATCTTTGTGTGTGTGCGGCTCTGTAATTTTTTTGAGAAAATGTGTTGTCATTTTATTAATTTTAATTTCTGCATTCTGTATAAACTATGTGTTAAAGGAAAAACATTTCCCCTTTTATTTTGATCTTCTTGTATTCGTGAATGTTCAAACATGGCATTGGAGAATTCCATCATATTCTCTAAATGGTATCAGAGCATACCATAATCTTCAACATGAATTATGCCATATTAACCATATTATGTTCTTCTATGATCTATTATTCCAGGGCTCAGTTAATCTTGGAGAATGGACATATATTTATAATATTACACACACTTTCTGCTTTGCATCTGAACTTATTATTAATTGTGCCAAGTCAACATTACTCCATGGTGACAGTTATATGGAAGTAATCTAGTATATTTGTAATCTTTTCAAGATTTTATTCTCCTCTATAGCCCTCTTCTTTGTTTATCTCAGCTTCTGAATCAAACCTAAAACATACTACAACCTAGATTGGATTGACTTATTGACCGTTTCTCTCATCGACTCTGTGGGTGGAAACACCATTGGATTTCGATGGGCGGTAGGCTCACTCTCATAAAATTTTTTTCTATAATATGGTCGTGTATTGGATGCATCTCTCTCAACTTCCCATGGTAGTGATCCACAAACTAGATTCCATTATGGCCATATTTCTGTGGTCAGTTACCCTCGACGATAAAAAAAATCATTTGGTGAAATGGAACGCCATTGCAAGTCCGATTAAGGATGGAGGTTGGGGCATTCTTGATACGCACAATTTAAAATTAGCTCTGATTATAAAGACATTTGATGAACCATGAACTCTACTGGAATTTTGTCACAAATTATCAACATTAAGAATATGTTTGGGCTCTCTATCTCTATATAGGTTCTTGGTGGTGCACATCCTCTTCAGAACCCATCAAACATTTGGCGGAGTATGAGAAATGATTTACATTGGATGCTCCCCTTTCTACTATGGGAGGTTGGTAACGGGAGTTACATATAAATCAGACTTGAAGCCATCAAAATTAGACTTGTATCAGTAAGGGTAGCAGTACAAAAAGTGCAAGGTACATTAGTTTGAAGTTAGGCAGTGTGAAGGTGACAAAGAAGGAGACAAAAAAGAGAGAAGAAAAGATACAAAATATTCCAGTATTAGTTTTGGGAATGTTTTGCGCGAAGTTTTTTCTGAAGTGCAGTGTTGAACCAAAGAACCGAAATTCTGAAGAGTAGCCAAGAAGAACTAAGAAGCATAGGTTTGATCATTGCAGGAGTAACCTCATTAACGAGGATTTGTGTCTTGGTCTTGGAGGGGGAAATAGGTCAAGGGTTTGGGTCTTGGTCTTGGTATTTATCAATTGGAATCTCTATAAGCAGAATAATTTTTTTGGGTTTTCCTCTCAAAGAGTGAGAGGTTTTGGCTATGGCTGATAGCCTATATTCAGTCTCTCTTCTCTATTTATTGTTTACATATTGCCTAGATGTTTGATGAAGAAGAACTCTAATAACCTAAGTAAAAGAATGTCCTAATCTAAAGAAGTAAAAAGCACTCACAAGCAGTTACTAATAGAAGATAAATCACTTAACCTCTATGCCCTATGTTTCTCAAAATGGTATCGGAGCTAAGGTGACTTAGTCAAGGAAGGGAATATTATAAAGGGACAGTCAAGGATGAAATATCAAGGACGGCATCAAAGTGAAAATCATCTTGAATCATCATAAACTTAGTTCAAATTATTCTACAAAGAAGTATTGGGATCATCTTCAAGAAGGAAAAGGCTAAATCCCTACATCTATTCAAGTTGAAAGTATCTACATATCAAGTTGAAATTTTTTGAATTCTATTCATATATAGGAATCTAAGGGCATTATCATTGAGAATCTAAGGCGATACCTATCAAGTAAGATCCCTACCATTAATACATCATCCTCAAAATATGCAAGGGATCTCCCTCTCCTTGGGATCAAGGATCATTATTGAAGAAAAATATCTGCATCAAAAGGAAGTTTTGTATCCTCTATATCATCACTAACATTAAGGAAGCATAAATAAGAAGGAGCATTCTATCAAGTAAGTATATCTGTCAAAATGTCTTTTTGCAAGGAAAGCAACAAATTGGTTGGGGCTTCAAACTATCTTGCATGGAATAAAAATACAGATCTAAATTTCATTGAAAATGAGGTCATGGATCATGTCAAAGGATATATCACCAAACCAAAAGAATAAGATTATCAAGAACTTGAAAATTATACGAAAGTGGAAGTTAAGACTCAAAGGATTCTCATAGAATCCATCAAGGATCCCCTCATCCAATATGTATATAAAGTCAAAAATTTAAAATAAATTTATGACAAACTAGTAGAGTTGTATTCCGTAAGAACTGGTGGAGAAGTCATCTCATTAAGACAAGAAATCTAAATTTAAATATATCTAGGGAAGGTCGAACATCCTAATACTTTATGAGGATATCTGAGATTCAGGATCAACCATAAGACCTAGGAGAAGTCATGTCTGATAGTGAAATGACTACAGTAGTATTAAATGCATTATCAGGGGAGTGGGGTAACTTTAATTCAAGTATTTATGGGAATAACGAAACTACTCGATTCTAGGATATATGGTCACTACGAAAATTTTAAGAATCTAGACTAAAGGCCAAATCTGATGTGGGAGTAGGTGAGAAAAATCAAGCTTATGCTACAATGACAAAAAGAAAAGGAAAAATTTGGAAAGTATGGTTCTTGGAAAAAGAAAAGGGACATGTCTAAGATTCAATACTATGGATGTCAAGAATATGGGAATTACAGAAGAGATCGTTCTAAGCTCAATAAGGAAAATAACAAAAGAAGAAGAGAAGAAGCTCATATCACCAAAGAAGTGGAGGAAGCTGAAAAGAAAAAATCCAAGATAGAAGAAGTAAGAGATCTATACTATGACAGAGATAATCTTCATCATCTTAGTTCTTTTCAGATTCCTAAGTCTTTTATTATAAGGTATGGCTATCATGATTCACTAAGTAAAAATAATAGGATGCATCAAGGCATCATTGAAGCATTAAAAGAAAGAGCTAGAGACATCGTCATAGAAAAGCATGAAAGACAGTTAGAATATATGGAAGTAAAGTATATAGCTATTGGGAATCTCATTGAAAACACAAGTGGAAAGGTCATCTAGTACAAGATTCATCATACATCTGTCAAATGGAAACATCTGCTGATGGGGATACTTCATATTCTCAAGATTCTCTGATGGAATTTTCATTGAAAGGTTCATCGATCATGAAGGGAAGCAAGTGTTTCATCAGGAATTCCAAATGTGTGGAATTCATGGGATGATGGTAATATGACATATAAGTGAAACGGATCAAGGTATTGAAGCTCTTTCAATCAAGGAAAGTGTTGCAAGAAGTTTGCATGACCCAAAGGAAAAATGAGGTAAGTATGTTTACATTTGATATTGTGGAATTCATGTCATATGATTGCAGGTAACATGGATCAATGCTCTATCTTCAAAGCATGATCAAAAGTAAGGATATCCTCCCTCAAATAAATGCATGAATGCATGGGGCTCATATTCACTAGATCAAATCAAGATAAATTTTTTTCATATGAAGTATGAGGTGGTTGAATACAATTGAGGAACTTTAGTTGGAAGCTCCTGAGAATGCAATGTGCAAAGAAAGGAAGGAAGATATCATTGAATATGCAACCATGGCAAAGGAAATCAACATCTGAAATACCAAGAATATTTGACTAGGATATCTCCATGGAGGATATGAAGACTGTGATGAAGTCTGAAAAATAAAGAGACCCCTGACAAAATATATCTTTGGGAGATGTGTCGATATGTATACATGATATTGATGCAAACTAGACGATGTCGTGATGAAAGACCATCACAAAGGTAATGTTGATTTTACTATTCATTCCTTTATTTTTATATCTCGATGGGTTTATGTAGAGCTTCCAAGGGAAGATATATGGATGTATTCCACCAGTGATGCATAGGTAGTAGGATGAAATATCCTTAAGTAAACATGGCATGAAGAAAGCAGCATGGCATGAAATAAGTCCAGATATCTAATAATGGATTACTTTCCAATGATGACATGGCTGACTCATGGAGGAAAGTGATGGATGGTTGGTGCCCTATGTAGAAGTCCCAAATATGAAGACTCCTAGATAATGAAAATAAATTCATGACATCTAGAAGAAGAGTTCTTCAAGCAATTATTTGTCCCATAATATCCACCTTAGGATATATTATAGGTCTCTAATTAAGAGGGACCTTAAAAAAAAGTTTCTTACTTGCAAGAAACTTGAATATTCCTAAGCCAAGAGAGAGCTTAGGTACATTCCCTCTATAGGAATGAGTAAATTCCTTTATTACAATAGATATGTCCTCCCTAATTAATAGGGAGAAATAGGCACATCATTCTTTTCTTCACTTGGAAAGACAGAATGGAGGATTGGGTAAGAATTTGGTATCTGATGCTCTTTGAGGATGTATTAGGGCATCCAAGATAAGAGTAGTAATTGAGGACCAATATTCTTTGAGGACTGTGAATACAAGATAAGAATGCTCCTTGTGGAACACACCTTGAGAACCCTAGTGTGTTATGTTCCAGGAGATATAATTATGAGAGTGTCTATACATCATTGGTCTCGTCAGCATTATGCTCAGATATCGTGGAGATATAGATTTGTTATTCAAGGCCTTGCTATGTGAAAATGCTAGTTGATATGATGCTATATAGATGGTTTACCAATATGACTCTTCTTATGAGAAATTCTTCAGATTGAGAATGACCAAGTACCATTATGAATACCTCCCTAGTTAAGAGGGAATGTTGAAAAATGTAACTAGGTTCATTCTACATAATTACACATGGAAATATGATTTATGTAATTGATGAAAAGAAGAAAAACAAAATTATTATTAATGTTTTTCTCATGGGTTTCATGAACAAGGAATTTTATTTTTAGTGATGGCTCTAATTGTGAGCCTTTAGGAGTTTCCATCTAGTCATAAAAGTCATTTTAGTCTATGTCATGTATGAAGGACCCTTCTCAAGCACGTTACACATTTATATAGACATTAAAAGAGTAAAAATACCCTCCAAGACAAGCACACACACCTCATTGCAAGTCGGCCTCAAGATTGAATTAATTAACTTCTTCAACAGTCATGTTGACTCACCTACATGAGGGGCCGACTAGTTACCTTGGGAATCAATGATAAATTGATCATCTTGACTCTATTTCAGATATAGAATTTAGACAAGATTTTAGTGGTCTGCAATTCGATCAAGTCTAAAATGCAAAGGTACTGCAATGCGAAAGTGCAACATCACGAAAGGATAGGAGTGTGAAGGTATAAAGATAACAACGCATTAGTAAGGGAAGTAGTACAACAACTGTGAGGTACAATAGCTTGAAGTTAGGCAATGCGAAGGTGATAAAGAAGGATCCAACAAAGAGAGAATAAAAGATATGAAATATTTCAGCATTAGTTTTGTGACATTTTTGAGCTAAGGGTTTTCTGAAGTGTAGTGTTGAATCAAGGAACCAAGATTTTGAAGAGTAACCAAGAAGAAGAAAGAAGCACAGTTTTGATCATTGCAGGAAGAACCTCATCAAGGAGGATTTTTGTCTTGGTCTTGGAGGGGAAAATAGGTCAATGGTCTTGGTCTTGGTATTCATCAATCGAAATCTCTATAAGAAGAAGATTTTTTTCGGGTTTTCCTCTCAAAGAGTGAGAATTTTTGGCCCTCGATAATAGCCTATATTCTGTGTCTCTTGTTTTTTATGGTTTATGCATTAGTAGTTTTTTGATGAATAAGAAATCTAATAACCTAAGTAAAATAAGATCATAATATAAAGAAGTAAAAATAGCTCACAAGAAGTTACTAATAGAAGAGAAATCACTTAATCTCTATGCCCTAGATTTCTCAACAAAAAGGTATGCATTGCATCTCTATATTTAGAACCCAATAAATTTGTATGGTATCGATGTCTTTTTTCTCATAAACCACTTGTCACTTGGTCAATTTTTATGGAGGAAATGATAACAAATTATGAGGACGCAAATAGAAACACCTTCTTTATCCAATTGATAAATCTCAAATAAAAGGGTTCAATGGCAGAGCACATTGAGGAATTTCAAACATTTAATATGAGGGTAATTGATATTCTAGAGGAGAATATGATTGATGTCTTCATAGGGACTTTAAAGGATAACATCGAAAATTAGGTTCGCCTTTGGGAACCTGATTCATTGGAGAAGGCTTTCAAGGTGGTAAGAAAATTTGAAAGCAAAATTATGGAACCAAGGAAGTATACCGCTCAAAACTATAAGGATGGAAGTGTTGCTACTCCTAGCCTTCCACAACCTACAAGGTTGACACCATAACAATTGGAGGAAAATAGAGCAAAAGGGATTTGCTACAATTTTGATAAAAAATACACTAAAGGTTATAAGTGTGCTAAGAATAAATTATTTAACATAGAGTGTGAGTAGAAGGAAGAAAATGAATAAGAAACATCAAAATATGAGGATATACACTAGGAACCAACACCATAGAAGGAAAAAACGAATCCAACCATATCTTGTAATGCATTAACAAGAATTAACACTCCTCAAACTCTCAAGATAGAAGGATATGTCAAGAAGAAAAAGGTAATAGTGTTGATTGACTCAGGTAGTCCCCATAATTTTATTCATTGGAAGATAGCCAAGGAATTTAATTTCTTCCTATATCTAGCACCAGAGTGTCAAGTGATGGTTGCAAATGGAGGAACTGTAAATTGCACTAGAAAGTTTCATAATATCAAGTTAACCATGTTGGAATATGTATTGAATAGTCCATTTCTTTCCATTCCAATGGGTGGTGCTGATGTGTACTAGGAGTCTAATGCTTACAATATTTAGGGACGATAGCTTTTAATTTTCAAGAAATTTTCTTGAATTTTTTTCGGGAAGGAAAGGAATTTTAATTAAGGGGTATCACAGGAAAATCAGGAAAGATTATTAGCTCTAATGGAATGACAAATCTTCTGAAGAAATATCAATGAGGTTTTATTTCATAATTATGGTCACTAGATTTTCAAACATCGAAATCATCTATTTCTCCAAATCGACAAAAAGTCTTGGACAATCATTCCAAGGTATTTGAGACTCTTAAAGGCCTTCCACCTATTCGATATCATGATCATGCTATTTATTTAATTCCAGGATGTGTTCCTCCAAACATTAGGCCTTACAGTTATCCCTATGCCCAAAAGAGTGAAATTAAATGTATGGTTGTAGAAAATCTAGAGGTTAGTATAATTCAACCTAGTCAAAGTTCTTTCTCTACTCTAGTAGTTTTGGTGCACAAGAAGGATGGATCATAGCATATGTGTTTAGATTATAGGGAGATCAACAAGCTCACTATTAAAGACAATTTTCGCATTCCTATTGTTGGGCTGTGATTGCACATAACATGGAGAAGTGATCCCTATAAGGAAATCATAGGGCAGAGGTAGAGAAGCAGTTACCATTAGCGAAGACAAAGGTAGCAGAGAAGAAGTTAAGAAAGAAAAATAGCAAGGGCAGAGTCCTGAGCTAGGTTGGGTCGATTCGTACATGCATTCTAGTCGAGTCTTGAATGCTAAAGTAGATCTAGTCATGAATGCGGGGAAATTATTCCACGAACAAATAAGGAATGACTGGGCGCAGCCAAAGAAACAAGGTCAGAAAACCATAACAAGGGGAGCAATAAGGACCGTTGATCCGAGCATCGGTAAATGGCAGAGATTAAAATCGCAGTCAGAGAGCACAAGTGTTACAAGATAGGTGCAAAGGGTAAAAGTTAAAAATTTTGAAGTGCGATGTGCTATGGCAGTGGGACCCAGTCACCTGTCGCACTCCCTTTCATTCTGTTTCCCTTGAAAATAACTAAACCTTACCTTTTCCACCTTTTCGCTCCATTTCTCTACTTTATCTTCTTTCATCACTATATCATTGTTTCTCCTTTTCTTTTTCCCAACTCCCCGATTGCGATTAAAGTGGGTCAGTCTCCCTAACACATCACCCCTTCCCCACTCCCCACCCACACCGCCCCCTCCCCCGATATCCATCTCATTTCGCAAACATTACAACTTACCGTTTAGGTGCCTGCAATGTATTTCTTTTAATTTTTGATGCGGCGTTTGGTCCCACAACATCCAACACCGCGCCCGCCCCCCAACTTCCCACTAACACGTTGCTTACCTCCTCCTCATGCTTTGCACTTTGCATCCTTTAAATTTTACCTTCAATGTTTAGTGTTAAGAGTTGCGATCTACGGGTAGTGGTCAGGTCCCACCTTCCTCCACGTCACCCTTTTCTCCCCACCCTCCATCTCAGATCGCATATTATAACCATTCACATTGCAACCAAAACTTAAAACTTGTGATGGCCGATTTGTGATATATCACGTCCCATTTTTTTGAATTTACCTTTGAAGTGCTTGCAACCTATTTTTTTTAACTTGTGATGCGGTCCGGTCCCACCTTCCCTCCACGTCACTCACCTCCTCCCCGTGCTTCTCACATCAAACATTTTAGATTTTACCTTTACTACTTTATGGTAAGGAGTTGCAATCTGTAGACAACGGTTTGGCCCCACCATAATACTCTCCTCACCGTCCTCCACCTTTCCTCCATCTCCAAACAGTCCCTCCTCATCTGACGGTCCTTTTTTCATTTCGCACCCCCCATAGCTTTCTAACTTTAACCATGGGGAGGGGGTCTGAAATGGGCGGTATCCATTACCTCCCACTCCTCCATGTGTCGTCCTCTCATCATTTCACACCCCCCTTCTCTGATACCGCTTACCACTTGAGACCCCCTCCGAAATCTAGTTCTCATTTTTGCAATTCAAAACACCGCATGGGCTTTTGAGGCAGAACATATAGTGGCTTATGCGGTCTACTCACGAGATCTCCGCTAAAGAACTAGGTGTGCTCAGTATGACCAGCCTCTTCATAATGGATTAAGTGGAAATCACCAGACTGAGGGAGTGGAGGTCTGTAGGCGATAGACATAATCGTAAAATGATAGTCAGCTTGTACACCTACGACCACTCCTTGCCATACCGTCTTGAAGGCTCCCACTATTAGCCTCAATGGGTGACTGTGTCCTTTCTGTTTTTGGTTTAATTTTGATGATTTTGCTGGTGAAATCTCAATTTCACCCCATTCTTGTTTTAATTCTCTCAGTACATAAGTAATTGCTCAATGTACGCTTTGCAAGTTAGTTAGAATGTTTTGATTACATAGATATGGTTCGATCATAAATGATCAAGTACTGTAGACCCTCCATGGAAAATTTATACATAGTAAGTTCTAACATGGATTCCAGATGGAGCAATGAGTAGTATGTATCTGTTTTCCTCTGTTATTAGTAATCTCTTTTTATGTATTATCATTTGTAATACGATGTTGCTTTGAAGTTTCGTGTAATGTAGCTGCTGGTAGTCTGCAATTTTATTCATGAATTCATGTTTGCATAATGCTCAGGTGTTAACACTCATGTATTAAGATTGCCACACTCCCTTAATTTTCGCTCTACGAACCTCTGTTTTTGCCCATATCTCATTCGTATTCGCTTCCTCCGAGGTCACTGGGGGACAAATTTTTAAATATCTTAAGCCAGTCTCTTGTGGGTTCATTCTCTGTTCTTCCTCACTGCCTCTGCACATTTTAAATCTTTTGATCATTGTTTTATACTTGGCCCAACTAAAATCCATTAGCCTCACAGCCTCCTGAGCCCTCTCATTGTTTGGGAAATTCACATGAATCAGGCTCAAATGGTATTCTCTATTCTTGAACCACCAAAACCATTATTCTCTTGACCCATATTTTGTCAGAGGCATTTGTACAATTTCCCACTTTTAACCTCTAATTTTAAGATATCCTAGGCACTGTTCTTTTGCAACTCAAGGATGTCTCTAGGAGCTACAACGCCTATCATTGATGAATTTTTGGATGAATAACATGGAGAAATTTACTTCACCAAGATGGATCTCTGTTCATGATATCATCAAATTAGAATGAAGACCGAAGACATTTAAAAAAAAACATTCAAAACTCATGAGGGTCATTATGAATTTTTGGTAATGCCTTTTGGACTTACTAATGCACCTTCCACATTTCAAAGCTTAATGAATTCAATTATCAAAACCTTCCTTAGAAAATTTGTGTTATTATTTTTTGATGATATACAAATCTACAACAAGTCTTGGAAGGATGATGTTCAACATGTTGACAGGGTGCTCACTACAAGAAAAAAGGACATTGGTGAGGGGCGAAAAATGTCACCATAAGCTCATTGGTGAGGGTCAAAAGAGCCTTCGTCACCAAAAACTGAACGTCACCAAAGGTGGCATCGCCGAAAGTAAAGGTGTTGTGCTGACATTCAAGGTCCGTCACCAATAATGGTTTATAATGACGGATAGTGACCGTCACCATTTCATATGAGGAATGGTGATGGACAATAGCCTCCATCACTAAAACCTGAACGTCACCAAAGGTGGCGTCACCGAAAGTATGTGTTGTGGTGACATTCAAGATCTGTCACGAATATTGATTATAATGACGGATAGTGACCGTCACCATTTCATATGAACAACAAAGATTTTTGGTGATGGACCTTTCATGGTCGTCACTATTGGTGCATATATATGGCGACGTTCGTTGACCATTGCCATTTCATATTTGGTGAGGGTCAAAAACTGCCATGATAAGCTCATTGGTGACATCAAGGTCCGTCACAAATAATAACTATAATGACAAACAATGACCCTCACCATTTCATATCAACAACAACGATTTATGGTGACAGACCTTTTATGGTCGTCACTATTGATGCGTATATATGGTGGCATTCATTGACCATCACCATTTCATATTTTGGTGAGGGTTGAAAAATGTCTCCATAAGCTCAATGGTGATGGTCAAAAGAGCATCCATCACCAAAAATTAATCGTCGTCATTCCCTATGAATATCAGGGCACGATGGAATCGAACCACCAACCTCTTGCTTATAAAGCAGGTGCTCTTCCATTGAGCTAGCACCCTTTAAAGAAGATACTGTAGAAAAGTTCTTAGTGAACCACTAACTTAAACAGAGCTAAGAAATATTGCTTTGTAAAAGAAATATTCATGGTCAAATTAACAAGAAAGTGACCTTTTAGCATCATTGCACTAGTGCTTCTCTTACAATATTTGGCCTAAACAATAAACAACAACAACAACAACAACAACAAAAAAAACTTTTCAATTTAGTAGGAGCATGCTGGGAAAATAATCTCACAATGTTAAACACCATGTTGAAGCACACACATGGTGTATGAGGAAGAAGAATGCACACACAAGAGAAACAAGACACAATGAAAGATAAGCGTGAGGATTTCTTATTTTCCATTATACAAAGATATACATTTATAATACAATGGTGTGACTCTTGGTTTCATCTTCCAAGGTCACTTGGACTCCATTGCGACTTTTCGCATTCCACACCTACCCATGTAGGATTAGGTGTTCCAACATCCCCCCTTAATCCGAAGGGGTATGTGTGAGTCCAAGAAAAGAGTTGTAATAAAAATCTGCAAAGTATGCATGGCAACACTTGGCTGAATCAACTCTCTGAAATGTTGGAAAAAAGAGGTGGTTTTAGGATGACCACAAACACTGGAACGCAATACTTGTTGTAGTTCCCGGAACTCTTCCAAAACTGGCAAGAAGCTAAAAGCTTTTGCTAGAGGAATTGTCCCTCATAAAAAGGGAGACCTTCGACCTAAAAGAAGGGAGGTCTACTACCTGTGGTGGTTTTAGGTTGTCCACCAACCAAAGATGATGGTTTTAGGTTATCCACCAACCGAAAATGATGGTTTTAGGTTATCCACCAACCAAAAATGATGGTTTTAGGTTATCCACCAACCGAAAATGATGGTTTTAGGTTATCCACCAACCAAAGATGATGGTTTTAGGTTATCCACCAACCGAGGTATGCTCATGGGCATCCGTATCTCTGGCTACATCTCTGAATCCAGAATGACGAATTGTGGCTCAGGCTCACTTGAACTGCTAGCTACAACTCTGAACATGGAATGAGAGATTGTGGCTCAGGCTCGCTTGATCTGTCGTCGAAGCTTGTACATGACCACCATTTTCCCCCCTGTCAGGGACAAGGTGAGATGATGGCGAAAAATCAACTGCAAGTTTGTTCAATATCCGTGAACAAGTTCTAACATGTGTCGTAAACATCTTCTTGGCTGCTGATGCCCATTGCCAAGAAGCAATCCATCCAAGATGAATCTTGGTTCTTGCAGGAGGCTTGTGTCTGAAGCATCTGTCTGAAGAATGGGTGTGCCGACCAAAGTGCTTGCATGGATGAAGATCAAAACAGTGATCTTTCATGTGGCCAACTCGATCACAAGCAAGGCATATTTCTCCATAACTACAAAGGGAATAGATCCGGGAATAGTCAGAGGTGAACTGCCATTATACAGATCCTATGACTCAAATATGATGGGCTTGGTGTAGTCTAGAATATGAAAGGACACATCCTTGTCATATCCAAGACTAGTTCTGTGCTTGTTGTGGACAAGCTCTTCCCAAGGTCTGATGATGGGCTTGAGAAGTGTAGGCTGAGCTGCTGCATCTGCATGTAAATCTGCTCTAGTGCAATGAACTGAATGTGGATCAACTGCAACTTTGTTGACTTGCTGCTGATGGGAGTCTTTCACAATGTTCTGAATAGAAACAGGTTCATAATGGTGACTCTTTTGTTGAAGTTCGTCTTGTTGGAGCTGAGATTCCAACTGCAAAAACTCAATCTTTTCTTGTGCATCTTGTAAGCAAGTTTGAATATTACAAAGAGCATCCTTGCTCATTTTTATCATGTCATAAACATTGGAATGAATGAGGTTTTTCAACAACTCTAATGCCTCATTGATTTTAGCCATTTTCAACAACTTAGGCTCAAAAATGAAAGGGTGTTGGCTTCAACCAAAAATGCACCCGTTTACAAATGTGATTCAACAACAAATACAAATGACTGAAGAGGACTTCCAACTATGGAAAGTACAAAATCTGCTCCTGAAATGATGGAGGGAAATCAGCAACAACTCAAATACTGATTATGAATGAAGAAGCAATATTCACTCATAATACAATGTCAGCTCAATACATATTTCTGCAAAAATGTGCAGCAAAAACAATGTGCAAGAAGTCTTTGAGGCAGCTGAATTCTCTTCTTCAAATAACTGTTTTTAATGATGGCAAACTTGTCTTCAAATGTGAAATTCTTCAAAAAAATCACCCTTCAAATCATTGCCACAAATCACAATGTAAATCTGCAAATTTCAGTCCATGTGCTCCTCATATGTCAATTTGTTCTTTTACTGCTGTTCATTTCTCTCTTTCCTCTCTCTCTCTCTGCTGTTTTTTTTTTTTAAATTTAAAATAATTAAATTAAAAAAAATTTGGGAAATTATGGGAAATTTAAAAAATGGAGGAGGGAGATTTTTATTAATGGAGGGAGGGGGTATTATTAAAAGGGAGGGAAAGTTATTATATGAAGTGGGAGGAAAATATTATAAAATCGATTTTAAACAAAATTGGAGGGCGGTATGGAGTGGTGTGAGAGTGTAAATGGAGCGGTATTTTATATGTTTTAAAAACTAAATAAGGCGATATTAATGAAAAGCCCGAGGGTGGGATGGGCCATGGAGATAGGGCGAGTGGGAGTCTGCGTATGGGAGAAGTGTGAACAGTGTATAACGGATGGCCGAGAGTTTGCAGGTGGTAGGGGAGGCGTTGTGCTGTGCGGATATGTTGGGTTGGGATGCGTTGGTGAGCGGGGTGAGCGTTTTGTTGAAGTGGCTGCCGTGGAGAAATGGGAGGCCGCGTTGGAGTAGCG
The DNA here is from genome assembly GCA_034641835.2 of Pinus albicaulis. Classification (NCBI taxonomy): domain Eukaryota; kingdom Viridiplantae; phylum Streptophyta; class Pinopsida; order Pinales; family Pinaceae; genus Pinus; species Pinus albicaulis. Next base: position 8,278,100 of record MU968450.1, read on the forward strand.
GCAGGTGGTATTGTAAATGATGCAGGCGGGAGGGTGGTATTAAAGTTATACAAAGTCGAAATTTATTTGGGTGACGGTAACTATATGGTGGGGGGCGTATTGGAGTTATCAAAAATTTAAAAAAATTGAAATGGCCGAATGCCAAGGGCAGCGTTGAATGCCGCGTAGAGTTGCAGGCGTGGAGAGATTTGGAGTGAGGGCGTATGGGAGGGTCGTGGGATATTAAAGGCAGATTTAATAATGTTTGTTTGAAAATTTAAAAATCTGAGAAGGGCGTTGGAAGAAGAGTCACTTGGAGTGCTGGTGAAACCGTGGGCCGAGTTGCAGATGGATTCCACCAGCGTTTGAGAGTGTAAGGCGTGGGCAGTCGTGGAAAAATGTGAGTTCTGCGAGTGTGTTGGAGCGGTGAAGTAAGTTTGCAGATTGTAATGGGTAGTGTGAGCAGAGGGCGCGACAGGGCGGTAGGCGTGGTTCAAGCGCTGTAGTGATAGTGAGAGGGAGCGCTGGAGTGATGTGAGATGCTATGGAGCGAGCAGGTTTGCAGGGTGGAGTGAGCAGTCAATAGGTGTGTGGAGGGCGTATAGCAAATGGGTTTTGAGTGAGAGTAGATGGCGCAGAGTGGGTAGATGCGTATATGAGTTGGGTATGATATAAAAAATTGCAGGTTTGGGATAGAAGGAGGGCCGAGGGCTGTGTTGCAGGGATTTTTATTTTTTTATTTAGAGCAGAGAGCTTATCATTAAACAATTGCAGAATTTTTAAACACTGAAATACAGTAGCAGTTTGCAGAAATTTTCTAGTAGCCCAGCAGCAAAGTATTGGACAAAATGCAGAGATTTTTCTCAGGAAATGAGGCAGAATTTTGCCAGTAAAAACTCAGAAATTCTTTTCCATTAAAAAGCCAGAAACTTTTACTTCAGAAACCCTCTTTAAACAGAGTTTTCCAGCAACTCTTCAATGCAGAAATTAATAGAAATTGCAGGAAAAATGAGAATGAAAACCTTCAGATGGGCAGTGCTGCCTTTCCTTCAAAACCAATGCTGCTCTTCTTCAAAACAAATTATGAATGCTGCAAAATCACTGAATGTTGCTCCTCTTCAAAACACTTCTGCTGAAATCTCTGAGTGCTTCAAATGTGCAGTGCTGCTCCCAATTTCTGAGTGCTGCAAAAATGCCAAGAATTTTTGCAGATATGCAGGCCATAAACACAAATGGCTCACTCAATTTGGAGCAGGGCCAGAAATCGCCCGCTCTAATACCATGTTAAACACCATGTTGAAGCACACACATGGTGTATGAGGAAGAAGAATGCACACACAAGAGAAACAAGACACAATGAAAGATAAGCGTGAGGCTTTCTTATTTTCCATTATACAAAGATATACATTTATAATACAATGGTGTGACTCTTGGTTTCATCTTCCAAGGTCACTTGGACTCCATTGTGACTTTTCGCATTCCACACCTACCCATGTAGGATTAGGTGTTCCAACACACAAGAATACCTAGCATTCAACATTTTGACCCACTAAATCACTTTTACATCCTTTTGAAGTCCTTCAACAAAGGGCTTTAAGTTGGGAACAATGTATGATATGGACATTTGTCCTTCAGACAGAGTTATGAGACACAGAACCACTTTCACCCTTAAGAAAAAATGTGGTTGTAAATGCATGGTAAACTCTCTTAACCATAAATATGCTCTTAGTATGGTATTGGATTCTCAGACTAGTGTCAGGTTTAAGGGTGCCAAAGAATTTAGATTTTAACCATGATATGGTGCATGCTAGGCTTAAGGACAACATACTATTTAGGAATTTCATGTTGGGAAACCTCCAAATTTGTGTCCAGGAAAACTCAAGTTAAATGGAAATATTTTTGTATAATGGTTGTGACTCATATGGATGCACACTAATATACATTTGTTTTCCTAAATTTGAATAATTTATGTATTTTTTGGTCAACCAGTTTTTTGATCCGATTTTTATCTAGTTCCAATTCGATTCACATTTTTGAGGTTGAACATTTTGATCACTGGTCCAGTTCATGTAATTAAATAGATCATAAAATATAAGGTCGTATTAGTGTGTTCATGAGAGTGTTGAGTGCATCAGTAAGATGGGAGTTACAAAAATCTTCACCTATGCCCAATTGGAAAATTGGAGTGTCGTAGATGTAATAAAATGTGTAAGAGAATATCCTAAATTTAGAAATAAGAATCTTATGATGTGTCATTGGGGAAAAAAGATTTCAATTACCTGGCAATATCTTCTTGCACCACATGAAAACCTTGCAGAGTAAGAGAAGGAATGCACATGACAAATACATCTAATTATGAAGTAGAAGGTTATAGAATTCAAGTGAAAAAGCGTTGGACAACTCACTATAAATAACATCAACCACTTCAAGCACAAAATGGTATAGCATAGGATGTCTCAATACATCAAGAAAATCAAATACATATGCATTACCACATTTTGTTTCAGAGACAATATTTAAATCTCCTACCATTCAAGAATTTCAGTAGTTGCCAATTCGGGCCATAAAAATTATAGACAAAATAGCCATCTTGAAAAGAGAGAGCTCAGCTAACTCCCTTAAACTTGGACTCTTCTTAGGGAAACAAAATAACAACATAAAAGTTGTGTAATTGTGAATATAAATAGCTAAACACTCTAAAACTATTAAAGAAAGTCAGATCAATGCAACAGAAAGAACAAGGAGGTAATAAGAAGTGAAATTTAGCTCAAGGAATAAAAAGTAGAAGAAAAGTTCTCAAAAGTATGGCATGTAAAGGAAGCTCTAAGACACTAGAACAACATAGACAGCGAGAGAATTAAAGGAAACTAAAAATATCAAGCAATAAAAACTACCCACCAAAAAATGTCAATTATTGAATAAGCAATATATGATGTCTCAATCCTAAAGAATACATCCACAAAACTAAACAACTTTCATACTTCCCAGATTTTACAAGAACTTGGCTGAAAAATACATATGCATTATAAAAATTAGAGAACAATGTTAAATGCCATAAAAAGGTCCAAAATGATTAATATTTTTCATTCACCTTTACACGTTTTCCATAAAGGACTGAATGGAGGTCTTTAATGGTGTTGCGAGCTCTTCTCCTCATGGACAATTTATACACCACTGCATAATCAAGAAAGTCATATTGTTGTCAATATTCATAAGCAAAGATTCTAATACAAGGATGCAATTGAAAATTATCTGAAATGCTACGATGCATAGTCAAGAAAGTCTTAATGTTGAAAATTTGCTTTCGTAAGTGACAATTCGGAAGCAAAGAATCTAATACAAAGATACAATTGAAAATTATCAAAAATGGATTCTGATCCGAAATGCTTGGTAGGCTTGCCTCATCATGAATAAGATATAGACTACCCTCATAAGACTAGACAATTATGGCTGATTTCTTAAGTTGCAAGTAAATATGTGTCTTGAATACCACACACCATTACTTTCATTGCCATAAATTAAATACACACACACACACACACAGACCAAACTCCATGACAACTAGGCCTGTTAGAGTGGCAACACTCTATAAGTATTTTTCAGGAGTCAGTAATACTTTGCCACATTTTATTTTTAATATGTGACCAATGTAATCTTAGATGTTGTAGTTAGGGGTGGTAATTAGTGGTCAGGAGTCATTAATACATTGCTGCATTTTATTTCTAATATGCAACCAAAGTAATGTTAGATGTTGTAGTTAGGGGCTATGTGGTAAAACCACCTAACCAATATGAAATTTCATAAATGTGATATATAGTGTTTTATAGTGTGTGAGGAGAATATATGCTTGCAATGTGAATAATAAAGTAAATATTTATTCTCACACACCAACATTTTGTGTGGAGGAGGTTTGCACCCTAATGTCTTGCAAGACCTTTGGGCATTGAGCAGTTCCCAAAGACACATTTATGTTTGTATAATTCCATTTATTATTTATTTCCTTGGGATGAAAAGAAGTGATAGATACTTGATTGTCTTCCAACTATTGGTTTTTTATCACAAAATGAGATGAAGTCATTAACATAGGCTTTCAGATTTCTTTACAAGATCTCTTCCAAGAAATGATTGCCTACTTTCCTTCCCTTCTCAAAATACCTCAAAGTATAACCACCGTGGCAGCACTATTATTAGACTAGTCATATGTTTCATGTAAAGTTGAATAGTGAATTGAAGTTAAGTCATGGACGCTGGCAATGATCTCCCTTTAGCAGAAGAGTCGTACTTTTTTCCAGGGCATATGAACAAGTAAACTAAAATCAAGTAGACAGTTCATGATGAAACACTATATTTTCACTTTTCACTGTGCACTTGAAGATTTTTTTTCTGGTTCTTTTCAAATAAAAAATAAAATAAAATAAAAATCATTTTCTCCATGGAAAAAAATAATCCTAGAAGAAACTTTGGACATTCCTTGCAAATCATTACATTCCTTCCACTATTTGGATAATTTCATAAATAAATCTTGTAACAAATAACTCATCAAACAACATGAACTGCTATTATTGAATTCAGGAATTGATCTGCATGAATTCAATTAGTTCTTCAGTTGTTGTTATCATCTACACAACTATTCTCCTCCTTCCTAACAATTCAAAAAATAAATAACTCCCATTTTTTCTTCTTTAAGTTGTTGTTAGACAACCATTTCACACATATTTATTCACTTGGTAACACTGCATTTGTCCAATTTTAACATTTTCAGAGTTTCAAATAGCAATGAAGAAAGTCTAAATAGACAACCATAGACTCCTTCAAATTCCAAGTTTCTGGATGGAAGACATTCATCCAATCAGAGTTTAAAAGATAAAGATAATTTGCACAATGTAGGATGGTCAAGACTTTGTGTGACTTATTAAGACTTGAAAGGAAAAGATGATTGAGGATGCATTCTTGAGTTGCAGTGTCGCTCAAGATTTCTCAAGTTGGATCATAATTGAATACTCAATGTTGTTTTGGGTCAATTTGTAGTACCGACCCACTAAGATCTTTGCGTACATGGTTCATTCATATTCTCAATAAACTCCACCTAATTGTATAGGAAACTTTCGGAAGGCCTATCACACCGTCTAGAGTTTACAACCAACACAATCCACTCATAGAGAATTCAACTTACAAATGGCCCATACTCTATCAAAGGTTGTGATGCTCACATTAGGGGGGAGCTATATATATGGCATTGGATACACATACCAAGCAACCAATGCAAACTTAAGCTTTCTCTAGCTAGGTGGGGTGTCTACTCCCTATTGGATTTTCACTCAGAAACACATGACAAAGATTAATCGAAGGCAAACCTAAGATTTCATAATAGAGTTCTTGACATCATGCATTGCCTCCGGTTATACACTAGGCTTCTTTAATATGCCATGATGGTCAACTAATTTTGTCAATACGATAGGAAGCAACTATGATCTACACGATTGAACTCTGAAGAACATAACCTGTTGAATCAATGCTTCTAGCATTCCCTTGTAGTTTAAATCCAAATTCTAAGATGTGAGGAAATTGAAAGCTAGAACAAACTAGAAAATTTGATTCCAACTTTTATGTTGGCCATCTATTTAAACCCACTTTTTCAACAAGTTGCTCATTGCACTCAAATATAAGAAACAACATTCCAAGGAGCTTGCAGAAACTGAAATCCTGTTAAAAGTTTCTCTTATTTTTACTCCAAAATCCACAACTCTCTGAGATAGTTACAACCCTGAATTATGTGCTTCAAAGGATGGCTCAAATTTTCTATCCATGTCACAATAAATTTTACACTCTACATTACCCCTTGTCAAAGCTCTAACATGTGTTTTCACACTAAGAATCAAGAATACACCATTCAATCCTAATGTTATGTAAAGACCTAGGAACAATAGTGGGGAAAGGAACCTCTCACAAATGATATTAATAACTTTGTACATTCAAATAATAAGAAAAGTATAATTACGCTGTAAAGTGTACCTATTTGAAAACAATTTTCGTAAATTTCTATGTGTACCATTATGCACCCTTGATTTTAATGTTAGACGATTCAAATAATCTCTACCTTAAGATTAAAAAATGTTATTTTTAATTAGTTACCCAGAAAAATATATATTAACGAACATCAGAACTGCGTGAGGGTTTCTACCGACATCAGAACTCCATGAGGGTTTCTGCTCTCATACATTAAGCTCATTTTCTTCTTCGGTGGCTGCGAGCTCATTTTCTTCTCCAGTGGCTGCGACTCACTTTCTGCAAGTCGGGCATGACCATGGCCTTAACCCTTAGTGGAACAACACATGTTAGTGTTGCCTCGCTGTCTTTCACTGGATATTATGTGTATGCACTAATCTGCACTCTGGTTTACTGCAATTTTCCGTTGCAGCGTTCACAGAAATAACAAGAATACCACCAAGTTCACAGTTCTCAGATATATATGAGGAATAGCCTCTGTCCTCTTCATCATTTATTTCATTCCCAAAGCACAAAAGCTTTGAAGTAGAGGCCAAGGGAGCTCTTAAGCAGCAGCGATCAACTCTGAGATTAGGTTAGCCATATTGTTTTTATAGAGTTCTTCTTTTAATTTATTTTCCCTTGTTTCTGGGTTGGGGCTTCTTATTTATGCCCTGTTTCTTTTTATTTTTTTTCCCTGTTTGTGGGCCGTGGTTTGTTATTGATAATAATGGGGGTTTATATAATTATGTTTTAGAATTCAGGGTAATTTATTCATTCATGGCGGTGCCCAAGTTTGGTGGGTGGCGGAGCTCAACAATGCCCACATACTACTCCATGGTATTTGCCACCGTTAGAGAGAATAAAAAGCAAAACAAGATTGAAATCGGCCTGGAGGATACTAATAATGTCAGAAACGATGATAATAATCTAATTTAACACCAAGATCAAAACAATATAGAGCCTGATATTCTTGTAAGTATATACTGTTGGGGTTCCCATGTTTTGGCCAGGTTGACGGAGACCAAGAGATGGGACAACATAGAACCACTTTGGGACCTTAGGATCTAGCCCTCCTAGGTCCAGAGAGGGATCTCTCTATGATTTTCAAAGGATATGTGACTTTGAAGTTCTCAATTGTGATTTTAGGCTAGTTATAGGCTCAAGGTTGTTTGTTTGATTGTTTGAGTTTGGTTGTTGAGAATCAGGAAGGAAGGTTTCATCAAAAGACCAGAAAGGGTAAAGAAAGAGGCTAGGCAAGAATAGATGACTCAGGGAACATTAAGGCCATTGGGCAATGGAGTCAAGAAAGGATTTGCTTATGTTCCATGTATAAGCTTCAGTTGGGCTAGTCATCTAGAGCACTTGGATCTCCAAGACTGACTGGTGGGGTGGTACATTAAGGAATGAGGATGAAGGATGGGAACCATCTGATTTCATCTATAGATCAGGCCAGAGGTCATTTAACTCCAGGCCTGCTTGGAAGAAACCGTAGGCAACACAAAGGATATTTGAAAAGGTTTATATGGAAGGGCAGGTTATGCAGAGGCAGCGAAAGGCTTTACACCTCCCAATGTTCCTAACCTCTTTCAATTAAATCTTAGCAAAAACATCTGAATACTGATTCTATCAACTTGCACATCAGAGAGCAGGCAATAATCATCCACTACACTGGTTTAGTTGATTCAAAACAACATTTAGACACGCATATAAGCAGAAAACATTAAAGACTGAGAGAGCTGGGACATAAGGTACCTAACAAGGGTAAGTCTTATGTCATGCGTTCAGGTGTCAGCCAGAAGAACATGAAATGAAATGGAAATAAAACAGAGATAAGAAAAACATCACCAACTGCTGTAGATCAGGATCCAACGAAAATTGCTTATCATGTTAAACACAACACCAATCAGGTACATCACTGCCCAAAGCTTTTACATTCAGCCTGAATACATACTATTTCTCAACCTGTCATACAACTGTTACACAGAAAATCTGGCTCGGAAGAAAATGCTTGCAATTCACTGATGAAGCAACAACAACCATTACAATGATATCCCTCTGTGCTTTATAGCAGCAGAGACACAGAGGGCCGACTGAGGAGGTAGGTGGATCTTTAATGTTACATTTAAACACACCACACATGCAGGGCCGAAGTACTCCAGGTGATTTGAACGAACATGGCATGAATCTGCTAGAAGGGACTGTCTCATTAATGTCTGACTGTTTTCGAGCCGTAGCTTGATTGGGAAGCCTCCTTCGGAGGTATGGCGCATCATAAAGCGGCATGGGTGCCGTGATCTCGAAGAATAAAAACATTCTGCTGATGAAAACCTCTGATGTTACTTTGTCCGCGTTTGCCTAGACGAGCGTTCGCCCCTCAGACGGACAGCTGTAACCTTCATAACCTACCCAATCTTCCTTTGTCCATATTTATTAATTTTGTCGCTTTTATTTGCTTCCTGGCTGTGGTGAGTTCTATTTTTAATGAGTACTTTTCAGAGATTCTGAGTCTGAAAATCACAATCTTTATTGCATTCCTACAAGAGCTTTCTTTCTAGATTTCCTTTAATCAGACTGCCCAATTTAAATTACTACAATCTTGCCCTTGTAAAACCATGGCGACCTTCAACCTTCGGAACCCCGCAAGATAAACCAACCAACCGTAGGAAAACACCGTGGCTGGTTTTGCGAAGTGAGACACAATGGATGGATAGAATAGACGGCGACGAAGATCCGGACGAACCGCGACGAGATGGATCTGGACCTGTGAGACAGGACACCGTGTTGTGAAACACACGAAAAACATTAAAAAAACACGACAAAACTCAATATATGGTGGCGGAGACAGAGAATGTACGGGCGTACATGCGGCGCTGACGTGGAGAGACCGGGAGCGATAACTTGGCCGATGGTACGAGGAGTACACGTGGACGGGTGACGTGGTGGATGGAATCGGTCAACATTGAAAGGAAAAATCTGGACCGTTGATCGGGCTGAGATCAACGGCTGAGAATGATGGAAGGCGGGCCCGAGGGTACAGAGGGTGAATGCTAACAGGTGCGCAGGATCGGGTGATGACAGTCGTTGGATGGAGGGCCGGAGATCGGATGACGGGCATAGATTCCGCTGCCCGGCCATCGTCCGAACGTTAACGCGCGGGTAACGGGTGGTTTTTACTACCGTACTGGGGACAGGTGGCAGCTGATGGACGGAATCGCTGGGCAATGGAGGAAAACCGCCCAGCGCGCGAGGGCGGTGCGGGGAAAACCGGCGGGTTTTGGAGGTGACGTGGACAGGCGGGGACCACCACCCGGGCGCGCTCCGCGCCGTCGGATCATCCTGCAAACGGACGGTGGAGATTCGCCGATCAGACCAAAATATTAAAACACGTTAAATGCGCAATTTCAAAGGTTTTGACGGAATTTTGCGCGGAGGAAAGGTCCGAGGGGTTAAGCGCCCGGAGGGTTTAGCCTTAGGTTCTGGCGCTTGGTCTCATGAGGAAAGGTGCGGGGGCTATGGGGAAGGGGGCTAAGGCCCAAAAGCATAGAATTTACCAATTTAACTCGTTTTAAAAGCGTTTTGGGTGCAATTAAAAGGTAACGAAAGAAGGTTTACGGGGAAATTTGAGGGAACGCAAAGAAAAGGGATGATCCAAATGGGGTTTTGGGGAATTGAGGGGGGAAATGGGAAGAATACAAAAGGGGAAACAGAGGTGATAATGGGGTGTTGAGACGTGAATCAGTGGAGAAACCAAAAGATAGGCACAGCACATAGGGGACTCCAAGGAGGATGAATTTTCAGGGGAAAAGCATTCCTTGGAGGCTCCGAAATAATCTAGCCCCCAGCTTGCTTGCCAAGGATTTCATAGGGGGGCTAACAGTGGCTCCACATGGGGATGGCTTCTTCGTGAAGGAGTCAAGAATTCAGAAATTGATCTCTTGGTGCGGGCCAGACGCCTGTTGCGGTAAGACATCTTTCTTCGTTCTTTAGATTAACTGCCACAATATATTAGATACAAAAATCAACAGAAACATTTTCCCAACCAATCTACCTACCCAAACTAGAACTCTATCAATTTTCCCTTGGGTGCATTTGAACTAGCAGACCCTTTAAATTTTATTTTGCAAAACAAAACAAACCTATTCTAACTCTACCCTTGTTGCTCCATGAGGCCAGATTAGATTGTTGGCCTCATCTATTCCTCTACCTACACTACTACCTGTTGAGATTAAACTGTTCAACAGGTTCCTTCACCTACATTCTAAGACAGGAAATTTAAACACAGCCAAGCCAGGATTAAACTGTCTGACTTGCTGGGCGGAAACTTGAGGAAAACAAAACTGTGAAGGCATGTAATTTTGCAACTGCGAAACATCCTTCTTTCTTCTCTGTGACTCAGGTTTTGAGCATCTTTGAGTCACTCCTTTCCTTTGATCCAGCTCTGATTTTGGGCATATTAGAGCTGGATCTTCATTTTACTGCTGGTCCAGATTTTGAGCTTGTTAGGACCAGCTACTCTTGTTCCTTTGGCTCAGATTTTGAGTTTATTAGAGCCCATCTTTGCCTCGGAGGTTCATGTTTTGAGCATGTCTGAACCTCCATTCTCATTCTGTTTTTGGGACCCTTTCTTTTCTTTCTGCTGGAAATGAAAATTTGCAACGGTATGTACAATGGAAATGAAACTGGAAATGGAGGGTCAGCAGAGATAGTGTTTAAGCATCCTGCCATTGACAGGACCCCCAAACAGCTCGGTACCATCAGGTTCTTGCAAGAAAAACGCATTAGGACCCACAGTGGCTTGGATGATGAATGGACCTTGCCACAAGCTGTCGAATTTGCCGTGTTTTCCTTTATCCTCTCTTCTTGAATCCCATTTTAGGACCTTGTCCCCAACTTTGAAATTTGCTGCTTTGGTTCTTTTGTCAAACTGTCTCTTCATGTTTTCCTGCACTCTGACTGCTCTGTCATAAACCTGCTCTCTTGTTTGTTGAAGATGGATTGTTTCATTTATTCTCCTTATCCTGCTGTCTTCTTCTGATTGGATTTCTTGAACGAGTCTTATCACTGGTATCCCAAGGCTAGTAGGAAAAACTGCTTCTGTCCCATAAACCAGCTGGAAGGGTGATGTGCCAATAGACTTCTTTGTAGTGAGCCTGTCTGCCCACAAGGCGTGTATCAACTTCTTGTGCCAAGATCTTTTGTTCTCTTCCAGCAGCTTCTTAATGATTGTGACCAGGCTTTTATTTGATGATTCAGCTAAGCCATTACCCTGGGGGTAATAGGCAGTTGAATGTCCCAGTGCAATTTTGTACCTGTGACAAAAATCAACCATTCTTTTGGATCCGAAAGTGGCAGCATTGTCAGTGATTATTTTCCTTGGGCAGCCAAACCGAGATAAGATGAAGTCTTCTAGGAACCTAATGATGACAGAGTCAATGGCATTCCTAGTAGGTATGGCTTCGATCCACTTAGTGAAGTAATCAGTAGCAGTCAAGATCCATTTGTGTTGCCCGGAAGAAGAGGGGTGGATTTCTCCAATGAAGTCTAAGCCCCATTGCATGAATGGGCCTTCTATGGTGATAGGTTGCAGAGGGAGGGGAAGGAGCTTCCTTTTTCCTTCAAAAATTTGGCATTTGTGGCAAGTGAGAATCATCTTATGGACATCGCTGAAGAGTGTAGGCCAATAGTAACCAGCCCTAAGTATCTTATTTGCAGTGGTTTTCCAACTCAGGTGACCTCCACACTCCCCAGTATGGAATTCTTGTTTGATTTTCGCAGCTTCAGCTTCAGGCAAACATTTAAGCAAAAGACCATTTGGATTTTTCCAATATAGACTCTCATTTATAATGCAGTAATTTCTAGCTTTGAGTTTTATGAATCTGGCCTTTGTTTTGGACAGTTCTGGGGGGGCATTGAGGTGTGTGAGCACGTACAGGATATCGGCATACCAAGGAGAGTTCTGAAACTGCTCCTCGACAGTTGGATGAGGTAATCCTTCCTGCTCATCCAGGGCATTCATCATGTTGATATCCAGGGCCCGTAGATTAGTTTCAGCCATTAATTGGGCTAGGCCTTGACCTTTGATTAGCTTTGTGGGCTTGATTTCAATGTCATATTCCAGAATTGTGGCAATCCATTTGCCCCTTTTCCCGTCTGGGTCTTGGGACAAGATATCTTTGACCACTATGTTCGGCACATATGCAATGGTGTGAGAATGCAGAATGTACACTCTAAATTCTTTTAAGGCCTTAATCAGGGCATAGGCCTGCTTCTCCATGATGTTGTACTTTAAGGGTGCATCTCTCAAGGCTTTACTGAAGAAGGCTATAGGCTGTTCTTTACCCTCCGAATTTTTCTGCAGCAAAACTGCAGCTATTGTGTGTGGGGAAGCAAATGAAAAGATCAGAAAATCTTTGGAAAAGTCAGGGCTGATAAGGGCAGGGGCTTGGGTGAGTGCCAGCTTTACTGACTCAAAAGACTTCTTGGCTTCAACAGTCCACTTGATTCCAGCATCTTTCTTTAGCATTTCAGTCATTTTCCTAAGATGCTCAGCAAGATTGGGGATAAATCTTCTAAGGAAATTGATCTTTCCAATGAAGGACTGCAGCTCCTTAATGTTTCTTGGAGGTGTAATTTGAAGTATTCCCTCAACCCTCTGGTGATCTATCCTAATCCCTTTCTCAGATATGATGTGGCCAAGAAGTTTACCTTCCTGCAGCCCAAAGACAGTCTTCTTGGGATTTAGGGACAGACCGTACCTTCTACATTTTTCAAAAACTTTCCTCACATGTTTTAAGTGTTCTTCTTCCGTTTTAGAAAAGACAGTCAAGTCATCCAAGTAGATAACTATAAAGCATCCAATCTCATATGAGAAAGAAATATCCATTGCTCTCTGGAAGGTAGCTCCAGCATTCATCAATCCAAAGGGCATCTTCACATACATGAAGGTGCCCCATGGAGTGGTAAAAGCTGTTTTGAGTTGATCTTCTGGGAGTACCAGAACTTGGTTGTATCCAGAAAAACCGTCAAGCAGGGAAATTCTTTTAGAGCCCACTACCTTCTGTAGGATATGTTCCATTCTCGGCAAAGGGTAGTTATCTTTCAGGGAGGCTCTATTGAGGTTTCTGAAATCTATACATAGTCTAATCTCCCCCGTCTTCTTCCTTACAGCCACTAAGTTTGACACCCAGTCAGAAAACCTTACCGGGACAATAATGCCAGCATCATACATCTTCTTAATTTCCTTTTCTACTGCAGGAAATTGTTTTGGATTAATTCTGCGAAGTTTTTGTCTGAAAGGCTTCTGATTCTCCCTCAGCGGTATCTTATGTTGTATAATGTTGGTGTCATAGGCCTTTAGGTCTTCGTAGCTCCATGCAAACACATCAATGAATTCTTTAAACAAGTCAGTGTATCTTTTCTTCATGTCTGCAGGTATAGACCTAGCCAGTTTTATCATTTTGGGTTTGTCTTTAGTGCCTATGTTACATTCTTCTATATCTGATTCTGCATGCTCTATTGTGGGCTTCTTTGCAACATCATCGAAATCGAAGAGGTCCTCTAAGGGTGCTAAGCCTCTTAGTATGTTCTTGTCTTTGGCTTGCAGCACCTCCATTTCCTCTCTATCTGCGTTCTCACGTTTTATGGTTGAATCTCCAGTTTCTTCAGAAAAGGAGTTTATTTCTATACTACAAGGCGTTTCTAGTTCATCTGGGGAATCCTCACTTGAGCAACTGTCATCAGATTTTGAGTCTGAATCAGAAAATTCAAACTCATTTCTGCCCGTCAGGAAATCTTCAACCTGTTTGTCTCCTTCAAAAACCTGCCAGTATTTTTCATTGTCCGGCCCTGCAGGTCTGAATTTAGTCTGTATGATGATCTGTTGGTCAACTGGGGCCTTAGGATAGGAACTAGCCAGGCAGGCTAGTCCGTTTGCAATAGCGTTTTGACCCCTAGGAATGAACACTAATTCATAATCAACAAATGTTTGCAGCAAGTCTAAAGTGTCATTCCTATATGCTCTTAGTCTAGGATGTTTTGCTGAATACTCACCATTCACCTGTTTGATTACTAACTCTGAATCCCCTCTCACGGCTATCTTTCGGGCTCCTAACTTTTTCAGCAGATTTAAGCCCAAGATTAGAGCCTCATATTCTGCAATGTTATTCGTGCATTTGAAATGCAGATTGACAGCGTGGCTCTCTGCGTGATCATCTTCGGTGTTACGCAGCCACACTCCTGCTCCAGCGCTTTGTTTAGTACAGGACCCATCAAAGTTCATTTCCCATAGGGGCCCTTTGTTTGCTTCCGCTTCACTTTCTCCCTTACGGTTGGGTTCGCCGTTAGGCTGAGTTGGGAGGTCTGTACTAGGTTGTAAACTGTCTTGTTGCTTATAGAGGCCATGGAGGTCAGGGAGGTGGTTATCTTGCTGCTCTGGTCTTGTTTCTGTTTCTGTTTCACTTGGAGCGAGAGGTCCACCACAGATCCCCCAGGCTTCATTGTTGATTTACTCTTTGTTTTCAGTGTGCTGCCCATGGTTTTCCTGATCATATTCTTCTAGGGTGGCCATTATGTGGAGGTCCATAGGCTCGGTGTTCTCGTTGGTATGCCTATTCTGGGATTCTGGCTCCTCTAAGGATTCATCATTACAAAAGATGAAGGAGTCAAGGTCGGTATGTACATAATATAATGGTGAGTTTTCAGGTTTCTCGGGGCTGCTGACTAGGAATTTCATTTGGGATTCTCTATATAGTCTTCTTAATTGGCCAAATATAGGGATAGTGGCATATGAGCCATCCATCTGCATGGTGCCTTGCAGCTTGGCTCCCCATGATCTAGACAATAACATGCCATACTTGGGTGGCACGTCTGCCACCACTACATCCATGACCATACATTTCGCAGGAATTTGAGTCAAGCTTACACATAGGTCTTTGATGAGGCCTAGGCACTTTACTCTACTCGAGTCAAAAGAATATAAGTCTTTGTAGGGTCTGGTGATTTCTAGGCCTAACCTTTCCATTACTACCTTAGGCATCAGGTTGTGTGAGGCTCCAGAATCATGCATTGCGTTGTGGAGGATCTTGTCATGGATGTTAAGACTGATATAAAAAGGTGGGACTACCCCCTCCTGAAACTTCCCCTCGATTTTTGTACCAAATAGGAGGGCGGGTTGATCATCATTCAAATTTACAGAGTCATTTATTTCCCCCAGATTTAAGGCTTTCAAAATTTGGCCTTTGTATACATCCTGAGTGGCCAGCTCAGATAATGGTACAGAGATTTTGATCTTTGCGATCTCACTTTCTAAACTAAAAGTGGATTGACTTTTGGGAATGTTCAAATCTGTTTTATTTGCAACTACCTTAGTAGCTGAATCAGTGTGTGTTTTATCATTATGTACATGTGTGGAAACATTTTTATCAGGAGCGCTAACTAAAGTGCTAGTGCTGCTAGTTAGTTGACTTTGTTTTTCGTTGTCCTGATTGTCTTTCTGTTTGTTTTTCTCAGAACTTTTGGCCGTCGAGTTGTTATTCACAGCAGTTACTTTAGGAGATTTTTCAGGCCTCTTTTTGATGGTTACCTCAGGAATTTTAGGTTTGGAAGTGTCTTGGTTCCTTTTACTCCTGAGCTCATTTTGTTCTCGGACTTGTAGCATGGCATTTTCGAATCCCAACCTATACTCCTCAGACTCAAACCATCCCTCCTCCCCATAAGAGGTTGAGGGTTGGTATTCTTCTGAATCACAGTTTAGGATTGAATCCTCTGTTTCGAACATGTTTATCACATTCCCTTCAGATTCTTCTATGATTCCCTCATCCTCATCCAGAAAGTTTTGGAAAGGGGGGATGACTTAATGATCTGACTCTTTCTGTCTGTTGGGAACGTTGTTATTTCTTCTAAAGTTTTGATTTTGGTTTTGATTTTGGTTCCTGTTCTGAGTGATAGCCATCTTTTCGACCACTTGGCATAGCTTATCCAGATTCTTTGACAATCTGTCAATGTTCGGATCTGAAGTGGAGGCTATAGTGTCATCCTTGTATGTTACTCTCTTCTCAGCTCTCAGTTTTGCCCTCTTCTCTATTAGATTTGCTTCTATGTTTACTGCCCCTTTCTGCATGTCTTCCAAAGTGGTGTACTCTTTATCTCTAAGCTCATAGGCCATGTCGGCATCAAATCCATCAGGATATTTAGCTAAGGCCATACCTTGTGGAGGTTTCATTTGTGGAGGGAGAGCGTTATAGATGCTGTTGAATCTAGTGGTGTAATCGTGGACGCTCTCTCCTGCGTTTCTCTTAAGGGACATGTATTCTGCTAGGAGCTGACGAGGGTTTGCCCTAGTTTCCCATTTATTTATGAAAGTCTGATATAAAGCAGGCAGATCATTGATGCTACCAGCAGGCAGGTTCTTAAACCATTTCTTCACTTCACCCCCTAAGCTCTGGGCAAAGATTCTCATTTTGATTGTTTCATCATCAATTTCCATATAATCAAAAGAATCCTCCATCTTATCTACATGTTGTTGTGCTGTTGTAGGCTCTTTAGCAGGGAAGTGTGGGATTTTTTACTGATACTCATTTGGCAAGGGTAACAAGGGTTGCGGTAAGACTAAAGGTGCATACCAAGTTGCCATGATGATGTTCTGCTGAGGCAAAGGGTTCACTTGGGCAGCTGGTATTTGGATGACCGGGATGTTTGGACCGACAGAAGTCTGCTGAGAAGATCTAGGGTGAGGAAGCCCCACGTTTTGGAGAAAATGAAGGTCAGGGGGTGTGGAAGGAGGGGTCTCACCGTCCCTGGTGTTTGGCTGGTCTGCAACACTGAATGACCTAGTTCTAGGCAATCTGTTTTGAGGGCCTAGGTCAAAGAAAGGATCTAATAGAGCTGCAAGATCTTCTGGTGCAGAATTAGCCCTATGAATGTTGCTGGAAACAGCTGGTCTCCTACTCACGGGTGTCCCTTTAAGGATTTTCTCAGGATTATCAACTGTTTCAGGTGGGTTTGGATCAGGGAAAGCTCTTGTATGAATGGTTCGGTGAGCCAGAATGTTGTTTGTAAGCCAAGCAGCCTAACCCTACTTGTTATTTCTACTTTGTGGATGATGTTGTCTTGGGAACTGTCCTCCCTGTGGGATCTTTTATATGTTTCGGGACTGGTCTCCCAGTGGAGTCTGATATGAAGCCAAGATAATCAGCAGGCCTACTGATCACCAGTGGAGTCTTTAACATTTAGGAACAATGGAGTCGCCAGGTGGAGGGTTTAAGATGTTTCTAGGGTACACTGTCCACCACAGTGCTCAAGCACTATCACCTCTCAGGAATCCCCTCTAAAGCAACAGGCTCCAACCAAAGATTGAATGGGAGGGCATTTACCAGATATGTCACCCCTGGATAGAGGATGAGATCTGGAGGCTACCTGGCCCTTCCCAGGCTCTGCCTAAGAGTATGGTGGATATTCAATGACGGAGGCTGATTCAAGAAAGGTATGACTTGCTGTCAACCTAACCAGAGCTCTGAGCTTCTAAGGATGTTTGAAATGTAAAGCACTCAGAAGTCCCCAGCGGAGTCGCCATTATGTTGGGGTTCCCATGTTTTGGCCAGGTTGACGGAGACCAAGAGATGGGACAACATAGAACCACTTTGGGACCTTAGGATCTAGCCCTCCTAGGTCCAGAGAGGGATCTCTCTATGATTTTCAAAGGATATGTGACTTTGAAGTTCTCAATTGTGATTTTAGGCTAAGCATGCAGGCTCAAGGTTGTTTGTTTGACGTCGGAGTTTGGTTGTTGAGAATCGTGAAGGAAGGTTTCATCAAAACACCAAATAAGGGTAAGAAAGGGGCTAGGCAAGAAGGATGAGAACTCAAAGAACATTAAGGCCATTGGGCAATGGAGTCAAGAAAGGATTTGCTTATGTTCCATGTGTAAGCTTCAGTTGGGCTAGTCATCTAGAGCACTTGGATCTCCAAGACTGACTGGTGGGGTGGTACATTAAGGACTGAGGATGAAGGATGGGAACCATCTGATTTCATCTATAGATCAGGCCAGAGGTCATTTAACTCCGTGCCTGCTTGGACAAACCGTAGGCAACACAAAGGATATTTGAAAAGGTTTATATGGGCGGGTAAGCACAGGCAAGAGGCGCGAAAGGCTCTTTACACCTCCCAATGTTCCCAACCTCTTTCAATTAAATCTTAGCAAAAACATCTGAATACTGATTCTATCAACTTGCACATCAGAGAGCAGGCAATAATCATCCACTACACTGGTTTAGTTGATTCAAAACAACATTCAGACACACATATAAGCAGAAAACATTAAAGACTGAGAGAGCTGGGACATAAGGTACCTAACAAGGGTAAGTCTTATGTCATGCGTTCAGATGTCAGTCAGAAGAACATGAAACGAAATGGAAATAAAACAGAGATAAGAAAAACATCACCAACTGCTGTAGATCAGGATCCAACGAAAACTGCTTATCATGTTAAACACAACACCGATCAGGTACATCACTGCCCAAAGCTTTTACATTCAGCCTGAATACATCCTATTTCTCAGCCTGTCATACAACTGTTACACAGAAAATTTGGCTCGGCATAAAATGCTTGCAATTCACTGATAAAGCAACAACAACCATTACAATGATATCCCTCTATGCTTTATAGCAGCAGAGACACAGAGGGCCGACTGAGGAGGTAGGTGGATCTTTAATGTTACACTTAAACACACCACGCATGCAGGGCCGAAGTACTCCAGGTGATTTGAACGAAAATGATATGAATCTGCTAGAAGGGACTGTCTCATTAATGTCTGACTGTTTTCGAGCCGTAGCTTGGTTGGGAAGCCTCCTTCGGAGGTATGGCGCATCATAAAAGCGGCGGGTGCCGTGATCTCGAAGAATAAAAACACTACCGATGAAAACCCCGATAGCTTTTGTCCGTATTTCGGTTTGTGATTTGTCGTTCTCGCTTCCTTGAACCTTTGGGATAAAGCTAAACCTCATAAACCACCTCCAATCTTCTTTATACCAGGTTTAATACACTTTGCCGCTTTTATTTGCTTCTGACAGGGTAGCTCGGTCTTTAATGGTATGCTCATACTCTGTTCGTAAAATTACTTTTCGAACGCATCTCTCCGGCCAAACAGCCTTTCTTTTTTGAGAATCAGAATCGGTACCTTCTCCCGCTCCCCTCAAATTTAAATTCGCCTATGCATATTGCCTTTAAAACCATGGCGCATCTTCACCGCGGAACCCCCCGCAAGACAAATCGTAAACCGTGAGGAAAAACACGACCGTGGATGACGGAAGGCGAGACACAATGTGGATGGATAGAACAGACGCAAGGGACAGATTCAGACGGAACCGCGACGAGATGGTGGACCGAACTCTGGTGGAGGATTAGTGATTCGCAGGGTGAAAACACACGAAAAACATTAAAAAACACGACAAAACTCAATATATGGTGGCGGAGACGGAGAATGTACGGGCGTACATGCGGCGCTGACGTGGAGAGACCGGGAGCGATAACCTGGCCGATGGTACGAGGAGTACACGTGGACGGGTGACGTGGTGGATGGACTCGGCCAACATTGAAAGGACAAATCTGGACCGTTGATCGGGCTGAGATCAACGGCTGAGAATGATGGAAGGCGGGCCCGAGAGTACGGAGGGTGAATGCTAACAGGTGCGCAGGATCGGGTGATGACAGCCGTTGGATGGAGGGCCGGAGATCGGACGACGGGCATAGATTCCGCTGCCCAGCCATCGTCCGAACGTTAACGCGCGGGCAACGGGCGGTTTTACTACCGTACTGGGGACAGGTGGCAGCTGATGGACGGAATCGCTGGGCAATGGAGGAAAACCGCCCAGCGCGCGAGGGCGGTGCGGGGAAAACCGGCGGGTTTTGGAGGTGACGTGGACAGGCGGGGACCACCACCCGGGCGCGCTCCGCGCCGTCGGATCATCCTGCAAACGGACGGTGGAGATTCGCCGATCAGACCAAAATATTAAAACACGTTAAATGCGCAATTTCAAAGGTTTTGACGGAATTTTGCGCGGAGGAAAGGTCCGAGGGGTTAAGCGCCCGGAGGGTTTAGCCTTAGGTTCTGGCGCTTGGTCTCATGAGGAAAGGTGCGGGGGCTATGGGGAAGGGGGCTAAGGCCCAAAAGCATAGAATTTACCAATTTAACTCGTTTTAAAAGCGTTTTGGGTGCAATTAAAAGGTAACGAAAGAAGGTTTACGGGGAAATTTGAGGGAACGCAAAGTAAAGGGATGATCCAAAGGGGGTTTTTGGGGAATTGAGGGGGGAAATGGGAAGAATACAAAAGGGGAAACAGAGGTGATAATGGGAGTTGAGACGTGAATCAGCAGAGAAACCAAAAGATAGGCACAGCACACAGGGGACTCCAAGGAAGATGAATTTTCAGGGGAAAAGCATTCCTTGGAGGCTCCGAAACAATCTAGCCCCCAGCTTGCTTGCCAAGGTTTTCATAGGGGGGCTAACATATACTATGTATGAATTTGTGATATTCCTGTAAGTATATACTATGTATGAATTTGTGATTGCTTCTGATGGTTTTATTGTGATTACAGTGGGGTGATGTTTTTTATTTTTTGTTTTTGCAGAAGAGGAGGTGGCTCAACAGATATTTTTCCTGCTTCTTCGCTTGATCTCCATGGATGATGATACAGAAATAAGTATGAGTTTTGGGGTTGTATTACAATAATCCTAACACAACTCTAGCTAATTTGAAAGACGAATATAATAAAAATTGATAGTTTTTCCAGAATGCAGAAAAAGAGTTCACCCTGTAATGGCTTTTATATTGAAAACTCAACAAGATAGAAATTGAACATAGCCCTGCATTTGGCTAATGGGATGCTCTACCACTACGTATTCATAATATATATCATTAATGGTTTGGTTTGAAGTTGTGGATTAGTAATTCCCCTTAATGGTTTGGTTTGAAACCTGTCTTTCGCTAGATATTGCGTGTACGCACTAATCGACACTCTGGTCTACTGCAATTGTCCATTGCAACGTTCACAGAAATAACAAGAAGACCACAAAGTTCACAGTTCTTAGATATATAGGAGGAATAGTTTATGCCCTCTTCTTCGTTTCTTTCATTCCCAAAGCACAGAATCTTTGAAGTAGAGGCCAAGGGAGCTCTTAAGTAGCAGCCATCAACTCTCAGATCAGGTTAGCCATATTGTTTCTATAGAGTTCTTCTTTTAATTTCTTTTCCCCTATTTCTGGGTTGGGGCTTCTTATTTATGCCTTGTTTCTTTCGAATTTTTTTCCCTGTTTGTGGGCCATGGTTTGTTATTGATAATAATGGGGGTTTATATGATTATGTTTCAGAATTAAGGATAAGTTATTCATTCATGGCGGTGCCCAAGTTTGGTGGGTGGGAGAGCTCAACAATGCTCACAGACTACTCCATGGTATTTACCACTGTTAGAGAGAATAAAAAGCAAAACAAGATTGAAATCAACCTCGAGGATACTAATAATGTCAGAAACGGTGATAATAATCTAATTTCACACCAAGATCAGAACAATATAGAGCCTGATATTCCTGTAAGTATATACTATGTATGAATTTGTGATGGCTTCTGATGGTTTTATTGTGATTACAGTGGGGTGATGCTTTTTTATTTTTTGGTTTTGTGGAAGAGGAAATGGCTCAATAGATATTTGGCCTGTTGCTTAGCTTGATCTCCATGGATGATGATACAGAAATAAGTATGAGTTTTGGGGTTGTATTACAGTAATCCTAACACAACTCTAGCTGCTTTGAAAGATGAATATAATCAAAATTGATAGTTTTTCCAGAATGCAGAAAAAGAGTTCATCTTGCAATGGATTTTATATTGAAAACTCAACAAGCTATAAATTGAACACAACCCTGCATTTGGCTAATGGGATGCTCTACCACAGTGTATTCATAATATATATCATTAATGGTTCGGTTTGAAGTTGTGGATTGGTAATTCCCCTTAATGGTTTGGTTTGAAGTTGTGGATTGATAATTTTACCTTAATGGTTTGGTTTGAAGTTGTGGATTTGTAATTTCCCCTTAAGCCACTCTTTGGCTCAATCATCCTGACCAGGGATTGAACTTACAACAAAACCCCAATTGACATGCTGTTTTTGTTCAATGTGAAAGTGTAACTTGCTACCTCCAATATTTTCTAGCTAGCAATTGCTATGTACAGGATTGAAATAAAACTGCTCAAAAAACTTTATGACTCACTGAAAGTGGGAACTTATGAATAGATGTCTCCTTAACCTAGGCATAGCTATAAGCCAAAGTCATAAATAAACACAAAATAATTTTCATAGCTTCGCTCAGGAACTCTCTTTAACCTGGGCATAACTAGAAGCCAAAGCCGTAAATAACACAGGAATTTTCGCAGGTTCACTGAGGAGCTGTCTTTTAGCAGAAAATTTATCAAATTACTAAATCTATATGAGTAAATGGTCGTCTGAGTGAAGATAGTTATTGATTAATTAATTTATATATATATTTTATAATATTATACAGTGTGTTTTACCACCCCAATTTTTTTAATTTCATAAAGTTAATGAACTCTTTAATATCTTCCTATTTTGAAAATAGACACTATAAATTAATTTAGGTAAAAAAATCAACAAATACGTTTCATTGAAATTGGAATAAAAATAAAATAATATATTTCATGAGTAGCTCTTTGATAAGCACCAAAAGGTTCAATCAAAATGCATAACATATAGATTAGGCACGCTTCCCTTTATACCCTAAATCATTCATGCATTTAACGTAAATTCAAATATATTTTCTCCTTTTTCACATGATTTATATTTAAAGTTTCACTTAAATTAAAATCTATAGACAGAATTTGAAGGTTTTTTATTCCTGCACAGTTAAGATGGATGCATAAATTACAAATTCGTTCCCTTGTAATCAGTCACTGCTTGCAAAATAACACAGGAATTTTTGCAGCTTCACTGAGGAACTGTCTTTTAGCAGGAAGTTTATCAAATTACTAAATCTATATGAGTAAATGGTTGTTTGAGTTGAAGGTAGTTATTGATTGATACAATTATGGGAAAATTACAAGTTTTGAAAAATTCCGCATGAGATACTTGAAAGTAGTTATTGATAGAGTTACTGGAAGATAGTTATTGATAGAGTTATGGGAAGACTTACATGTTTGGATAAATGCTGCATGGGAGGCTTGTTTTAAAGAAAAGTTTAGGTGTTGGAATCTGATTCAGGTGTTTCTTTTGGGTACTGCAAATAGCAGGCATGAGGTCTCTATGGGAACCTTAAAAGACGCTTTTTTGTGGCTCTCGAAGAAAATTATATGTTATCCTGATTGATTAATCGACTGAAAAGAAGCACTTCCAAAGATTAGGGCTTACCAGAACCTCTGCTTCTATTCCCTACAGAAGTCGAAATTAAAGGCTTGGTCATATCAGAACCTTAAGAACATAAGCCATATATAGAGGATATTACAGAAATCCCTATTAGTGCCTCAAGGGGGCACAATGGAGAAAATTTAAGGAAAACAAACATAATCAAGGTATTGAAAAAAAAGGAGAACATAGTAGATGAAAGGGGAAGGGAGGCAATAAATATTGATCATGGCAGACAGATCTTCTCAGTCTAACTTTGGTCGAAATTTTAAGATTTTTTCCTCTATACTACTATTTCCTATGTTACTGCTTACAACGTTTCCTTTGCAACATAGGGTGAAATTTCTAGTATATAAAATTTTAAAGGTAAATATAGTGACCTCATTAACCAAGACTAGATCTTGTGAACTTACAATAATTCACCTTTTTGTGCAGGAAGGAAATACTTCCAAACATCACCAACTACAATAAAATATATAAAAATGTTGTAGTGTTATGCAGTATAAAGGAAGCTCAGTTTCAATTAATAAAACACACCATTCATAGGAAATGAGGGCATGGTGATGGAAAACTTCAGATTCCATTCCATTTTTTAATCTCCAAGATAACACCCCTATTTTTGTGTGCTAAAATGTTTAAGCAATCTCACAGCCAGGCATGTCTTGAAAAATACCTAGTTAAATGAGTTTTAGTCCAAAATACAAATGCTTAGAAGGAAATACTCCCACATTTCACCAACTGAAATACAGTATACAAACTCAAAATAGAAGCAATGCCTTCAACTAGGAACAACGCACATACCAATCATGTTTTTGAAGTATGTTAGTTATGGGGAAATTAGCTTGTTAATGAGCTTGCTCCAATTCATCTAATACCAAGTGAATATGTTCAGGTTAGCCATAAAATGAAGTATTGTTTATTGTTGAAAGTGTAGGGTCTGCTGTAAAACACATGCAATATAATAAGAAAGGAAACTAAGTTCAACATTATGTTTTGTGGTTACTCTGTTAACGCTGGTTTAACCAATTTGTTTTCTTGTTTCAGTCTCTTTTGTTGGAAAGCATGGTTGTGCTGCTTGGTATGCAAGTAACACTTCTATTCTCTGTTCTGGGCATGATAGAAAAATCAACATCTTGGTATTTTGGCTGGAAATCATAGAATAGGTCCCCTATTTGTTTCAGACTTGGAAATAACCTTGCTGGAGTTGAAACAACAGTGTTTGAGTTGTCCAGAGGAATCAATACACATATTGTGCAGTCTAAATTTCATGTCCAACAAAGCTCCAGCATACCCAATATATGATACAAAGTATTTTTTTTTCCAACATTCTATTTCATCGGCAAGGCCAGTTGCGATTGTTCTCCTAATTCGAACAAGC
Source organism: Pinus albicaulis (assembly GCA_034641835.2). Classification (NCBI taxonomy): domain Eukaryota; kingdom Viridiplantae; phylum Streptophyta; class Pinopsida; order Pinales; family Pinaceae; genus Pinus; species Pinus albicaulis. Next base: position 8,302,845 of record MU968450.1, read on the forward strand.
CCAAACCTCTGCACAGGCCGGAAACTACTTCGCCCAAATTCAAACGTGAAGGTTTGTGCTTAGATCCCATATCATAACTAAGCATCATGGACATACCTGCAGAACTGGCTATCTCCCTTCTCTTACCAGTTTCATTGCAGTTACCAAAAAAGAATTAAATAAGGATCTGGAATCGCTTATTTGATAAAATTTGTTGCAGGAGCTGCCGTTTTGAGGAGCAGAAAAATGGTGTGGCTAAAGAATTGTTTTGGTGAGGTGCGTTAAGCTAAAGAGTAATGTGGTGGGGCTACCAAGATTCGAGCTACGATTGCAAAGTTGAGGTGTAAGACTGGTGCGCAGCCTTGCAGAGCCTAAATCCTTTAGGTGGATATGACTCTTCATTGCTCAGGATACATTCCTCCATGCCCTGATCCATAATCTTCCTCCACCTCATATTTTTCATCACCATTCGGAAAATTCACCATTTTCCTTGGTGGATTCCCACTACTCTGGGTCTAGGGCTGCATCTTCCAGTATTTTATTCAGGAGGAGTGTTATTGAGCATCTGATACATATTTTCAATTGATAATTCACCATTCCTACATAGATTAGGGTTGTAGATCAGCACTGTATCAAGAGATGTTTCCTTTAAATATGGCAGTTAACATTCTCCATCAATATCTAAATATATCTAAATGTGAACTCTTCTTGTTCTACCTGCATATTCTCTAACTCTCGCTACTGTTGTTGCTACTTCTACTTCTACTCGTGTTGTGTAGTGGATAATAAAAAGGATAATTTATCCTGAAATCATCAGGAGGGTCCATTGCCATTAAAATTAAGTATGTTATTCTGTGTGCGTATCTTATTCTATATGGCCAAGCTATTGATTTTCTCAGAGATCCATAAAAATAAGATATGTGACTTCTGATTCAAGACATTCGACTCTTCTTATTAAATAATAAAAAACATGAATCCATAGAAAAATGGAACAAAGAAAACACAATCCATAAAATACAAAACCCATATGTTAAACCCATGGTAAACTTTAATAACACATAAGGGAAGAAAAGAGTTTGAAATTTCTCTAGAAAAAATTTGAAGAACAATAGCCTATCGAGTATCTCACCTAAGTATTACATTTTTTCAACAGACAGCAAGGGTTTAAGAGTGAAAAGAAATTTCTGTCAGCAGACTGAACCTTGAAAAGAATTATACCGCAGCCTCTTCGATACCGGCGCCTTCCTTTGAACTTCTTGGGAGACCCTTGATCAAATCTTTGGCCTCTGGTGAGCGAGTGGATAACCTTGATTACGACAATTCAAGCGCTTGTCCAGAAGTATTATCAAGTTGCGAAGAGAGATGGAGGATTTACGGATGGGACAGCACCCCCAGGCTGGGGAATATTGTTCAGATTCGTTCTGATGAAAGAAATCACCGCAATTGAGGCAGCCATCCTCCTCTTTCCCTAGACAAAACAGAGGGAAATGAAAAAAAAATGATATTTGAATTTTTTTTTTTTATATATTTTGACTCTCCAATAAGAGGGAAATGAAAAAATTGGATATTTGAAATTTTTTGATATTTTGATATGAAATGCGTGTTTTTGTTTTTTGTTTTTTTGGTCACAAAGAAGACATATATGAAGGATAGAATCCAACTTAGGGGTGAGTAGGAAGGCAGTACCATTTTTTACAAAGTTTTAGCATGGAGAAAAATTCAATTTTTAAAAAAATATGAAATTATAGAAGTAAATATGTAAAAGGTTGAGTATATGAGGTTAAAGAGTCATCTCATATGTTTTTTGCACCTATTTTTCTAGATAATTTGTATATCTCTCTAAAGAAATAGACTTTTTGTAGTCTATTTGTGTGGTGAGTGGCTTATAGTTGGTAAATTATCTATTATAATTTTGAGGTTTTTTAAGGTCACTCTAGTTTCCTATATATGCAAGGTCTATATCGTACATAAATATATTCAATATTAGGGAAAAATTGTAATGGGGTTGCATTTGTTATTATTTTTTGGTGTTCACTCTACATTAGAGTTAGGTAATACTATGCATGTTATTAGTATAATGGATTACTATTCTACCTATGTGTTTGTATTTGTACTATATTTGGGTGATCTATGTTAGTTTTGATTCATAATGATGTTTGTTATAGTGGTTTAAATGGATGCTAATAATATCATAATGAATGTGATCCCCACTCAAATATTTAAGATTTTGCATGTTACTTATTGGGAATTATTATATGTGTCTCAAGTGAGACCTTCTGGCCCCTATAAGGTGGAATATAATAGGACATTAGACAACAATAGGCCATATTTAGAAGCATTCAATTAACCTTGAGTCTATGATAAATCCAACACTCAATAATGGGAAATAATTGTCTTAAATCTTTGAAATATGGTAGATGAGTTAAATTAGGGTTTAATTACCAAGGGTGTTCGGTTTAACCTACAAAATTTCTTCAAGCGACTTGATTGTTTTTAACCATGACCCTAAATTTCTCCTAAGCTTATTTAGGATGCAAGTTATCCTTGTAAATGTGTTGGGAAAGGTAGAAGGTGGCATTAGGAAGAGGTGCTTGAGGAAAAAAAGTTATTTTATTGGCTCTTGGGAAAAATGGAAAAGAAATATTGCTTTTAGGACTTTGTTTTTTTATGTTAATGTATAATTTCTATCTCACGATAGATGAATTTGTGACTAAGGCATTATGGCAATTGGAGTAGTTAAATACTACTCAAGTATTATCTAAGTGGATAGAGGAGGATATGGTATATTTAGCCATATTCGGGTATTAAGCTCCCAAGCCAAAGAACTTACAATTACAAAAGTACTAGACTAAGTTTGATAGTAGAACAATTGATGACATTGTTGGGTAGAGTATAGTTCTTGAGTGAATCTTCAATGAGTTTAAATCGTGTGTTCTAATTGAGATAAATCATTTCTTGGAGGGCAAAGAATATTTGAAGGTGTACCTGGTAGGGATGAAAAGCAGGTCTTTTCTATGATTTTCCCCTGCAATATTCCATTCGTACAACAAAAACATTAATATTCCCTAGTCTTACATTGATCATTTCTTTAGGAGATGGAGGTATGAACTAGATCCATCCTAATAGTGGATGGAAAATTAATACACTAACAATTTTCCTTGTTGGCGCAAGGGATGTTGTTAAAATGTATGTTTCTAGGATTTCGTGTGGATTTTATTAGAAAAATTGTGTGACAAGAAACAATCTAGAAAAAAGTGCTATAGAAACTATATTTTTCTAGAGAATAACCATAACCATTTGACCTTCATTATTGTAAGCATAGAAAATATTGTTTTTACTTCTTAGATGATTACAAAAACAATTAATTTCCTCATACATAAGTCCTCACCATAACCATTGAAATATTCAAAGCAATGTCTTACAATTTTTGTTGTAGTAGAGCAACTTCTTCAATAAGGGACCCACTAGGACCTCAATGTTCAGTTCCTATTACATCCCAAACTTGGAAAATAGAAGAAAGAAATGACCACTTGTTATTTAAAGATGAACTTTACTTTCAAAAAGAAGATTTAAAAAGAATGAACTTAAGAAAAAATAAATGCATTTCCTCCATAATAAAAAAAATGTCATTTCGAGCACAATAATTTTAATTTAGTCTAGGTTTTAATGATGTCAAGCCAGTGTATGGTTGTAATTCAATATGTGGACAAGTGCAGAGACCATTTCATGAATATATATTATATTTTTGGTGGTGATTTTTTAAATCTCTATTAACATTCAACGTTTCTTGAACAATGAGATGAAAATTTGTATTTCCTTTGTTTTCCAACTCTAATTGGATTAGGAAATTAACTATGGGCTACGTTACTATTTTGGTCACTGGCGAATCATCTAGGAAAGCTTATTTTGTTCTCAGAAGAACTACCTTGAAAGGTATGGCATATGATCCTCGTAGAGGTATAGATATGCTCAATGTTAGAGTCATATCTACATTATTTCGAAGGAATTTATCTTCTCTCGATTGAAGATGAGAAAGATAGATGAATTTCAAAAATGGTTTGCAGTCTTTTATTTTATTTTGTAATTCTTCTTTTTATATATGACCATTTTGTGCAATACAGGGTGCCTTGTGTGTTAGACTCGGTCTTGTCAGTCCCTTGTCAGAATCAAATTCTCCAAAGTTCATTTCTTGTCATTTGCAGTCACTAATTTTACTGTGGTCCAGAAAAGAGTCATTTTAATTCTTGAGCTCAGGGTTTAGTCTTCAGAAGTATTTCAATAACATGTGCAAGCCAGAGGAAGGTTCAGTAAGTTGTTATTTCAGGAGTTTCAATGATCAAAAGGATGATTCTTCTCCAAAACCCTGTTTTGGAGAAGAAATTGTCAAATTAGTTGTTTGCAATGAGTATATTTTTAAAGTCTGCCCTCATGAAGAATGTCAAATGCAGGCCCTGGTCATCTTGCCAGGACTCATGAGCTCCTATCCCTGCAAAAGCACAAACATAAAGAACATCATCAGCAATCAGAGACAAAGCGAAATCAAACAAAACAGAGTTTTGCATCCAAATGCCAGAATGCCAAATTATACAACACACTCAGCAGTTTGGTGGAGTTTGATGGTTATTATCTTGAAAGTGAACCATGTGTGGCTTGTAGCTGTCCAGAAGTGCCTTATACAAGAATGAAGTTGGACAATCTGAAATCTGAGACCAAGTTCACTGACAATCGAATCATTCTCAAATACACAGGAAAATTGCACTGTTAGGTGTGCTGTATGGTGAGAAATGCAAAGCGGCATTTGACTCTGTTAAGTGTTCAAACATTGCAAGGACTCCGCCACGTTTTAATGAACTATCTAGAAAAGAAACATTCTGATAATTCTGTGTTATCATCAAGATTCATAGCAGTTAGATCGCCAAATCACTGCTATGGGTGTGCTACCACTTTCGTGACACAGTGCCTGGAGTTATTACAAGTCTTATCCAAACATCCAAATTGCAAACAACAGCTACCTTTCGGGATTTAATTCCAACAAATTTGCAACAGCACTCTGGGATTGTCTTGTCAAGTATAGATTAACGGTACCAAAGTTTCCTCAGACAGAAAATTGTGATCTGCTCCTTGTTAAAAGATCGATTGATCATCTGATGCAATGTGCGACGACTTACTGAACATGGAAGGCTTCCCTTCATTCAAGGTTACAGATATAAGTGACTATAAAGCAATTTCTGTGGCTGTAACTAAATCTTTTGAGTGGAAGCCCATTGATGCACTTGTCTGTAAGGCTGCAATTGCTCCTAGTTTCTTTATGGATAAAATACCTGTCAAAGAGATTGATCTTACAATAGGGACAAACCTCGCTGGGACCATGTATACATTGCGTGTGGCTTTCCCATTGATGAAACAAAGGGGAAATATGCATCCCTCAACTGTTGTGCTTATGGGGTCACTTTTTTCTTTGTATATGTTTTATGGACATGGTCTTTACACTGCTACAAAATATGATATTAGAGGACTTGCTGAGGCTCTAAGCGTGGAACTGCTACCATAAAATATTGGAGTCACTCATGTGTGTCCAGGGTTTGTAGATACACCAATGCTTAGAAAAATAGAAGACAACATAGATGCAGGATGGGCTGATATATTGGGTAAAGTGTACTTCTATAACATAAACCAAACAGCCCATCCTAGAGAAGTTGCAAAAAACTACATTACGAGCTGCCAAAAAGGTATATTTTTAGTTACTTCCGGATTCATGGGATTCATTCCTACTACATTATCGCGTGGCTTGATCCCTGCAGAGTCCTTTGGAAGAGCTGTCCTGCAATTAGTAGCAATTTTTCCCTCTAGACTGATAAGCTTTATAGTTTCTGGATATATCCATGGAGTCATACTGTGGCATCATCGCAAGATGAATCATCTTGTTCACGATCCAAAGGCTGTAGAAGGAACAGCTCAAACTGAGTTGAACGAATTGAATTCTTCCAAAGGCCAAGGCATAGATCGTCCATCAAAATTTTAGCGGGTTCAACAAAAAAATGGGTCAATGGACATATCAGACTGGAATGTTGCAGCTTAGAGGTCGAGAAGGAAAGAAATGCTTCAGTAATCTTAGAATTACAAGCTGTCAAACGGGAGCTTGAGCATGATATTTTAGAATACTTATGTTCAATTAAATTGAGGGACATTGCTCTTGAAAATACAGTCCATGCTTTGGCAGCTTCTTTGGCGCTGAATGAAATAGTTTTAAAGACAGAGCAGAATGGCTCTGTATCAGTATTAAAGCAAGAGATTGACATTTGTTGGTGACTATTGCAGTTTTCACTTCAAGGGATCAGGTGTTCGAATGCGGAATGTCAGCTCACGACTTGGAAAGAAGGCGCAATAAAATTGGTGACAATGAGTTCCGTAAAGAGTATGTGAAAGACAATAGTATACTGAAAGCGCATAGGAATTCTTGATGGGAGGTCACTTGGTCCAGATGAGGAGCTTCTTTTACCAACTAATTATAGTGATGATATGAAGCCCAGGTCTCTCACGTTTTAGCTAGCGCAGTTGCCTATGGTTTGGGGTTTTTTGCTGGGAAAGGAGATCTTGGAACAGGCCAAAATCGTGGGTTCGTTGCAATAACTGACAGTAAAAACAAATGATTCCACAATGTTTGCCAAGTTCTTTGTCAGAATTAATATAATTTAGTAATTATAGTGCCTTGTTTGGAAAAGTTCGACCTCCATCTAGGCTTGAAAAATATCCCATGTGGCAGTCATTGCAATACTCGGGTATTAGATTCATCTTCAGGTTAAAAGAATATATGTGAAATGGCAAACGCATTTTGAGGGAAGTTGTATAGGAATGTGTAAACCGGCGTTCCAGAAATAGAATTTTCAAGCCTAAAAATCAGCAACTACATGATTCTAAGCTCGGAATTTAGTAAAGGAATAGTATTTGATTACCTATGCTGGTCTTCAGATTATGAAATCTACGCTACAGGTGTGCCTCGTCATGGGTTATCAAACAGATTTCAGGTGTAACGCAGCCCTTCTTTTTGAAAATTATTTGGTTATTATTCTCTATCTTTAGCTTTCAGTTCATGAGCTGTTGTAACAACTCCTCTGACTGTCGATCTGTTTTCTACAGATAGTCTTATTTATTATTGTAAATTCTTTGTAAGAAGGAGAGTTCTGGCAGAGGTGTGAGGAGAGATAACAGAGCTTCATTGTACAACTTTGACAGAGAAATAATTTAAAGTTGCAGCTCTGTTCCATAAGATCCCTGTGGTATGAATTTGGCATATGTTTTTCTCTGTTTCATATGTTCCTTGTTATGTTTACATTTCATTTCATAATCGTTTCCAATTTGAATGTTTCTGAGTGAGAAGGGTAAAATTCAGCTTACTGCTTTGCCCTGGAGAAGCATTCATGTTTTGTGTTTCTTCCTCTGTCTAAAAGGGATTCATACATTAATGCCCCTTTCAGCTTTCTTAACAGTCCTTCCATTCCATATAATTTCAGTTTGGATGCTTAAGCTCTTGCCTATCTTGCCTTATGGAATAATCTGTGCCTTTGATTAAATCTCTGCTCTTGCTGTCTTTGCCCCATGTTGCCCAGAAAACCCAGTCATTTATCAAAAACCCCTTTCCTATCTATTTACTAGCCTAAAATCAGTTCCCTTTTAAAGTCATCTCGCACCCTATTGCTCATTTTATCGAGATTGACTGGAGAGAGCCCTCTCCTATCCTCATAGGGCTAGCTACGAGGCTGAGCGTGGTTTGATGTAGCCTTGAGTTTTACCTTATTTCAGCCTAAGGTAGATTTGAGCGCTAACATTGTGAATATTTACTTCCACGTTAATGCGGGCTCAAGTACTTACTAGAGGAAGCTCCATACTGAATACAAAAATGGAGATGCAACTTAAACTAGGTGGGTACTTTACAAAGTTAATTAATTTCCCATTGTATAGACTACATTGATTACTGCAATTATATTATGCAAGGGTTACAAGTTTATATAGCATGTTTGTGTTTCGCATCTCTTTAGGGAAACCTCAATACATGGAAACCAATGCAACAAACATGGGGTGCATATTGGGCTTTGAATAGTGGCCCTTTATGTGTTGTGTTTTAAATTTGCCTCACAACCCTCTTAGCAAGGAAAATTCTCATTATAGATAACGTTATTCTAGAGAATTGGAACTGAAATTCTACATACAATACCAACGCCAAAAATAAAGCACTATAACTCTCTTTTCAAAGTCCTTTTCATATTTTCCTCACAATACTTGTCCGTTATCAGTATCTTGTCCATATTTAGCCTTGGATTGAATTTACCACCCAATTAGGGTTACATTCCCAAACAACTTGACTCATCGACGGTGTCGCATGGTCTTGCTCTGATAGGTTAGTCACCCTATCAAGTTCCCCATTCAAAGGGACTTGGGCCTAGTATATTCAAAATAGGAGTTGATCACCCTACAAATGGCCCTTAGTCAATCTTCAAATGGGTTTGAAAAACTAATCTTATATTGCATTACCCTTCACAAAAACTAACAATTCCACCAATCCACCATGGATCCAACATCCTCGAAACCATACAAGGGAAAAGCCCCTACGAGGGAGCCGCATCGATCCCCAAAACAAGTTTCCATTCAAATTTCCTCCCACTAAGGTGTTCTTGATCCAACATAATACTCATGTGTTACCAGGTGTGAAAACCAAGAAAACTAACAATCGACCACCCTATAATTGACCCATGACAAATTTTGAGGTGAACCCAAGTTCTAGCTCATTATAGAGTCACACTCTTTGCACACACAACCAATTTCCATCACCATTGAAAAAATGTGGTTGTGACTCTTCACAACATTCCAACTAATTTCCAACTAACAAAACCGAACTAGCAAGAAACTCGGGTGAAAAATTATCAAGACTGCATAGAGAGGAAGCACCTGCAAGGGAGACACAACAATCCCCCAAAAGGGGGTTCCTATTCAAAGTGTCTCCCACTAAAGTGGTGACCCAACATACCACGTCTCATGTGTTACCTTTTCCAAAATTTCATATTAGTGCTTATGTTAACTCCATCAAGTAAGATTTTTTTTGGATTTATGAGGTTTGGTCTATGTTATTCTTCCTTCAGTAGACAAAAAAAAACTCTAAAATTTATGCTTCTTCATTGATTTTTCATCAAAGATAACTTAGATCATCATCATGGAGAGTCAGGTTGTTATTAGCTTGTATCGTAATTCAGCTTACAATAACCTCGATCATATTGGCTTACATTCATATTTGTGCTCAGAATTGAGATTTTCCTAATCTCGACATGTTCTACGCTTGTAGTAATAAAACAAGACCCTTGGTCCTTCTATTATAATAGATATATTTCGACCCTAGTAGAATAGAGATAATTTTAGACGTGTTAGCAACAATGCTAACGAATGCTAGAGTGTTAGGGAGGCATGCGGTCAGGATGTGCCAACGCGTGCAAAGAATGTTAACTAGGAGTTGCAAGGAAACACAAGGGATCACTACATAAAAATGCATGGAAATTAACAAATAAGAGTTTGTGATTGGAAGTGTCAGTGAATTCCACGTGTGCTAAGGAGGGAGTGACAAGGTATGCTAGGAAGTGTTAATGCATGCTAGAGGCCAGGGAGACATGCTAAAATGTCTTAGGTGCTAGGGTGTACCAACACGTGCCAAGGAGTGTTAAGGAATATTATGGAAAGACAAGGGAGAAATATTTAAAAATGCATGGAAATGAATGAACAAGAGTTTTTTACTGGGAGTTTCAATGAGCTATAAGTGTGCTAAGGAGAGAGAGACAAGGTATGGTAGGTAGTTCCAAGGAATGATAGAGTGCTAGGGAGGCATGCCACGATGTTCCAGGTGTTAGGGTGTGCCAATGTGTGCTAGGGAGTGTTAGGGAGTGTCAGGTAAACACAAGGTAGCACTAGATCAAAATGCATGGAAATAAATGAATAAGAGTGGGTGATAGGGAGTTTCAATGAGTTCTAGGTGTGTTAAGGAGGGAGTGACAAGGTTATATGCTATGAAATGCCAAGGTATGTTAAACTACCAAGGTGAGTCAAGAAGTGCTAGGTTGTGTTAGAGAGTGTAAAAGCATGTCAAGAAATGTAGGGGATGCTAACACATGCCACATAATGCCAAGGAATTTAAGACACGTCAGGTGTTATGGCATGTCAAGATGTAAACCATGTTGCTTAATTGTTTTACGACCACAGTTGGATGTGATGAGCCTTGTCTTGGTAACTTGTTAAGTGGGACCAATTAAGATTGGACATGAGTAGTCTAAGATGAGTTACATGTAGTTCTTAGGTGAACAACGCATATATTGAATTTCCACGACACATGAGAATCTGGGTTTGGTCTTAGAATCTTTGATGAAAACACGCTCATGTGCCACAAAACATCTACTTTGCACAAAGAAATCTACAAACATGAGGGAATCAATCAGTTCAGATGAAATATTTTAAATTTTTCAAACCGTTCTTCGTTAAATTACAAACTATAATAGAATAGGCTAGAGCTCTCGTACCAGGGATCATGGCCCTTTACAATCACACTGATACAAGGAATATAACTAGGGCTTGGTGTTACTCCTTTGACAACCAATCTACCTCAAACAAGACAACACTTAACCCACTTTTTGATGGTGGACACACATAGCCCTTTCAATCCACATGTCATGAACACATCTGGAAGGTCCTCTTGCCCTCCATTATGCAACTCCTTAATCTTACTCTACCAATGAACTCAACTCCTTTGGATTACTGAACTTGGCTCAAAAAAAATTTCCCTCTATCTACCGCTTTTTTCCTTTAAGGTTTGCAACAATTAGGGTTTTCGTTCAGCTGTTCACAACTTCGTTTTGAAAAACTCTTTGGTTTGCTCACTTTTTCCATACTGCTACTCCAAGATGACAAGTCTATGGATATGGAGGTTTCCATTTTTCTCAATGACACAATCCTCTACAATACAGTGAACTAGGGCTAGTTGGCTAGCCCACTTGACTGCTACTTTAGTCCTTCAATGTTTACATGTCCTTAGGCACAATACACCTACCCTTCTACCAGTCTTGTTTTCCTTCACAAGTACATGAATTAGAGCCCTTCTTTGGCAGTCACCTAACAACCCTCCCATTGTACTTGGACCACCATCAATTTTCCCAACCACGGTCAATTCTTTTATTGATCTAGTGCACACAACACTACCCTCATCTGGGGCTCTTCAAATATGCCACCTAATAGTGATTTGAGTCCTCTCAAAATCACTATTCTTGTGTACCAATTTCTTTGTTGTCAAAGCTACGAACAAATATGAACTACTCATCTTATCATCCTTCTAACAATTTGTAGATGAATGAAATAGGGTCACAAATCATCCATTAACAGTCCATTGACTAAATGTTTATAGGATGATTCAGATATTTGTCCAAAACCCTATGGACTGTCCATGAAAATCAACTCCTCTTTGTGTCAATCCATTCCTCATATGGCACATTTCTTCTATGCCATCTTCTACTCAAGTCCCACCTTCCTTTGGATTTGCTATCTCTGCACATACTTCTTGAAACCATCTTCCAAATTTTCCATATATATTACAGAGATAAACCTCTCTCTAAGGGTCACAACCCCTCTGCTTCTATGCAGATATATCACAGTCTTAATGGCATACCTTATGGATTTAACATGCTAGGAAACCTCCCTAAATATGGAGTTATACTTCTATTTTAATTGATTTAGAACAAACCCTATCCACCCATAGCAAAAACGACGACTCTTTCCTTCGTAAGAGACTCAACCTAGCTCGTATGGATCCATATGTTATGGGAATTTATTTGACTGAATCTTGACCTGAACTTTAGATATCTACGACCCTCAAACTACGATTACCTCAGTCAATATTACACCTACGACTACTTTTTTTCTAGCCTAAATTCTAGTGCAGACCCTCCTCCATTTGTGTTGGTCTTTATCACATACTAACCACCACAAGGTAGGGTCTCAACCCTCTCTACTATTTCAAAATTTGATGCAGCCTTCACACAGAAACACCACTGGAATCACATGCCCAAATTCTCATGAGTCGCCACTCTTGAGCTTGATCTTTCATAAGAGAACCAACAAGATGCCATCCTACTTCCTATCTTGAACCCATTAAGGTGTGTGACATTCTTGTGAACCCTCACATGATTATCTCACCCTTGGTGGATGATCATGTCCTCCCTTTAGAAACGCTTACTCATACCTCTAACTCAACCTATTTTAGGACTACATATCTCCTGGCCTCCTTGATGAAATGAGATCCTTCTCACTTGATGTTCTTGCCTTCATACTAAAGCCTCCTTAAATATCTTTTCCTAGCTAGGCATCTTAAGAATGCTCTATAACTTACAAACTTTATCCACTTAGACCTTAGGAAATATTATTTTTTCTTTAAATTTTCTTTTAGATTTTAAATCCCATCTTAGGTCCAAAGCCCCTTCGCTTGGGTTATTTTCTTAAAATCTGTATGTGTAGGTTGCTAGTTGTATTTACTATTTACTTCGCTAATTTATTGAATATTTCATAAATTAACTTGTAACTTAATTCAAGTAGGAGAAGTAAATCAAGATACAGCAATAGGGTTTCTTAGATTAAGAAATTTTCACATTCCCTAGGTCTAGCCCCATTAGGTCACCTAGGTCAACAATTTCCCAGGAATATAACTAGAGGAAAACTTCTATTTCCTAGAGGCAGCTGTGTTGCTGGGTGCCCTCACTCTCCTCAGAATTTGGGCCAATTCTGATAGTGGAATCTCCAGATACCTCAAGCCCTAGCTCTAGGATCAAGTTTTGCCTAAGTGTTCCCAAGGATAGAACCTAGTAGGATCAATTTCACCTATCAAAGTAAAAACACTTGTCTGATCCTTTCCCATCACCTTGTCCAGGATAGGAACATCATTGGTTGCTAAATTCCATCCCCGAACCTAGGTTGGGTCCACTTGGCCCCGTGTGGTCCCATTTGGTGTCAAAGGCCTTTCATCAAGGACCATTTGGGAATCCAAGTTCCCAAAGGATTTTAGGGATTGAGAAATTCCTTCATAAGTCTTATTCTTCTCCCTCAACCCTTCAATCCCCCTCCTCTCTCCCTAGAAGATAATTGCTTTGCTTAAAAGGAAAGCAAGTCCCGCTCTTTATTTTATCTTAGGGAAAGGGTTTCGAGGGTCACTTCCCACCTATTCATTGACCTATACTCTACAAGTGACTTCCTAAACTACCGGGACTCCACCCATCGGTGAAAGTCCATGAAGAGCAAGGAGCCTTAGCTGTGGTGACAATGGGCTAAGCTTCCATCGTTTCCCTTGCAGTTGCCCTCTTAGGAACCCCTTTTAGATCCACTACTAGTTTGAGTGGTAAAAAGTTGTTCACAATTCCATCTGTGAACAAATCTTTGGTATGCCCACTTTTTCCATACTACAGCTCCAAGATGAGAAGTCCAGGGCTATGGAGGCTGCCCTTCTTCTCACTGAATCAATCCTCTACAATATAGTGAACTAGGGCTATTTGGTTGTCCCACTTGACTGTTACTTTAGTCCTTCAAAGTCTGCACATCCTTAGGCCCTATAAACTTTCCCTTCTACCAATTTTGTTGTCCTTCACCAGAACAAGAGTCAGGGCTCTTCTTTGATAGTAACCTAAAAACCCTCCAACTGTACTTGGCCTACCATCAATCTGTCCAACCACAGTCAATTCTTTTTATTGATCTAGGGCCCACAATATTGTCTTCATCTACGGCTCTTCAAATCTGCCACCTAACAACGGTTTGAGTCCTCTCAAGATCACTGTTCTTGTGTATCGACAATTTGATCTTTTTTGTCCAATATATGAACAAATATGAACTACTCCTCTTATCATACTTCTAACAATCTGTAGATGATTGAACTAGGGTCACAAATCAGCCACTAACAGTCCATTTACTAATTTTTTATAGTTTTCTTCAGATCTTTGTCTAAAACTCTATGGAAATTCCACCAAAATCAACTCCTCTGCATGTCAATCCATTCTTCATATGGCACATTTCTTCTGCATGCTCAATCTTCTACTCAGGTTCCACCCTCCTTTGGATCTGTTGTCTCCACACATACTGAATCTGCAAACCATCTTCTAGATCTGCGATCTTTATTGCAGAAATAACCTTGCTCTAAGGGTCACAACCCATCTTTTTCTACGCAAATTTGTCATAGTCTTAAGGTCATACCTTATGAACTAAACATGCTAGGAAACTGTCCTAACTAGGGAATTATACTTATGTACTTCTAATTGTTGTAGAACAAACCCTATCCACATATAGAAAAAACATGACTCTTGCCTCCATAAGAGAATCGACCTAGCTCATATGGATCCATAGATTCTGGGCATTTATTTTACTGAATCTTTACATGAACTTCAGATCTCAATGTCGACCCTCAAACTAGGGTTAACTAAGTCAATATTACGCCTGCGTTGACTTCTGTTATGGCTCTAAATTACAGTGCAAGCCCTCCTCCATTTATGTTGGTCTTTATCATAGACCTTGTGGCCTACTAACCACCACAAGGCAAGATGGTATCAGCCCTCTCTTCTATTTCATGTAGAAAATCTAACCAACGAGATTCAATCTAATCTTGTAATCATGTACTAAAACAAGATACCAAATCCTTCCTACAATTTGTGGAAACAAAACACAATCGCACAATCACATATAAGTAAGAGAAACAATTAGTTATCAATCGCACAACACAAGATGTATCTAGGGAAGCATCTGCTCAAAACCCTCTATCTCTATTTTGTATTAAGTCAAGGAATCATGAAACAACACAATGCTTAATCTCTCTTGAGATTCTCCAGCACTCTGCCAATTGTCTCCTGCTGATCTAGGAAAAATCAGTCTAGTACTTAGCCAATTATCAGCCTTCCTTCAGCCTGCCTTGCTCACACAATTCCTATGGAATTATCTCCATATTAATTAAGAAAATCAACCTTCCTTGATTGCACAATCCATCATGCATCCCAATGACTTTATAATTGCACATGGGAAATTTTCTATAAATACAACTAATAGTTATGTTCCTCTGAACTGTGTTACAATAAGGATCAAGGGTCTTTTTATTATTTAAAATAAGATAAAACCCTAAACAACCAAAACCCTATCCTGAGGAGATGTAACACCAATATTTTATGGGCCTCGTTGGGGTTAATTGGGCAACCAAATTCTCGGGGTCGTAACTTGGTCATATGATCTTCGTTTGACGCACATGATACCTCGTTAGAAAGATATCTCCGAGGACTACAACTACTAATATGATTTCTATGAAATCACCAAACCTTTCATGCCCAAAAAACATCGTTTGGGGCCTCAAAATGGCTTCGAAAGTTCAGGGCCTGAAAAGCTGACAAAAATAGTGAATTGTGCTATAATTAAGGAAACTGAAAAACTGAAAGAGACAATGGTGAGGGCCCAAGTGGAATAGGAGGGTGGCCACCAATATCCACCTCGATCACCTTAAATTGAATTTCTTGAGCTAACTCAATCATCATGACTTAGTTAATTGACACAAGTTGTTATGAGATAAAATTACAATTTATTGTCCAATTTATTTAAGGGAAAAATAAATTAGATGCCTCACATTCCTCACTCCTGGTACATCAAAATTCCTCACCAGTGTGGCTGCATTTTTTTTGTCCTTTCTAGTCGCCAATTTCACTGTTTCTTGTTGCAAATTTCAACACTCCCTCTTAATAAGAAAGGAATTCAATTTATCCCCATCCAGTACCTTTGGAATGTCCTACATGCTACACTTCTCTAGTGTTGTTTGCACCTGCAAATCCTGAAACTGAATAGCCTTTGAACAACTGAATCAGTATAATTCATCTGTCATTAGAGTCTTCTGACTGCTGCTAGCTACTACACCTGTCTAGTACTGGATTCTCTGCACTGCTGCTAACATCTGCATCCGTGCCCTTTGAACTGTTGCTAACTCTATTTGTGCTCCAATATTTGACATCTGTCACCTTGATTTTTGTCTTGCTGACATCTAACTACATCAATCTAACTGATCCTTCCTACTACTATTGTATTGTGGGCTCCTTGTAGCCATGTTCGATCCATGAGACATGCCATCTCAATGGACCTTGCCCAAATTTCTTATCTTGGGATTATGTCTACACATAACCCCACCTTACACCTCGAGGTATGGTTTCTCCCTCTTCCCATTTGGCTCAAAATTCCCCCCTCATGGAGGTCTCTGCTTGAGTGGAAGCTTCCACTCGGTCTCCTCTTTGCTTCACCAATTGTGGCAGCTACTTCACAACCTTCTAAGACTGCTTCTCATGAGGATGCATATTGAGAGGTAATTTATGCTCCCTCTAAACCACCAAGTCTCTAACTTCTGCCTTTCTCCTCAAAGCTTTGCATGCATCTAGTACCTCAAGTGCATATAGGTTCTTGACTCACGCAAAGTGTAATTGTCCCGAAGTTACAAAAAGTTTCTAAAAAAGAGTTGATTTTAAATCGATGATATCTCCCTCATCTGAGCTTTGATTTGACCGATTTTTTTTTTTTTTTTTGGGTAGATTTTCGCAAGGAATCCAAATAGTCTATTTGTTTTCGAAAATTTTACACCAAAATCTTCAGATATCAATCGCACAAAAACATGATGTATTTGGGGAAAGAAACTAATCAAAACCCCTCTATCTCTATTGTGTATTAAGTCAAGGAATCATGAAACAATACAATGCTTAATCTCTCATGAGATTCTCCAGCACTATGTTAATTGTCTCCCGTTGATCTAGGAAAACTCGGTCTAGTACTTAGCCAATTCTCATCATTACTTCAGCCTGCCTTGCTCATGCAATTCCTAGGGAATTAAATCCTTATTAATTATGAAAACGAGTCTTCCTTGATTTCACAATCCATCATGGCATCCCAATGACTTTATAATTGCACATGGGAAATTTTCTCTAAATACAACTGATAGTTATGTTCCCTTTAACCTTTGTCTCAACCAGGTATTCCTCGAAACTTACATGCATGCAACTATTAATAGTGAATTATCAGTTATCGAATTGATCACACATTGTGAATTAACTCTAATTTAATTCACTGGACCTATCACTAGCTCATTACTCAGTTAGAACTAGTTAAACTAATTTTAACTCATTTAATTGAGTTAATTACACTTGCACCCCACTAATGCATCAACTTCAAATGGACCCCAAAAATATTATAATCCCTCTAGATGCCTCATATTAGACCCTCAACTCGAATTTCTTGAGCTAACTCGGTCATCATGAATTAATTAACTGACACAAGTTGTTATGAGATGAAATTAAAATTTATTTAAGGGAAAAATAAATTAGACGCCCCACATTCCTCACTCCTGGTGCATCAAAATTCCTCACTAGTGTGGGTGCATTGTTTTTTGTCCTTTCTGGTTTCCAATCTCACTATTTCTTGTTGCAAATTTCAACATTTCAGAATTTGAAGCGGCCTTAACACAAAGACACCATTGAAATCACATGCCCAGATTCTCATGAGAAACTTCTCTTAAGCTTGATCTACCAAAAGAGAACCAACAATATGCCATCCTACTTCCTAGTGCAAACCGACCATTAAGGTATGCAACATTCTTCTGAACCCTCACATGATGATCTTGCTCTTGGAGGATGTTCATGACCTCCCTTTAGAAACCCTTACTCGGCCCTCGTATTCGACCTACTTTAGGACTACATCTCTCTTCACCCCCTTGATGTGATAGATAGTGGGAATACATGTCAAACATGCTAAGATGTGCCAAGTGATAAGGCATACCAAGATGTGAAAGGGTGTGTCAATGTGTGTCAGGGACTGTCAAGACAACGAAAGGGAGAAAAAAGTTAAACTACAAGGAAATGAACACATAAGAGGGTTAATAAGTCATCAATTTACCTTTTCCAAGAGGGGAAATTAGAAATACCAAACACTAGAAGTGAAATAGCAAGTCTTAGTATTCTATGCCAAGTATCTTTGTTGTTTCTCATCTACTTTCCAACAATTGATCCATTCACAACAATTTAATATTAAACCACGCTAAACGTCCCAAGGCACCTCAATGTATTCCTGTCACATGCCAAGATTCTTCTGAAGCGCTAACAGTGTGAAGCGCCAATATGTGTCGTGGATAGCAGGAAGAAATATGGAAGTGAAGGGAATGTTGAAGAGTGCATGTATAAAAAAGGTGAGATATAAATGCATGTTCATGAGTGTTAAGGATTACTAGGAAAAAACATTAAGGGAGCACTAGGTAAAAATTCATGAAAGTTAATGAATATGAGGAACATGTGCCAGAGACTAGTGTTAATGAGTGTTAGTTGTCATTCCAAGGAGGGACTGACAAGGTATGCTAAGAAATGGTAAGGCATGCTAGGGAATATCAAGGCATGTCAAGAATTCCCAAAGTGTGCCTGGGAGTTCGAGCGTGTGCTAATTATATCACGTGCCAATTAATAGTGCCAAGATATGCCACTACATGCTAGGTGCTAAGGATGTGGTGTAGGGTGCCAGGGTATGTCAATATGTGTCAAGGCAACAAAAGGAAGAACCAATAAGAGGGTTAATAAGTCGTGACTTTATTGTCTTTTTTGAAAAGGGGCATGCGAGGGAGACCATTAAGAGGTCCCAAATACATGCCACAAGTGGCATCAGGAAAGCAAGTCTCCAAAAGGTTGGGGATCATGTAAAGGTGAAGATGCACACATGCTAGGAGAGTTCCATGTTGTGCTAGTGCATGCCACCATGTTCTTGGGTGTCAGTGTCGTCACAAGATGTTATAGGTACAAAGATGTTTGAAGAAATGTGGGGTGCTAAGAAATGTTAGTGTGTGCCAAAGCATTAATTTATAGCAGTCAGTTCCTTTATAGATTGTTAGGCTTTCGATCATTGTTATTTTGTGAATACCAGGTGTATTAAATAATATATTTTCACTGTAATAGAGGAACTTTATCTAAATGGAATTTTCTAGATAATAAACTTTAATGAGAACAACTACAGCCAAATATAAGTGCAAGTTGACTCATAGAAATCTCTATTCGACTAGTCATTACTTGAGGGAAATGATACACACTTATTAGCTTCTAAAAAAATTGAGTAACACGATCTACTATGGCCTTGGAAATATTATAAAAATATTCCACAATAATGGTATTAAATCGTTAACTTTTGACAAAAAATATATTAACAGGCACATAGCATCATCAAAAGCTCATTGGAATGATCAATGATGACGAGCACTTTTTGACCATCACCAAAAGTAACAAAAAGTGCATTGATGAGGGTCATTAAAAGTTCATCACTAGAAGTATCACCAAAGACAGAATTAGTGATGGGCCTTTAACGACCCTCACCAAAAGTCTCACTGAAAATGTCTTTGGTGACGGACCATAAAGGACCATCACTATATACACTTATAGTGACGGTTTTTTAATTATCAATGATTACGGACATTTTTTTACCGTCACCAAAAGTAACAAAAAGAGCATTGGTGAGGGTCATTAAAAGTTCGTCACTAGAAGTGTCACCAAAGAGAGAATCAGTGATGGGCCTTTAACAACCCTCACCAAAAGTGTCATTGAAAATGTTTTTGGTGAGCGACCATAAAGGACCATCACTATATACACTTACAAGGATACTTTTAATGACCACACCAGCAGATATCATGATGGACCTTAAAGTTCGTCAGCAGCGACCCTCACCAATGTGCTTTTTTCTTGTAGTGGCTAAAACTATTGGAGGAGAAACAATTATATGCAAAAAAACTCCAAATTTTTCTTTGGAGTACAAGAGGTGGAGTATTCGGGTCATATTGTATCTCAAGAGGGTGTTAAGGTAGACCCTAACAAAATTAAAACCATTAAGGAATGGAAAGCCCCCACAACCATAAAGCAGTTGTGAGGATTTCTCGAGTTAACAGGGTACTATCGTAAGTTTTTTAAGAATTATGGGAGAATAACAGCACCTCTAACAACATTATTTAAGAAAGATGAATTTTCATGGACTCTTGAAGCAACTAAGGACTTTGAACATCTTAAAGAAGGAAATGTGCCAAGCACTGGTCTTAGCTACGCCAAACTTTACAAAAACCTTTATTGTGGAATGTGATGCCTCAAGGACTGGAATTGGTGTTGTTTTAATGCAAGAAGGAAGACCCATTGCTTTTGAAAGCTTTCATCCCCAATTAAGGAAAGCACCATACAAACCTATCAAAACCTATTTATGAGTAGCAAATGTTGGAAATACTACATGAACTAAAGCAATGATGACCTTACCTAATGGAAACAGATCATGATAGTCTTAACCACATTTTGGAACAAATATTATCTTCATAAGAAAACAAAAATGGGTCACAAAGATATTGGGTTATGACTTTGACATCGACTATAGAAAAGGGAAGCAAAATGTTGTTGCAGATGCACTCTTAAGAAATGATGAGGACATGGAAGCATTGTTTTTTGTCATTTCCATTATCCGATTGGATAACTGAAGCAAGGGATAAAGGGAAGAATGCCAAAGAGGTACGGTCAATCATTCAAAATTTACATAAATATCCCAATACATATGATACATTTAGCCAAAAAAATGGTTCATTATGGTAAAAATATTGCTTATATGTTTGTAAGAATTCCCAACTCAAACAAAATATTCTTTTGGAATTGCACTTCTCCCCCTTAGGAGGGCACTCAATGTTTTTAAAAACTTACTATAGGGCCAAGAAGGATTTTTTTGGGATGGCCTTAAATATGATATTCAGAAGTTTGAGACAATTAAGATCCCGAGTTTGTTACAACCTTTAGCCATTCAAAGTCAACATTAGGAGGAGGTCTCAATGGATTTTATCACAATTTTACCCACACTACAAGGAAAATAACTTCTAGTGGTGGTTAAAATGAAGGTTTTTAGTGTTATAAAATTCACAAAAATTGTCCAAAAAACATCCACTAAAATATGGAGTAAGATATGCAATGTGTGATAGGATGATACTGAAGGAAAATTATGGATGATAGGATGTGATGAAGGCAAACTATGGATGATATGATGTATTGAAGGAAAAATATGTCCCTAAACCTACAAGTAGCTCCTTCCGAACCTTGGAAGTGAACTTGGAATCCCTATCTAACACAATATTATTCGGAATACCATGTAATCTCACAATCTGCCTAATGAAGACATGTTTCACCTCACTACCTGAATATGTAGTCTTCATTGAAATGAAATGAGTCACCTTGCTAAACCTGTCAACCACCACCATGATAGAATCAGGTTGCTTCACTATCCTCAGAAGACCTGTAATAAAATCCATTGAAATGATCTCCCATTTCCATTATAGAATCGTAATAGGATGTAGTAAACCACATGGATGCTTACATTC
Source organism: Pinus albicaulis (assembly GCA_034641835.2). Classification (NCBI taxonomy): domain Eukaryota; kingdom Viridiplantae; phylum Streptophyta; class Pinopsida; order Pinales; family Pinaceae; genus Pinus; species Pinus albicaulis. The sequence continues at coordinate 8,324,263 of MU968450.1, forward strand.
TTGCCTCACCTGTTGAAAATCCAAACATCTAGCCACGAACTCTACCACTTCCTTCCTCAGATTTGACCAATAGTAGAAATTCTTCACTGCATTCAATGTCTTCTGATATCCTAGGTGACCTGAGTATGGCTTGACATGAAACTCCCTCATGATAAGATTCTTGAGCTCATTGTCTTCTAGCACATAGATCTTGTCCCTAAATCTTAGCTAACCATCTTCCATGACATGATAGTTTGCATCCTGATCCCTTGTACCTACACGTGCACTTGTACCTATACTTGCACATGTACCTATACATGTACTTTGTTGTAACCTATTCCTGAGCTCCATATACTTGTCATCTCATTGTCCTTCATGTAAGATTTGATCCTATAAGTCTGTCCCATAAGAACTCATAGTTGCTATATCATTCACCAGTGCTTTCCTGCTGAGAGTATTTGTAACCCTACTCTCCTTTCTCTTAATGTGTATGATCTCAAATTCAAATTCACTAAGGATGGATGACAATCTAGCTGTTGAGGAGGTAAATCCCCTCTGCGGACAGAGGCGATCCCTACTAGCCCAGCAGGGGTCTAGCAACAATCAAACAATGTTATGACGCAAGCTCCTAGTTACGAATGAAAAGACTAGGAATAGAAGCCTACCTGGATTCCAACGCTATGATCCGAAGAAGAAGCATTCCCCGTTCCCCAGCCTCGGCAGATCACAATTCCTCCACGATCTCCGCGGATGAACACCTGCACATAGAAGAAACGAACAGATACAAGCATAAAATCCGGCACACGTAACTAAACATCAGTCAGAAAGGATGTTACTCGCATTAACATGATGGAAAATGGAGTGGAACCATAATCATAATCATCTATTAAATAATAAACGAAGAGAGATTACAACCAAGTTCTGACGTCGCAGCCTCCTTCGGACGGGTCTCCGGTCGTCCACGTCTCGCAAAGCTCACCAAGGAAAGGGAAAACCTCTCCGGAGTCTCTCGACAATGGTCTCCTTACTTGAGTCGGCCTTAAGGGAAAGAGAGGATTCTTTACAGCACAAAGGCTCTTGGGAATATGGAGATTCAAATCTTAGGCACTTCAAGACTAGCTTGCCATGGATTTGAGCAGGCTTTTATAGATGGGGAAGGAGGGAGTTGGGATCCCTATTATTATGGGATTGGCCCTATCAACAAGGAAGGTTCCATGGGAGGTGGCAAAACCACTCCCCTTCCATAGAACTCCCGCAGCCAAACCTCCCAACTCAAGATAGGCAATGGTTTCTGAGTTTGTTGGAACTCAACTTCCGCCATCTTTATTTAAAAAACAGTCCCTAAATTGGGTGGCGCGACTACTGCTCTATGACAGAGCGCCAGTTGGCGCGACCTCTTTGCAGGATTTTCCCCATTGGCGCGAGTACTGAACTTCCTGCCTGCGCCAATGCCAAAAGGGATGTTTTTCATGATTTTTGCAAGGAGATGTCTCAAGGGAAAATGAAGCTCATGCTTAGAGGAATGCATTGATGGAGTTTTCAAGGCATGACAATGTTCACAGGTCACAAAATGGGTCCTCCATTGTGCGGGACGGGGAATGGTAAGGACGGTGACAAATTACTGTGTAACAGATGCCCCCTAAAGTATGAGGCCCGAGAGAGAGAGGGGTGAAATGATTTACGAGAACATGTTCAACTGAAGGCCCGCCGTCGGAAAACCTGCGCAGAAAGATACAACTGATATCTCAAGTACATGATGTATAAATGGTATGGACGCAGCCATCCGAAACAGAGTATGCTATAATCCGGATCCAGGGTATGGGCGCAGCCATCCAACTAAGATCAAACAAATAGACTCAGGTATGGTCGCAGCCATCCAATCACTGAGTCATGTACATAATGATAATAATCCACAATCGCAGCCTGGATTACAATAGACACAATCCAGGGTCTTGCGCTCCATCTCGACCCAACAAAGTACAAGTTCAAGCATGCGAATATGTGAGCTGAAGTCGAACATGCAAGAACATCGTCTGATTACCAGCCAATGATGAAAGCTGTTAACAGACGCGAGAGAAACCACCAATAATGACAATGGTCCTCAAGGTACTAAGGTACAATCTACGGCATGCGAATAAATGAGTTGACGTCGAACACCCACAGAATCACTCGATCGGAGGTCAATGATGAAAACCTCACGTCGAATGCGACGAACCTGCCATTGAGGCATGCAGGCTCCAAGGTACCATAAGGAGTCTCTAGACCAACTTCCTGGATAATGAGTTGATGTCGACAGGAAGTGACCTTGATCGAAGGTGGGCCATAATGATTCCCACATCATCGACACGAGACAGAGGAACAATATGTTTTTGTTGTGAATCAGGATCGTATGAGAAATAGAGGAAGGTTGATATTTCAGAAACAGTGGCTGCACTTTTAGCCTCTCGCTTATCAAACTTCTTCTTCTTCTTCTTAGCCACCTGGTTACTTGAATCCAGACTTTCACCAGGAAAAGTAGAAGAGGAGGACGCAGAAACGGGCGAAAAAGGGGAGAGGTCCACCTTGGAATCAGCATGATGATGTTCAGGTGGAGAAACTGATTGAACAGTAGTGGAGACATTCGAGACAACAGAGGTTGAGAACAACCAAACAGGCAACCCAACAGTTAACCCAGGAAGGGACAACGTCACCATGTAAGGAGCACCAACATTTCCAAAAGGAGGAAAATGACCAGGCCTCCCTTTTGAGGGGATTCCTTGGTTGGTAAACTCTGCAAAGGTTGCCATCAAACTCAAAACCACACACGGGCTGAAAAAAGAGTCAAGAGCACACGATCAAACGATCAACAAGCAATATCTAAACAGGTGTGTAATCGTGGGCGATTAATTTTACCACATTGGAAAGTAAGAAATTCTACCGTTTCATATTTTAAGAGTCGAGAAACGATAAGAAGATGACTCTATCTCTTTTAGAGTTGACACAAGCGTGAAAAGACAAGCGCTTGATGGTATTTTCAAGTTTAGGGAGTCAGAAAAGACCAAATGACTGCTCAGGAAAAAACTAGGCACAAAGGGTGTACCAAATATCCATGAACTGCAATATACACCTTGGTTTCAATAATGAAACAGAAATCGACCAAGGACTTTCCGTACGTGCAGGTAGTCTCCCCGAATGCTGTGTTCGGTGTATCACGGGTATAGGGCGGCAGACTCGGCTTCCTGTGGATAAAGGATTGAAAACCTGGAGGGGTCTCCCTTTATATACGCGACGGTACGGGGAGCGCAAGTCCGTACTAGCGCTGTCTAAAGCCAACAGGCGAACGACAGCTGCTAGGTTTAACGACGCCGGAACACGTCTCTAGCCTAGACCTTCTAAATATGTTTCGTTAAGTTCCAATGTTGCCTTAGGTTAATTGAATAAATTTTGCAGTTGATCTTCAATTAAGTTTCAATTTTCAGGCCCTATCGTATGTAGTGTCTCGAAAGACTCCTAAATGCAAAGCTATATGCCACAGTGCAACATTTCGTTCGATGAAAACTAGTTAGAGAAGAGTTGAGAGCTTTTATACAAACGAAATGAACGGAAGACAAACAATGAGATCTCTAATGCAACTAATGAAATTGAAAGCTTTTCATTCAAAACACTAATCACTAGCGATATGGAAAAGATCACAATTTGCACTAATTAACAAAAGCAAAAGAGAATTTTTTTTTTATTTTCAATGTTTAATAGCTAATATGCACGAAACAAACTTGAAAAAAAATGGAACAACTTGAGAAACGATTTTAAAGAGAGCGAAACAACCAAATTTCACTCAAAAACACAAGGAATCAGATCCCCAAATCGACCAAAGTCTCTCAAAACGAAGAAAAGACTCAAAAGCTTCCAATGGACCGTGTGATCTAGGTCCAAAGCAAGACCAAACGAATTTCGAATGAAGGAATGAACAATCACCCAAAAATCGCAATAAAACAATGAACAACTACTTAGAGGATGCGGAGAATCAATCAGATAGTTGACAGGACAATCAAAACACCAAAACTCCCAAGGAGGGCTCGATACACTAAGCCACTAGATGCCCTAGGGCTTAAAACGTGAAATCGGTAGATAAAAGCAAACAACCAAAGGACGAAGGTGGATTCCCAGTCAAACAGGACTCCAACACACTCAGGCAGTCGGAAAATCAAGAAGAAAAACACTGATCAAATCCAGAGAGCTCAAAAATGAGGAAACTCAAAAAACTTACAGGGGTGGCGCGACTGTAAGTGTGAAACTGGCGCCAGAAAGCAATTGGCGCAGGCTGGACAAAGGCAACGTGCACCAATTGGCGCGACTGTCGGGTTAAAAACCGCGCCAGTTGAGTTTCTCAGCCAAAAATTAAAAACAAGCTACTCCAGAAGCAGACAAGTGCGAGCTAAGCAAACCAAGAAGCAAAAACAGTGAAAGAACCCAACCCAGAAGGTTCATCAAGCAAGGGAAAACATAAAACAATCAAAGCGAGACAATACAAACGAAACAGTGAAATCTGGACGATGTCCCCAGCGGAGTCGCCAAATTGTTGAGGAGGTAAATCCCCTCTGTGGACAGAGGCGATCCCTACTAGCCCAGCAGGGGTCTAGCAACAATCAAACAATGTTATGACGCAAGCTCCTAGTTACGAATGAAAAGACTAGGAATAGAAGCCTACCTGGATTCCAACACTATGATCTGAAGAAGAAGCGTCCCCGTTCCTCAGCCTCGGCAGATCACAATCCCTCCACGATCTCCGCGGATGAACACCTGCACATGGAAGAAACGAACAGATACAAGCATAAAATCCGGCACACGTAAATAAACATTAGTCAGAAAGGATGTTACTCGCATTAACATGATGGAAAACGGAGTGGAACCATAATCATAATCATCTATTAAATAATAAACGAAGAGAGATTACAACCAAGTTCTGACGTCGCGGTCTCCTTCGGATGGGTCTCCGGTCATCCACGTCTCGCAAAGCTCGCCAAGGAAAGGGAAAACCTCTCCGGAGTCTCTCGACAATGGTCTCCTTACTTGAGTCGGCCTTAAGGGAAAGAGAGGATTCTTTACAGCACAAAGGCTCTTGGGAATATGGAGATTCAAAGCTTAGGCACTTCAAGACTAGTTTGCCATGGGATTGAGCAGGCTTTTATAGATGGGGAAGGAGGGAGTTGGGATCCCTATTATTATGGGATTGGCCCTATCAACAAGGAAGGTTCCATGGGAGGTGGAAAAACCACTTCCCTTCCATAGAACTCCCACAGCCAAACCTCCCAACTCAAGATAGGCAATGGTTTGTGAGTTTGTTGGAACTCAACTTCCGCCATCTTTATTTAAAAAACAGTCCCTAAATTGGGTGGCGCGACTACTGCTCTATGACAGAGCGCCAATTGGCGCGACCTCTTTGCAGGATTTTCCCCATTGGCGCGAGTACTAAACTGCCTGCCCGCGCCAATGCCAAAAGGGATGTTTTTCATGATTTTGCAAGGATATGTCTCAAGGGCAAATGAAGCTCATGCTTAGAGGAATGCATTGATGGAGTTTTCAAGGCATGACAATGTTCACAGGTCACAAAATGGGTCCTCCATTGTGCAGGACGGGGAATGGTAAGGACGGTGACAAATTACTGTATAACACTAGCTTTCTTGGAATTCAGATTCGATTGGTCAAATAGATACCTCAAACCACTGTGATTTCTCATCAGTACAAATCTCCTGCCAAGAAGATAATTCCTCCACATCTTCAAAGCATGAATAATAGTTTCTAACTCAAGATCATGAGTCACGTAGTTCTACTCATGCTCATTTAATTTCCTAGACTCATAGCATACCACTTGTCCCTCATGCATAAGGACTCCACCAAGTCCTCTTTTACAAGAATTTGTACACACCACAAAATCGTTATCCAGATCTACGATATTAATAATTGGAGCATTTTTCAACAACCGCTTTAGCTGCTCAAAACTAGTGACACATTATTTTTTCCACTCAAAATTATTACCTTTTCTCTGAAATATGTAGTAATATATGCAATGTGTGAGAATTTCCTGATGAACCTCCTATAATAACCCGCTACCCACTCCATGATGGCCTTTATATTTTCTTTATCTACTGCTATGCCTTCCTTGGAAACAACATGTCCCAAGTAGTGTATGTCTATATTAAAGAAACTACACTTTCTAAGCTTAACATATAACTGATGCGCTCTTAGAAATCTCAACTCTACAGCTAAATTCTCAACATGTTCTTCCTCATTTGTAGAATATACCAAGATGTAATCAATGAATACAATAACAAACTTGTCCAGATAAGGACAAACACACTATTCATCAAACACATAAATGTAGATGGGGAATTAGTCAAATTTAATGGAACTACAACAAAATCATAATGCCCATACTTGGTCCTAAAAGCAATCATGTAGATGTCTTGTTCTTTTATGTGTATCTGATGGTATCATGATCTCAAATATATCTTTGAGAAAATTGTTTCTCCCTTCAACATATCAAACAAATCATCAATCGTCGACAATGGGTACATGTTCTTGATCATCACCTTATTCAACTACCTATAATTAATGCACAACATGAGAGTACCATCCTTCTTCTTTAATAACAACACTGGTGCATCCCAAGGTGATACACTCGACTTAATGTATCCCTTTTCAAGCATTTTCTTTAGCTGCAACTTCAACTCTACTAACTGTGGCATGCTAATCAGGTAAGGTGATTTTGATGTTGGTGCCGCCCTTGGTACCAACTCAATAGAAAATTCCACTTCCATGTGAGGAGGTAACTCTAGAATTTCTACTAGGAACACATCCTGAAACAGTTTCAATACATGATACCTTCGAAATATTTTTGCATCCTCAACATCCTTACTCTTGTCACTAGAAATATGCAGTGAAAACATCACACAACCTTTTCTGCAACTGCGCTTATGCTGCATAGCGGTGACCATCCTCACTGATGTAGGCTTCATCTTTCCCTGAAGAATTCTCTTTTCTCCATTATCATCTAAGCACTCAATGGTGTTATCATAACAATCCAATTTGGTCCTATGAAGGTACAACCAATCCATACCCAAAATCATGCTATATGATCCCAATGGAAATACATTCAAATGTGCTGCTTTAGGCATACCATTTAACTCAAATGCACAAGGTATTACCAAATTGTGAACTATCTTCTTAGTACCTGTATCCAACTGCACCAACCAAGATTCTTCATTCACTTTTTTTCTCAAGCCACACTTATCTAATAGGTCAGGATTAACATAACTATAATTAGATCTAGGATCAATTAAAAGAGAAATAGCTTAATCACAAAGCTTACATTCCATCTCAATGATACATGCCTAGTGATCTGTCTACATGTTGTCCACAACTACACAAATCTGAGGAATGCTATGACCAACATCCCCAACTATCTGCGCCTCCTGATCATTTTATATTTGAGGTCTACCACCCTGGTACAATGGACAATCCTTCTTGCAATGAACTTTGCCATATATCCAACACTGCAATGGTGCTATACCATCACCTCAGGTATGCTTCTCTCCAGGTTGTGATCCACGTCCCTTCTCAACTTTATTGAAATTATTTTAAGGAACCACATTTTCCTTCTCACCTGCATTGTGAGGTATTCCCCGCTTTGGTGGCCATATTCCTTTAGCTTTCTCATTTCCTTTCAAGTCATGCTTAGGCTCAACTTTTCACTTTCACTGCTCATAATAATGCTTCAGATTGTGAATGCGTTCTTCTAGCTATCTAGGCTCATCAGACTCGATACGGCCTTTGTATGCTACTAGAAGCGCACTGATGAATCTATGAACCTTGTCCTTCTCCTCCTTGAGGTAAGGCACATATCTCAACAACTCCAAGAACCTGTTAGGATACTCATCATCTGTCATGAAACCCATTTGCAACTCATAAAAATCCTTAGGTCTGGCATCATAGTACCTCTCTGACAAATACTTCTTCTTGAACAACCTCTCAAAATCATCCCAAGTCAAGTCATCCTCTCGAATACCTTTAAAATTATTCACATCCTGCCACCAGATATCTTCTTTCCCTTTAATATTAAAAGTGGATATCTTGGCTTTCATGTTCTTTGTATAGCTATGTAATCTGAAGAATTTATTCATCCCAATAAACCATGCCTCTACATCTTCTAACTTATTAATCTCTCCATCAAATGTAGGAGGCTTGAATTTCTTGAAATCATCTAGAAAATACTCACCCCTCCAATAAGGATGATGACGGTGACGAATATGATGATGTCTCCTAGAAAAGAAACTAGAATGATTCTCATACATACCAGTCCTCCTGTCAGGTGTGTCCAATGATCTTCCACCTCTAACTGTGTCCCCTCTATCCAACCTGTACCTGGGTCGAGACCAACTACCATAGACTCCATTAGTATTGTCCTCCTACTCTTGATTGATCCTCATATGTCCCTGTTTCTGCAACTCTGACAAGCTCTAAAGAATCACTGCATTGACCTCTATCTTCTTCTCCTGAGCCCTTGCAAATATTTCCTGAGACTCAACCAACCTGTCATTATCTTCCTTATAACTTCTTATCTTTGCCCTCAAGCTCCTCAATGTATCTTCTTCACCATGAGAATTCTCATCTCCTTACTACCCAACTAATATGTAGGGAGAGTCACGAGAACTATAGTCAACCATTTTTATCCTCATCCTTGATTCTCTTCTTCATGCAAGTATATCATGACAGATAAACCAAATAGATAAAAAAATCAAATCCATACCTCATTGAAGTCCAATGGAGGCTTATCTCATCTGAAAGATCATTCCACATTAGCATGTACATGTATAATCATAAAAATATCCATATAAAAACATATCAATATATACTATCATGCATGACCATACCAATGGTATACCTTGACCCCATGCATGACCACCATGACCTTGACAACATTAGAATTTTCCCAAAGAGAGCACAACCTGCTCTGATACCACCTGTAACAAACCCCTTCCCTCACATCTACCCAATTTCACCAGCTTACCCTCGTTAAACATGAGATGAGGGGTTGTAATGGCAAGAATCAGCCTCCTAGGTGACCTTAAGAAAATTGAGTTGACAAAAAAAACCTTACACACTTCCCTTAGGTGCCTCAAGACCCTCCAAGAGTAACCCAACCCCTCTAGGTGTCCATCCCTTGAGCCAATTTAAATTTTCCCTTAGCTAGATCCTCATTCACTCCCTTGAAAATCCATCAATGCGACTGGAAACCCCCAGTTGCTCCCATAGGCTTGCCTCCATGCGAATATGGAGTTTTCTACTCAATGTTGTTCCAGAGACTGCATAATTTAAGGTTATTTTTTAGGTTTGGGGCTAAGCCTTTGCCCATAATTCTATATAACTTTCAGAACTCATAAAATACATGGTTGTAATGATTATAAACCAAAATTGAAACCGGGGCTAGCCTTGACCATCCCCAACCGGGGTTGACAATCCGTCAAACACTTAGTAGATAGGAAACCTATAGGTAACGAATGCAAGTCTGAGCATGAGGGACTGAAAACTCACATGAGACTTAACAAGAAGGATCACCACCCTCTCCGATTAGTTGTCTTAACATCAAGTAGGTATTTCATCCATTATTCTTTCAATTATAAGTAAAAACATGAAAAGAACCATGACTAAAATGAGTGATATATCCATGCTTATAACCAACATATAAACATATAAATAACCATAGTATAACAACCATTAAAACCACGTAATAAAAAGTACATTTACCAATCAAACAAGATAGATTAGATTTCATTAAACATAGGCAAGAGCCAACCAAGTCTGGGACTTCCACGTATCACCCGACCATATACATAGTTGAACCAAATATTTCTTTCAGCCGGTCACCCCCGTGCCATATTCCAAGCATGAATGTGGGATCTCATGAGATAAACCAATCCAAAAAAACCAAGGGAAACCAAACCAAGCTTGAAATGCCTTTGGATGCCTCAGATTCTGAAGCCTTCCATAAATTCCAATGCTTAAAACTGAGAACAATCCCATCACACCATGGTTATCTGGCAATGGCAAGGAATGGTTGAAAACCGCCATCAAAACCTCGTGAAACCATGTCACCGACAATAAAAGAACCAAATACCAACATGCACATACCATGCATGTAAAAACCACTTAGGAGATCATACATGCAATCTGTTACCTGCAAATATTCCTGTTAAAACTTGCTTATTCCAACATTTCCTTTCTCAATATTTGCTTTACTTTGCTTTCCTTTTCCTTCCTTTTCTTGCTTGATCTCTTTCTCCACTTCGTTCTCTTCTCCTCTCTGAAATTAATTCTGAAAATGAACTAACAAAAGGATACTAACTGATGCTTTGAGGTATTTTTATTGATGAAGCCTCTAATTTCTTCAATTTGTCATTATCTTCCTTCATTTCCCTCCTTACATGCAACCTGTGACCTTTCACCTTCCTTTTCTCCTAATTTCCTTTATTTTCATAAATAAATGTGCCAAAAATAGTTTTCTCATTTTCAAAGCCTTAGTCATTTCGTTTGAAAATTTCACCTTAGCCATAAACACATCAAGTTATTCCCACTAGGATAACTTTCCCAACATTAAGCTTGGAATAAGTGTCCCATAACCGTGGTCTTATTTTTGCCTTTATTAATTTTTATTAAATGAACTTTTAGCCTGGGCCTATTATAAATTTTTGGATGGAGAAGTGGCTATATGGTGTAGAATATGGATAATGGTGGTTTGGTGGAATTATATTTTCATTCTCCTAAGGAAAATGTAAGATCTCCCCCCTATCTTAATGTTGATCACAATTTTATAGAAAATTTGGGACAATCATGTAGCACTCTCTGTCAATCTTGTAGCAGCCTTGCTTAACCCATATCTCTCAAACGTTATATAGGATTGACCTAAAAAAAATTTAGCATGTTTCCATCATCCCTATGTATCTCCCCATAAAAAAATATTTTCCAACAGATGCATGAATATCATGAAAAATGGAAAATGGTTGTAGGTGATCGAGGCCAATTTCTCGAAAGGTATGCATTGGAATTTGCTAAAATTTCTTGAGCATGTTACCATCATTCTTATGCATCACTCCATGAAGCAGATTAGAAAAAGGTTGCATAGTTTTTGAGATATGGTCAAAGCGATTTCAGCCCTGTGTATTTTGGCAATCGTGTAGCAAAACAGAACTTTCGTGTAGCACTAGAGGACAATGAGGAAAATGAATGGGAAAGGCTTGGGAATGATGGGTGGATGTTGGAAATGGATGAAGGTGATGGATTGGCATGGCCTTGGTCTTCTTAAGCATTTTTCATAGAAGGTAGAAGCCTAAGGTTGATTGTTTTTTACTTTCTTCTTACCTCACTGCTCATTTATTTCTTTTTCTCTTTTTGTGGAACTCGCCTGTTTCTTTTCCTTATGCAGATGGAGTACCTGCATGCAAATAGATAGATGCAACTAGAACAAAAAAAACTTTTCTTTTTTCATTTTTTTTTCTCTTTTTTTCATTTTTTCTTTAGGCATACAAGCTGCCTCAGTGAGGTTTTCAAATAATAGGTCTGCATGGGTGCCTCATAAAAGGTTTTCACTTAGGATCTTATTATTTTTTTCTCTTTTTTCCAACTCATTGACTACCTCATAGAGGTTTTCAATCATTGATCCAATCTTAGGTGCCTCAAAGGAGGTTTTCACTTGAGATTTTATTTTTTCACTTTTCTTTTCCTTTTTTACTCTTTTTCCATTTTATTTATTTTTTCTATCCTACCCTACTTGAAAAAAAAAATCTCTTTCAAGTATAGGAATACTTCCAATGGAGCCATGTACATACCAAGAAGAAAAATACGCTCATATGTAAGTTTGAAATATGTGCTTCGAGATATACCAACATCTGATAGATCATCTTATTTGATTGAGATGAGATCATGAATTGTTGAAGAAGAGCATGCTGCTGCAACTTGATGATTGTCTGGAACTGAATTTCAATATAGTTGTGATGCCCCTGGTTCACTTGCTCATTTAGATAATCCTATATGTCTTCTTCTTCCATGAAATTCATATCTTCTTCTTTTTGTTGATTATTCTCTTGAACACATAGAGGATATGATGGTAAGTATAATGGAACTTTCTCAATATTTGATTCTAATCTCTGCTCTCCATCAAATGCGGTCCATGATTCTCTGATATCCTCATTTGAATCTTCTTTTTCTAAATGTTGTTCTTCAATGACATCAGGATAACATATTTTTTGCAATACTCTCACTGATCTAAGATTAATACCATTTAGATCAAGAGTAGTTGTTTGGAATTATTGTACCTCAACATTCTAAGTGGGTTGAGCTACTTCATTGTTTGGATTAAGAAATGGTGGTACAAGTAGTTGAGTGGGAGTGGATCTTTGAGATGGATGTGGTTTGGATTATGGTTGTGGTGGACGTGGATGGTAGGGATAGCATGAAGTTGGATATTGATGAAAATATTGAGGATATTGTGGATTTATCCTCTAAGGTCCTTGCCAACCTTGTTTCCAAGATTGGTTTCGGGGTTGAGATGACCAAGGTTGCCAAGGAAAGGGTGTGTTGCAATTACTTTGAGATGGGTGTGCGTAACCTTGAAATTGTGAATTAGGTTCTTACATCATACCAAGTTGACTATGTTGCCATGGTCTTCTTGGAGCTACATAACAAAGCTCCTTTGGTTATTGACTTGCTCTATTGTCCTCTTGGTAAACTTCCTTTAACCTTGGTAATAATGGGAAATATTTAATATCATTTGGTTTTTCATGGATAACACAAATATCAATATCTTATTTTTGCTCATTTTGCATTCTTAACATTTCTACTTGTTCAATTTATAGTCAATATTTAAATAGTTGACCATAATCAAACTTGGCCAACCACATGTTTACCATATATAACAATTGTTAACCTTGCTTAATCATAGCTGTCCTTTAATGCATCCATCTTCTATTATAGCCAACCATGGCTCACTAAAGTCAAACATTACCAACCTTAGTCAACTAAAATCATCCTTTATAAATTACAATCTAAATTTTAAAATGTTTAATAATAATAATATTAATATTAATAAAGTTCACTAATAATAATAAACTATTATCATTTTGTTATTATTATTAATTATAATATTATTAATATTATTAATATTAAAATTAAACTCAAATTTGAATATATTAATTATAGTATTATTATTAATAATATTAATATTAATATTAAAAAGATTATATATTATTTTTTCTATATAAAATTTATGGTCAACTAACACAACCACAACCACATTATTAAATATAATTGAGGATGATGGTAAACATATATCAACTACATTCATTATTGCATTGTACTAATACACATATTGTTAATCCTTACTTGTCCTTCTATATTGGAGCCACTAGCTAATCTCCAAATAACATTTCATGTGCTATAAAGGTAAGGTGACCTCTAAGTTACGAACTTCTACCGTAATCAAAAGAGTATACAATTATTCTTCCATGTATTGAAAATGGAAAAACACTTTGAAGATGCAAAATAGTCAAAGGAGATGAAGTAGGAGCTATTTGGAATAAACACTCCTGGTCACCAGTCTAAATCCATGCAACTTTGATTATTTGAATAGGTCTAATCAAATCTAGAATTTCTTTGTTGCCGGAAATTTCGTTCCGTATCGTGCTTATATTGTTTAGAATATTTCTCATGCCCATCTTTTTCAATGTTAGCATCCTACGTACCCTTCCAGAGATAATCGTTATAATTGTTTTTCTTGTATGGGGTTCTCTAATCACAACTGCAAACAGCGTTCACGTTGTCCTTGACTCCTCTGGTCCCTCTGGTCCCTGGGCAAACTGATGACCCACAGTTATCACTATTTAGCATCATGTTATTCCATCTAGAAACTCCTCCAGGTTGCAAAACCTCGAGTGGAACATCTGTAATATCACTTTTTCTCTTTTGATATCAACTTTATTCATTTCGTAGAAGGAACGCGTCCACGTAAGTCTTGCTAGGACGGCCACGGGCCCCTAGTCTGCGATAAATTGCGCGTGGTAAGTCAAAAATAATAGTCAATTCTCCGCGTTCCAGATTGAATGAGCCGTCCACTTTCACAAGTCTATGATGCTTAGGACTCTGGTGTCTGGAATCGGTACTGTTTAAACCTTTCCAGCCCGATGTCCACTTAGTCAACCATGGCAGATTGCAATCCCCACCACCCCGCAACTTTCGTTGGTCTGTGCGCTCCCTATAAACACGTCACGGAAGGCCAACACACATACCATTCCACTGATCCCTTTTCTTGAAACGATTATCCGTCTGCAAATTTTCCATGTCTGAGACTTTCGAATACCTAGATGTGATGGAAGGTCGCAACAAGAAGGTATTGTTCTCTCTACCTATAGCTATGGTGTTTTTTGTTTGTGGATTTTGATCTGAAATTACAATAAGGGTTGTACCTAACACAATTTCTTGCAATTCATGCAGAAAGCTATACTTGTGGCTGAGATAAGTCGCATCAACGAGGAGAATCAGAACCTCAACTCTATGTTGAAGCGCATGAATACTAGCTATAACGACTTGCAGAAGCATTTCATGTCTCTCGTTCGCGGGAAACAACAGTCGTTATGTGTTGATCGAAGTCAGGTATATAGGGATTTTAGAAAGCTAAGTTAATTAGGTATTCAATCCATCCTCGATTAGCTTTCATGAAGCTCAAAAGTTCTCACTGCCTTTTCGTTTTCATTTGTTAGATATTCAATCCAGATGATGTTGTAAGAGAAGAAAAATCCAATTTGAGAATATTTTCTCCTAGATCTGTTGATGTCCACTCCGGCAGTATAGTTTCCCACCATTCTTATACTTCTTCAGAGGGTAAGAAGGCCAAATTAATGGAAGATCAGCAGCTGCCATCAAAGAAACGAAAGATAAATTACATCCAGTTTGACCAGAGTCAGAATGGAATGATTAATTCGCGTATGTTTGATGGCCTACCTCCACTTTCCCAAAAGTCCTACGATTCTTCGGATTGTCCTCAACAACTGAAAAAGGAGGGGAAGAATGCCAGAGTTATGGACGATCAGCAGCTTCCTTCAAAGAAAAGGAAGATAAATTACTTCCAGTTGGACCAGACTCAAACTGGGACGACTGTAAAATCGTCTCTGGATGATACCCTGAAAGCGCAGAACGCGCTGAGCAAGGTGTGCAGCAAACAGACGGTGTATGTACCCAAAAAAATCGTCTCGTTTCGGAGAAGAACGGAGGCATCCGGAGTAATAATGGATGCCGAACCCCTTCTCTCCCTCAAAACTGGAGCTTGACAATTTCGTCCTTGATCCCATGTAAATATGTCTTCAAAAGGAAATTAGTCAAAATAAGTTTTCAAAAGTTAAATCGAACAATGAAGTCGATAAGCTATGCACAATAAATAGTTAACATATATACCATAACTAGCCACACTTAAAAGCAATAAGGTTAACTCACCTAACGATAATTCAAGCAATAGCATCAACTTAAGTGATGTACATAAACCACATGAGCTGTATTGTAAATAGCAAGTGTCGATGTACGTAAACCACATGAGCTGTATTGTAAATAGCAAAATATTACTTAATGGGTGATTTATATTGTAATTAGGTTTGAGAAATTTTGATTTTTAAACACATGAGTGGACAATATTTGATTTCAAAAGCTTGAAAGCAGAACCTTCGATAACAAGAATTTACTGTTGTCGTGGTGTGAAAAGGATTCTGCAGAGCTACAGAGAGCAGACGAATTAGGGAAGGGAAGAGGAAGCCCGTTGAGGTTTATGAGGAGAATTTAGGAGATTTTCCAGAGTCTTGTGTTGGTCAGGTAGGTCATTACATGGCAAAGAGGGCATGGGCATTGTTTCGAACAATTCGAAGCCACCAGGAAAGAAGAGGGCGAAAACCAAAGATACGCCAGCGGGAGGACGAGGAACAAGAATTTGCTGTGTTAGAATCTGAAAAGAGTTCAAAGAGGAAGAAAATAATAATTTTTTAAACTATTTAAATCATATAAAAGATCAACCTAACCACATTAATATGTGATTGATATAAACCGTAGACCTGAGCTTATTTTAACATTAAAATACTTATTCTACATCTTAAAATAAGTTTA
Source organism: Pinus albicaulis (assembly GCA_034641835.2). NCBI lineage: Eukaryota > Viridiplantae > Streptophyta > Pinopsida > Pinales > Pinaceae > Pinus > Pinus albicaulis. The sequence goes on from MU968450.1 coordinate 8,340,415, forward strand.
TGCCACTTTCATAATGATAAAAATAGAGTCTCACTCTTACATAACACCTCTTTGCGAGAGGTAGATGTGAAAGTGGAAACGTGAATACAGACCACCATACCCACTTGAAAAATGTGTATGAAGTATTAGAATGTGAAAATATATCAAATTATAATGCTAAATCCATACCCCACCATGATGAAAGCCCACATGTAGATGTGCAAACAAAAACCCAAATTCTACACTTGATTCACTTTTTACATTGAAAAAAAATGAAATTATATCTTAAAAGTAAACACTAACTTCATTATTCCTTTTTATATATTAAAGATAATAAAAATTCATTTTAATAAAAAATGTTTTCCATACATCTTAAAATTGTGTAATCTTCATTTATAAGTCAATTGAATTATAAAATTAAATTTATTTAAAATTTTAGAGTACATGTGATATATTTTATTGAGTAAGAAAAACTACACCATCATGCTATAAAATCACTCATTCAAAATTATATATAAATAAATAATGTGAAATAAAGATAATTGGAATAATTTTTTCTTTTCATTTTCTATTGCCATGTAACATCAAAGTGTCATAAATCTCTATGAGGACCTTCGTGAAGGTATCTATGTACATTAATTTAAAAGTGTCAATTTATCTTTATGCTCGCTTCATTTCAAGTGGTTTTTGGTCCCCACATAGCTCTAGAAAAGAGAAATACAATATTTTAATGTTTTTAGCCACAATCACCAATGCAGCGCTCCACCTCCGCACTATTGTCATCTCCAAAACTTTTGGCTAACCCTACACAATTGTGTCATGGATATTGGTGTGAAATTAAACGGACGAGAAGATGTTAATTGGCATGTGATTAACAAGTGGACAAAGAACATTCTCTTGAAATCAAATCTTGTCCACCCATTTATGTAAAAATCAAAATTCATCAAGCTCAATTCCAATATATACTACACATACAACTTAATTATGTAATCATTCGAAATAATGTAAATGACTAGGTATGTTGTTTTTTTTTTTTTTTTTTTTGAGGAAGTTGAGTTATTATGATGTATCTTATAAATTTGTTTCTTAATTTGAATGGCTTCATCCACCAAAACCTATCATATGGATTGTTAGTTTGTGCATTCCAATGACTACTTTCTTTAGCACCCTTGGCTTTCAAATCATGACTTCACAGAATCTTGACTAGTAATTCTACTCATCGCTTTAAGCCTTTCCCTACAAAAATCCCAGCTCTAGCAGTATGCAAGTGATGGAAAAGTGTGACAACTTCCTGATAGAAAATAGAGAGAGATCAAAGAACATAGAGATTGTTCACACAAATTACACACTTCATTGTATTATTATTGATCACAATAGTTACACATATATAGGACATAAATATCCGACTTTGAAAAATTATGACTAAGACATGACATGAATCCAACTCATAACATAGGAATCAACAAATTTTAGATTGACACCTTGGTACTCATAATGACAACCTGTAAATGACATGGAAGCATTGCTTCCAACACCCTCCCTTAATGTTTACATGGAAAACATTGAAAACACATCTTACAACAACAAGGATAATCTATGTATGTTTGGTCTTCATCAACACTCACATCCACTCTAGAATCTCACAGACACTTCTCTTTCTCCACCACATCTTCGAGTTGTCACTTGACCTCCATTTAAAATGTAATTACCTCTGACCATCATTGATGAACATTGCAAGATCAAGAACATTGACACCTTGGCGCATCGAGGCTTTTGCGATAAGAGTCGTCGAGTAATGAACCATCCTATGGACCAACCACCATCTGTCAAATATTTCGTTTTCAGCTATCCATTAGTTACTAGCATGGAGGTCTGGATATTAAATGTGTTCAAAAGTTGATCAAACAACTTGACCTTACTAAAACACAAGAACTAATCTATCTAAGGCCGTACAAAACTGTCGCAAAAAAATGGTAGACCACCTAACAAGCCGTGGCTGCTGTACTAAAGAATCAATGTAATATAAAAGTGAGCAAATAATGTGTTGCCCGTCACTGTTGTTGTGCGAAATGATCGAAGTGATAATAGAGAGGCACTGCTTGTCCTGTCTACCAAAAGCACCTATATGTAACTAACCTCTAGGTACCTGAAACTCTGAAGGAGACAGTACATGTGCTCCAATTTATCTCTGGGAGTCCAACTGACTCCCTGCTACACAACTAGTTGGGACGTCTAGAAATGAGGGAAAATCCACCCCTCTCCTCGATAGTCCTGTAATAAAATAAATGTCCTCCTTAGTGGGTGTGTACCACTGGTCAGGACCAACCTGAAAAGCCTGTCGGTGGGCATTCCACCTGCCGATAAGATGTCTCAAAAGAACACTATGGGCCTTTAGGCTGGAAATAACCTCCTCATAGAACTTGAGGAGGCCTACCTGCATAAGGATCTCCTGGGTATCTGCAGTAATAGGGCAAGGGCATCCATCTCTCTCCCTCTCTCTCGCCTCCCATTGGCGAATCATGTCATATTGTTTTGCTTGTTGTTGCTGCTGTTGTCTCTGAATCATTGCCATACTAAATAATTTTTTTTATTAAAACAGAAATGTATTTATAAATATACATATATAAATTTTTTTGAAAAAAAAACAAACATACATGTCGATTCTCCATAAAAACAGTGACACACTAGTGCCGGTGCGTCCTAATATTTTAGTGCACCATCCCCGGGGCCCCTAATGAAATAGACCGCACCAGATTCGGTGCAGATTTCTATTTTTCAAGCATCGTGGACTGTATATAATTCAGAATAGTGGTGCGTTGACTGAAATATACGCCCCGACACATATAGTCGTGTCAGCGCACCGACTTCATGACAATGACATAGTTGATAGTGCGGTCTTTTACCCGACCGCACCGTTGACCCTCACGGAATGCAAAATGCGGTGCGCTGACATAAACCAGGGCAACAAATGAAGTCAATGCACCGCACTGTGATTACCGGGGTCAACGGTGTGCCTAGATAAATGAGCGCACCGCCTTTTTTCCTTTTTATTTTTAGTTTAAAATTATTAGGGGTGCCTTCCGGCACTGCCCCGGAAACGGTGCGGTTACTGTTAGCACTAGTAGCGGTGTTGCCTGTAAATTTTATAGGTAGCACCGCTATCCGGTGCGAGCCAAACATCTCAAGTGCACCGCGTGGCAATTTTTTTTTCTTTTTTAATGGTTATTTTTAAGTTTATTTCAATTTCTAATTTGCTAAAAGGCTTAATTATAGAAAAACTAGAAAAATACCTGTACATTTCGCTGTTGAGGAGGCATATTGGTTGTAAAATTTGGAAAATAAAATTTTCCCACTGTTTTTCAAAATGAAAGCTGGAGATTGGTGGCCAATGCAGAGCAATAGTGCATGCAATGGGTGAAATGAGAGCATCGATGTCAGGGCGGCTCAGAAATAAGGAAATAACATTGGGGCTTGAGAGCTCTCAAGCACTGAGGAAAGTGAATAATGAAGTTTTTTTGCCGTAATTTTTTTTTTAATTAACCCTGTTTCGGTGTGCAGGGTTTTATAAGCACATCGATGCGGTTAAATAAAACCGCACCGGGCGGTATCAATTTTGGCGTGTTGTTTATAACGTGCCGGGGAATTTCCCTAACTGCACACCGGGATGTTTCAGTTTCGGCGCGAAAATTTGATGATGCACCGGGGCGGCGTAATGGTAAAGCACCGGTGCGTAATAATCACAAAGCACTGGTTTTTTGGCCTTAATTTTTTATTATTATATATAACGCTATTCTAGTGCGTGCGGTTTCTGGTGCACCCGTGCTCTTAGAGAAGAACGCACCAGCTCGTTTTTATTTTGGCATGGTGTTTTATGATGCACCGACACGAAAGAGTATTGACACCCCGGTGCGTTACAATAATTGGATGCCCCGACAGTGTGTGTAATTCGCGCACGCTATCCTGTGTGCCAATGTTCGATGCGCACTGGTGCGTTCTATGGTATCATGCGCACCGGTAATTGATAGCTCAGGAGCACTGGGAAACTGAAAAATCTGGGTTTTTTATCGTAAATATTTTTTTAAATTAACCCTTTAATAGTGCGCATTGTTTATAGCCGCACCGGTACTGTTTGCTACAAACGCACTAGTTGGTTTTTGTTTTGGCACGTTTTTTATGATGCACTAGTGCGGTTGCTATGTATCGCACCGGGTGGTTTCGATGTTGGCGTTGTGTTTTATAATGCACCGACGCGGATGAGTTGTGAGGCACCGGTGCTCTATTATATTATGATGCACCGGGCGGGTGTGTACGGAGTGCACAGTGTCCGGCGTGCCAATGATTTTGTTCGCATTGGTGCTTTCTTTTTTTGAGAGCACCGGAGTGAGTTTTAACGATAACAACACCGATAGGAAAAAATCTGCAAAACTCGCTGCCCACCAACCTCCACTAGTAACCTCCGCTAGAAACGGATGTATGGGGTATTTTTCTTTGTGGTTCCTCAAAAAAATCTGCTAGAGGGTCTTTTCCTTATAGTGTAATAGGGATAGATAGACACATCATTATTTTCTTCACTTGGGAAGCCAGAATGGAGGATTGGGTAAGAATTTGGCATCTGATTCTCTTTTAGGATGTATTAGGGCATCCAAGATAAGAGTAGTCATTGAGGACCAATATTCTTTGAGGAATGATAATCCAAGGTAAGAATATTCCTGGTGGAACACACACTGAGAACCAAGGTGGGGTATGTTATGGGAGATACAATTATGAGAGTGTCTATACATCATTGGTCTCGCCAACATTATGCTTAGATATCATGGAGATAAAGAGTTGTTAGTCAAGGCCTTACTATGTAAAAATTGTAGTTGATATGATGCTATACAAATGGGTTACCAATATGACTCTTCTTATGAGAAATTCTTCATATTGAGAATGACCAAGTACCATTATGAATACCTCCCTAGTTAAGAGGGAGTGTTGAAAGATGTAACTAGGTTCGGTCTTCATAATTACATGTGGAAATATGATTTTATGTAATTGATGAAAAGAAGAAAAATAAATTATTATTAATGCTTGTCTTATGGGTTTCATGAACAAGGAATTTTATTTTTAGTGATGTCTCCCATTGTGATCCTTTAGGAGTTTCCATCTAGTCATAAAATTCATTTGAGTCTATGCCATGTATGAAGGACCCTTCTCAGTCATGTTACACATTTATATAGACATTAAAAGAGTCAAAAGACCCTCCATGACAAGCACACGTACCTCATTGCAAGTCGGCCTCAAGATTTAATTAATTAACTTCTCCAACAGTCATGTCGACTCACCTACATCAGAGGCTGGCTAATTACCTTGGGAATCAACTATAAATTGATCATATTAGCTCTATATCAGATACAAAATTTAGACAAGATTTTAGTCTGCAATTCTGTCAAGTCTAAAATGTGAAGGTACTGCAATGCGAAAGTGCAACAACAGGAAAGGATAGCAGTGTGAAGGTATAACGACAACAGTGCATCAGTAAGGGAAGCAATACAACAAGTGTGAGGTACAATAGTTTTAAGTTAGGCATTGTGAAGGTGACAAAGAAGGAGCCAACAAAGATAGAATAAAATATACGAAATATTCCAGCATTAGTTTTGTGACTTTTTTGAGCTAAGGGTTTTTTGAAGTGCAGTGTTGAACCAAGGAATCAAAATTCTGAAGAGTAACCAAGAAGAACAAAGAAGCATAGGTTTGATCATTGCAGGAGGCAACTCATCAAGGAGGATTTTTGTCTTGGTCTTGGAGGGGAAAATAGGTCAATGGTGTTGGTCTTGGAATTTTTCAATCGAAATATATATAAGAAGAAGAATTTGTTCTGGTTTTCCTCTCAAAGAGTGAGAAGTTTTTTCCCTCGATGATAACCTAATTAAAAGAAGATCATAATATAAATAATTAAAAATCACTCACAAGAAGTTATTCATAGAAGAGAAACCACTTAATCTCTATGCCCTAGATTTCTGAACAAAAATGTATGCATTACATCTTTATATTTAGAACCAATTAGTTTGTATGGTATCGATATCTTTGTTTTCATAAACCACTTGTCACTTGGTCAATTTTTATGGAGGAAATGATAACACATTACGAGGATAGAAATAGAAACAACTTCTTTATCGAATTGATAAATCTCAAAGAAAAGGGTTCAATGGCAGAGCATATTGAGGAATTCCAAAAATTGAATATGAGGGTAAATGATATTCTAGAGTAGCACATGATTGATGTCTTCATAGGGACTTTAAAGGATAACATCCATTATTAGGTTTGCCTTTGGGAACCTGATTCATTGGATAAGGTATTCAAGGTGGTAAGAAAATTTGAAAGAAAAATTATGGAACCAAGGAAGTCTACCACTGACAACTATAAGGATGGAAGTGTTGTTGCTCATATCCTTGCACAACCTACAAGGTTGACACCATAAAAATTGGAGGAAAATAGAGCAAAAGGGATTTGCTACAGTTTTGATAGAAAATAAACTAAAGGTTATAAGTGTGCAAAGAATAAGTTATTTTACATAGATTGTGAGTAGAAGGAAGAAAAGGAACAAGAACATCAAAATATGAGGATATACACTAGGAACCAATACCATAGAAGGAAGAAAAGAATCCAACCATATCTTGTAATGCATTGGCAGGAATTAACACTCCTCAAACTCTCAAGATAGAAGGATATGTCAAGAAGAAAAAGGTAATAGTGCTGATTGACTTAGGTAGTACCCATAATTTTATTCATTGTAAGATAGCCAAGGAATTGAATTTCTTCCTATATCTAGCACCAGAGTGTCAAGTGATGGTTGCAAATGGAGGAACTATAAATTGCACTTGAAAGTTTCATAATATTAAGTTAACCATGTGGGTATATGTATTGAATAGTCCATTGCTTTCCATTCCAATGGGTGGTGCTGATGTGTACTAGGAGTCTAATGCTTACAATCGTTGAGGACGATAGCTTCTAATTTTCAAGAAATTTTCTTATTCTTTTTTGGGAAGGAAAGGAATTTGAATAAAGGGGTATCACAGGAAAAGCAAGAAATATTATTAGCTCTATCGGAATGACAAATCTTCTAAAATAGCAATGAGGCGTAATTGCATAATTATGCTCACTAGAATTTCAAACATCAAAATTATCTATTTCTCCAAATCTACAAAAAGTCTTGGACAATCATTCCAAGGTATTTGAGACTCTTAAAGGCCTTCCACCTATTCTTTATCATGATCATTTTATTTATTTGATTCCATGAATTGTTCCTCCAAAAATTAGGCCTTACAGTTATCCCTATGCCCAAAAGAGTGAAATTGAATGTATGGTTGTATAAATTCTAGAGGTCGGTATAATTCAACCTACTCAAAGTTCTTTCTCTGCTCCAATAGTTTTGGTGCACAAGAAGGATGGATCATGGCGTATGTTTTCGGGTTATAAGGAGCTCAAAAAGCTCACTATTAAAGACAATTTTCCCATTCCTATCATTGATGAATTTTTGGATGAATAACATGGAGAAATTTACTTCAGCAAGATGGATCTTCGTTCATGATATCATCAAATTAGAATGAATACTGGAGAAATTTAAAAATAAAACATTCAAAGCTCATGAGGGTCACTATGAATTTTTGGTCATGCGTTTTGGACTTACTAATGCACCTTCCACATTTCAAGGCTTGATGAATTCCATTATCAAAACCTTCCTTAGAAAATTTGTGTTAGTATTTTTTGATGATATAAAAATATACAACAAGTCTTGGAAGGATGATGTTTAACATGTTGATAGGGTGCTCAAACTATTGGATGAGAAACAATTATATGAAAAAACCTCCAAATGTTTCTTTGGAGTAAAAAAGGTGGAATATTTGGGTCATATTGTATCTCATGAGGGTGTTAAGGTAGACCCTAACAAAATTAAATCCATTAAGGAATGGAAAATCCCCACAACCATAAAGCATCTTTGAGGATTTCTCATGTTGACAGGGTATTATGATAAGTTTGTTAAGAATTTTGAGAGAATAAGAACCCCTCTAACAACATTATTGAATAAAGATGCATTTCTTCGACTCCAGAAGAAACTAAGGCCTTTGAACATCTTGAAGAGGCAATGTGCCAAGCACCAGTCTTAGCTACACCAGACTTCACAAAACCCTTTATTATGGAATGTGATACCTTAGGAAATGGAATTGGTGTTGTTTTACTGCAATAAGTAAAAATTGTTGCTTTTGAAAGTCGTCTAATCAAAGGAAAGCATTTACACAAACCTATTTATGAGAAGGAAATATTGGCAATACTACATGCACTAAAGAAATGACGACCTTACCTAATGGGAAGACACTTCAAGATAAAAACATATCATGATTGTATTAAATACATTTTGGAACAAAGATTATCTTCAGAATAGAAGAAAAAATGGGTCACAAAGATGTTGGGTTATGACTTTGACATCATCTACAAAAAAAGGAAGAAAAATGTTGTTGCAGATACACTCTCAAGAAAGGATGAGAACGTGGAAGCATTGTTTTGTATCATTTATATTATCCAACTTGATTGGATAACTGAGGCAAGGGATAAATGGAAGAATGTTAAAGAGGTATGGACACTCATTCAAAGTTTACATCAATATCCCAATACATCTGATACATTTAGCTGGAAAAATGATTCATTATGTACAAAGATTTCTTATATGCTTGTAAGAATTCCCAACTCAAACAAAATATTCTTTTGGAATTGCACACCTCCCCCTTAGGAGGGCACTCAATATTTTTAAAAACTTAACTCAAGGCCAAGAAGGAATTTTTTGGGATGGCCTTAAATATGATATTCAGAAGTTTGAGAGAATTAAGACCCCGAGTTTGTTACAACCTTTAGTTGTTCGAAGTTAACATTTGGAGGAGGTCTCCATGGATTTTATCACAATTTTACCCACACTATAAGGAAAATAGCTTCCAGTGGAGGTTAAAACGAAGGTTTTTAGTGATATAAAATTCGCAAAAATTTTGCAAAAAACATCCACTAAAATATGTAGTAAGATATGCAATGTGTGATAGGATGATATTGAAGGCAAACTATGGATAATAGGATGTACTGAAGGAAAAATATGGATAATAGGATGCACTAAAGGCAAAATATGTCCCTAAACCTACAAGTAGCTCCTTCCAAACCTTGGAAGTGACTTGGAATCCCTGTCTTACACCATTTGTTCAAAATACAATGTAATCTCACAATCTCCCTGATGAAGACATGTTTCACCTTACTAGCTGAATATGTAGTCTTCACTAAAATGAAACGAGTCACCTTGCTAAACCTGTCGACCACAACCATGATAGAATTATGTTGGCTCACTGTCCTCTGAATAACTGTAGTAAAATCCATGGAAATGATCCCCCATTTCCATTATATAATCATAATAGGTTGTAGTAGACCACATGGATGCGTAAATTTTGGCCTCATCTGCTGAAAATACCATCATCTAGACAGGGAATCTACCACTTCCTTCCTCAGATTTGACCAATAGTATAACTTCATCACTATAGTCAATGTCTTCTGATATCCTAGGTGACCCGAGTATGGCTTGACATGAAACTCCCTAAATATAAGCTTCTTGAGCTCATTGTCATCTGGCACATACATCCTATTCCTAAATCTTACCAAACAATCTGTCGCGAGATGATAGTTTGCATCCTGATCACTTGTACCCACACCTACACGTGTACCTGTACCTTCACATGTACCTATACCTATACTATGTTGTAACCTATTCCTGAGCTCCATATACTTGTCATCCTATTGTCCTTCCTATAAGATCTGATCCTGTAAGTCTGTCCCATAGGAACTCATAGTTGCTATATCATTCACGTGTACTTTCCTGCTGAGATTATTTGTAACCCTACTCTCCTTTCTCTTAATGTATATGATCTCAAAATGAAACTCACTAAGGATGGCTGAAAATATAGCTTTCCTGGAATTCAGATTCGATTGATCAAATAGATACCTCAAACCACTGTGATCGCTCATCAATACAAATCTCCTGCCAAGAAGATAATGCCTCCACACCTTCAAAGCATGAATAATAGTTGTTAACTCAAGATCATGAGTCACGTAGTTCTGCTCATGTTCATTTAATTTCCTACACTCATAGAATACCACTTGTCCCTCGTTCATAAGGACTCCACCAGGTCCTCTTTTACAAGCATATGTACACACCAAAAACTCTTTATCCAGATCTACGATCTTAATAATTGGAGCATTGGTCAACAACTACTTTAGCTGCTCAAAACTAGTGCCACATTATTTTTTCCACTCAAAATTATTACCTTTTCTCTGCAAAGATGTAGTAAGATATGCAATGTGTGAGAAGTTCTTGATGAACCTCCTATAAAAACCTGCTAATCCCATAAATAATCTGATGATCCAGGTGGATTAAACAGGTACAAGTACAAGTGGCTTAGTACAGAGGGCTCAAAAATCAAAGTGTTCGAAAATATCTCAGACCGGGTTCATGTTGTAGATCTCATCTTTCTAATTCCAACAATGCAGACGACACTAAATTCTGAGTCCGTATGAAGGAGTTAGGAGCAGTCAAAGTTTTGGGTTGACTTGGTGATTGGGCAGCCTTAAGGAGGACGCAAATTGGACCAAACTCGGCCACCGGATTCTGGCACACTCAAGCTATATTCCAGGCGAAATTGTCGCCTAGTTAATTTTCCTCCTATGGTCTAAAAACCAAATTTTCAAAAATGAATTCGTTTGTTAAAATTGAAACAAAAAATATATATGGGGTGGCGGGCCACCAACCCCACCACCCCCTCCGATGAAACCCACGGCAACCATATATGTTTAAATATATGAACATTTCGGTGCCAGCGGGGGTCAAACTCGCCTGACCCAGTTGGGCCGGCCCCCGAGCGGGCGACACCACTATCCATCCACCATATATGTATAACATATAAAGGTTATGTATTAAACAATACAACGTATATGATATACGTTCAACCATATCAATGATAATGCGTATGCGGAGTTGGTGGGGCAGGCCGCCCAAGGCAGGCCCGAACCCCGTTTAAATTCTAATCGTTGGGTTCAAAAGAAAATTTTATGCCAAGTATGGAGGGGTAGGATTTGACACCCAGACCCCTCAACGAATTTCTCAATTTACCATTACACCAAACCGTCAAACCTTGAAAGGTCCGCCTAGTAAAGTGCATATAAACCTTCAGTGTTCAGATGTGCCCAGGCCATGGAGTAGCGGAGAGCGCGCACATAATTCAAGGTTTAATATTTTTGTATTGCAGGTCATGTGGAACCATGAGCCAGAAAAGAGTCAGGCGAAACCTTGATTGAGGCCAACTTTCAGGAGGGCAAAATTTTGACTTTGTCCAAATGGGACAAATTTTATGTCAATTTTACACTACTCGACGCCACGAGTCTGATGGCGTGCTCAGTTTATTCATCTAATTTTTCTATTTCTCAGCCACTTTTGGAAGTGGGTTATGCAGGTGTCAGATTTTCGCATGTGAGCAGTCGTTTTCACATTTTTCGACGCCACAAGATTGATGGTGTTTTCATATTCAGATGTAGAGTAGCTCAGCCTTCAACAAATGGCAGCATGAGGTATATGATGTGGATTCCATGTACTTCTTCATGTCTTTCTCTTTGAGATGCATTATGTCCTGCAGATCCTGGTTGATACATGAGTCGTGGGATCTTGCCTTGTGTTGTTATTGATGTATTTTAAGCCATGGATTTGTGTCATGTATGAGATCCCTTTTATGCCACATTGGCGGGATGCTCATTTTCATATGTGTATTGTTGAGATCCCTTGTTTTCCAGGATTTGCGGGATACTCTTATTTATTACATGTCAGCTATGGTCATACTGATAGGAGTATTTCTTTATGTATGAGAGTTCTGCAGTGGAACATCTCTTAAAGAAGTCAAGCCACTCCTACGTGAGGGAATTTTTCCTTGTATGTCATAGGAAAGCACATCCATGTACATCTTCTTCTTACAACACATAATGCAACTTCCTACACCATCTTGACACCGAGGCCTAGAGATGTAGTCCCTCCTGGACGAACTTCGTCATCGAACGATGTGTTCTTATGATTGCTGATCTTGTTCATTTATGTTCCTCTTATTTACAGCTACAATTGTTCATTTTAGTTCATTTATGTCTTAATTAAATGAAATTCTAATTATCAGTCGAAGTAAAAGGTCTTGGTTAAGGGTATTAATATTTTACCATATATCAAGTGGTATTGGAGCAGGTCTTCTTGCTGATTGGATTGTAGGTGTGAAAATTGGATGTTCGCTAAGTTGAGCCATGGATAATGTCAAGGACTTGTATGAAATCACGCTCAGGGTGTCCGAGAAAGTGAACATATTGTACGAGGCTTACGAAAAACAAGCAGCAGAGAACGAAGAATTGAAGACCCTCCTACACAAAGAGAAGGAGGAAAAACAACAGTTGCAGCTTCAGTTGCAAGCCACAATAGAAGTGTGGGAAGATTGGAAGCACAACAATGAAATTCTGAAAGTAGATCATGATGCCTTGAAGGCGTTCCTACGGGAAGAGAAGGAGGAGAAGCAACAGTTGCAGCATCAGTTGCAAGCCACGACAGAGGCGTGGGAAGGATTGAAGCGCAACAATGAAATTTTGCAAGCAGATCATGATGCCTTGAAAGCATTCCTACGGAAAGAGAAGGAGGAGACATAGTAGTTTCACCTTCAGCTACAAGTCATGTCAGAGGAATTGACGGAAGTGAAGCGCAACAAAGGCTTACAACATCTTCCTTCATCTGTTTCGCAATCAACAACTAAGGTAAACAGTGTTGATTTTTCTTCAGTTTCTTCACATGATATAATTTCAGTTGGAAGTGTGGAGATACCCATCACAGGTACCGACATGAGACTCCTCACCAAAATGGGGTGAAAAGGAGGAGGACTTGGCATTCATGGCCAAGGCATAACCGAACCATTGGAGGTTGTGCAACGACCTCATTATGCGGGTTTGGGGTACATTGGCGAAGGATGTTCAAAGTACATCAAAGGCAAATAGATAATAATGAACTCTCCAAGGAAGAGGAATGATGGGGACACTTCACTATCATTCCATGGCAGTGCATGTTGCAGTGAAGGAACTGAGGCGAGCTCCCATCATCATGACCACACCAGAGACCACCCCATAAGGTATACTAAGTCTCATTATTCCAAAGTGCATTTTGATTATAAGAATGTTGATAACCATGGTTGTAAATCATGGCCTCGCAAAGCGTGTCATTTTTGTGGTTTAAATAACCATGTGATTTCCAAGTGTTGGAAAAGGATGGCAGCAGAAAGGAGGAAGAGGCATGAAAAGCCTTCTCCCCAACAGGAAAAGAAATCAGTTAAGAAAGTTTGGAGGAAAAATAACTTTTACATCCATTGAGAACGAAGTGGCCACCAAAGAGCCACATGCTGGAAACTTCATCCAAAGCAGCGCCTTAAAGAAAAAGCGCTCGTGCATACACCAGTCAAAAGAGTTGATCGAAAAGCAAGTTCGCCACAGGCAAATGATCCACTCACTTTAATAAGTGAGAAGTGGTTTTTATAGATTGTTTTTTTCTAGAGATGTTAAGCTTGTCATGGCCATGTTTGTAAATCATCTGTCACATTTTTTATTATGAAAGTGATGATGTGTTTCCATTACTTGTTTAAGCGACCATGATATTTTTTTTGGCCTTGTTTGATGAGTCATATGTTGCATTTCTTTCATGTAAAAGTGATGATGTGTTGCCATCACTTCGAAATGCGAAGATTATGTTTTGGTCATGTTCTATGAGTCATAGGATTCATTTCTTTTGTGTAAAAGTGATGAGGTGTTTTGCCATCACTTCGAAATGTGACGATGAGGTTTGGTCTTGTAATTTTTCTGAGGTATGATTTCCATTTTTCTGTAAGCTTGACCGCCGAGTACATGTTATAAACTCGTGGAAAGTATGGAAATTTGGGTCATTTTTGGTCACATTGAGCATGTAATATTCGTTGCAGCTTCATGCAGGTGTTGGAATTCCGATTCTGGACAGAAGTGAAGGAGTCTTCGAGGGATGTGCCTTCTCAAACATTTGTGTTGCAACAAATTGCAGGTGATGTCTTAGTATTTTGATTCCAAAGTGCGTAAGGTAAAGGAATCTTTAGGAGATGTGCCTTTCACACATTTATGCCACAACGGTTGCAGGTGTTGGATTTGCATCTTGATTCCAATGTACGTAAGGTAAAAGAATCTTCAAAAGATGTGCCTTTCACACATTCGTGCCACAACAGTTGCAGGTGTTGGCTTTGCATCTTGATTCCAAAGTACGTGAGGTGAAGGAGTCTTCAAGGGATGTGCCTTTTCAGACATTTTCATTTCTGCAGTTGCAGGTTTTGGCTTTGCATCTTGATTCCGAAGTACGAGAGGTGAAGGAGTCTTCAAGGGATGTGCCTTTTTAGACATCACATTGTAGTAGTTGTAGATGATGGCTTTGCATCTTGATTCCGAAGTACGTGAGGTGAAGGAGTCTTCAAGGGATGTGCCTTTTTAGACATTTTCATTTCCGCAGTTGCAGGTGTTGGCTTTGCATCTTGATTCCGAAGTACGAGAGGTGAAGGATTCTTCAAGGGATGCGCCTTTTCAGACATCGCATTGCAACAGTTGTAGATGATGACTTTGCATCTTTATTCTGAAGTATGAGAGTTGAAGGAGTCTTCAAGGGATGTTCCTTTTCAGACATCACATTACAATATTTGTAGATGATGGCTTTGCATATTGATTCCGAAGTACAAGAAGTGAAGGAGTCTTCAAGGGATGTGCCTTTTCAGAAATCGCATTGTAGCAGTTGTATGTGATGGATTTGCATCTTGATTCCGAAGTACACCAAGTGAAGGAGTCTTATGGAGATGTACCTTTCAACGAAATTTGAAGACACTTGATGATAGGTAAAGCTTGATGCTTTTGGAGGACCAAAAGCTCCTCAGTGGGGAGGAATAATCTAGGTGGATTAAATAGGTACAAGTATAAGTGGCTCAGTATGGAGGGCTCAAAAATCAAAGTGTTCAAAAATATCTCAGACGAGGTTCATGTTTTAGATATCATCTTTCTGATTCCAATGATGCAGACGACACTCAATTTCGAGTCCGTATGAAGGAGGTAGGAGAGGTCAAAGTTTTGGGTTGACTTGGTGACTAGGCAGCCTTAAGGAGGACGCAAATTGGACCAAACTTGACCACCAGATTCCGGCACACTCAGGCTAGATTCCAGGCAAAATTTTTGCCTAGTTAATTTTCCTCCTATGGTCTAAAAACTAATTTTTCAAAAATGAATTGGTTTGTTAAAATTCAAACAAAAAAAATATATAGGGGGCGGCGGGCCACCAACCCCGCCACCCCCTCCGATGGAACCCACGAAAACCATATATGTTTAAATATATGAACATTTCAGTGCCGGTGGGGGTCGAACCCACCCAGCCCATGTGGGCTAGCCCCCGAGCGGGCGACACCACTATCCATCCACCGTATATATATAACATATAAAGGTTATGCATTAAACAATACAACGTATATGATATATGTTCAACCATATCAATGTTAATGCATATGCGGAGTTGGTGGGGCGAGCCACCCAAGGCGGGCCTGAACCCCGTCTAAATTATATTCGTTGGGTTCAAAAACAAATATTATGCCAAGTATGGAGGGGTGGGATTTGACACCCCGACCCCTCCTTAACGAATTTCTCAATTTACCATTACACCAAACCGTTAGACCTTGGAAGGTCTGCCCAGTAAAGTGCATATAAACCTTCAATGTTTAGATGCACCCAGGCCATGGAATAGTGGAGAGCACACACAGAATTCGAGGTTTAATATTTTTGTATTGCAGGTCATGTGGAACCATGAGCCAGAAAAGAGGTAGGTGGAACCTTGATTGAGGCTAACTTTCAGGAGGGCGAAATTTTGACTTTGTCCAAATGGAAAAAAAATTATCTCATTTTTACAATACTCGACACCACGAGTCTGATGGCGTGCTCAGTTTCTTGATCTAAGTTTTCTATTTCTCAGCCACTTTTGGAAGTGGGTTATGCAGGTGTCATATTTTCGCATGTGAGCAGTCATTTTCACATTTTTCGACGCCACAAGATTGATGGTGTTTTCAGATTCAGCCGCAGAGTAGCTCAACCTTTAGCAAATGGAAGCATGAAGTATATGATGTGGATTCCATGTACTTATTCATGTCTTTCTCTTTGAGATGTATTATGTCTTGCATATCCCAGTTGATACATGAGTCGTGGGATCTTGCCTTGTGTTGTTATTGATGCATTTTCAACCATGGATTTGTGTCATGTATGAGATCCCTTTTATGCCACATTGGCAGGATGCTTGTTTTCATATGTGTATTTTTGAGATCCCTTGTTTTCCAAGATTGGTGGGATACTCTTATTTATTACATGTAAGCTATGGTCATACTGATAGGAGTCTTTCTTTATGTATGAGAGTTCCGCAGTGGAACATCTCTTAAAGAAGTCAATCCACTCCTGCGTGAGGGAATTTTTCCTTGTATGTCATAGGAAAGCACATCCATGTACATATTCTTCTTACAACACATAATGAAGCGTCCTACACCATCTTGACACCGAGGCCTGGAGATGTAGTCCCTCCTGGACGAACTCTGTCATCAAACGACGTGTTCTTATGATTGTTGATCTTGTTCATTTATGTTCCTCTTATCTACAGCTACAATTTTTCATTTCAGTTCATTTATGTATTAATTAAATGCAATCCTAATTATCAGCCAAAGTAAAAGGTCTTGGTTAAGGGTATCAAGATTTTACCCTAGATCAAGTGGTATCAGAGTTGGTCTTCTTGTTGATTGGATTGCAGGCATGTGTTGGGTGTGGAGCTTGATTATCTTGTTTACTTTGTATCACAGCATTGGACCCTTGTACCTTAAAAGGGGCGGCAACGCCGCCCGTAATTAATCACTGCCATGGGGGGTCCAGGGGGGGGGGGGCAGCAGCGCTTTTCGAAACCCCCCCTGGCGGGGGTTTCGGGGGAAACGCCCCCGAAGCTAAAAATAGATGTAAAATTGCCTTGTAAAAGTATAGTAATTTCTAGTCAATCTGGACCGTTCATAGGCAGATGATCTGACGATAGAAGTTATGTTTAGTTTAGGGTTTTTTTCCCTAGAAGGAAACCCCCTTGTATATATGAGGGTATTGTATTGCGGCTGTGTATTACGTGTGTATTCTCAGAGCGAGAAACAGATAGGGAGACTGTGAGAGAGAACAGAGGATATTACAGCAGATCTGCTGTAGGTTTTGTCTCTTCAATTTTTGCTGCGTAATAGAAAGGAAGGACTGGCTGTTCGGGATGGACGTAGCCCAAACTGGGTGAACCACGTATATCTGTGTCTCTATGGTTTTATGTGTTTTGTGTGCTTGTATTTTTTGCATATTTTATGTGTTTCATTTCTCCATAATATATAATTTTCTAGCAATTGGTATCAGAGCCGAAGGTCTATGTGGCTGATAAAAGCATAGGAAAGAAGGGTTCCTGGTTCGAGTGGGAGTAATGGCAGAAGATGATAGATTTAGGGTCAAGAAATTTAATGGCCAAAACTTCCTGTTGTGGAATATGCAGATGGAATATTATCTGTATCAGAAAGATCTGTACCTACCATTGAGCGGAAAAACAAAGAAGCCGGCGGCCATGACAAATGCGAAATGGAACATTCTCGATAGAAAGGCACTTGGAACAGTACGGTTGTGCCTTGCGGCGTCATTCGCCTTCAATATTTCGAAGGAAACAACAACAGAGGGTTTGATGCAGACGTTGGCAAAACTATATGAAAAATCCTCAGCCTCAAACAAGGTATTTCTTATGAAACGATTATTTACTATGAAGATGTCGGAAGGTGGATCTGTTGCAGACCATTTAAATGATTTTAATACAGTTACCAGTCAGTTAAGTTCTGTAGGAGTAAACTTTGATGATGAAGTTAGAGCTCTGTTATTCTTGTGCTCATTGCCAGAGAGTTGGAATGGTTTAGTAATGGCCATTAGTAACTCTGTCTCTGGATCTAGTACTTTAAAGTTTGATGATGATGTCGGTGCTATCCTTAGCGAGGAAATGCGACGGAAAAGCTCCGGTGAGACATCGTGTAATGCTTTGAGTGCAGAGTCTAGGGGAAGAAGAATGGAAAGAGGAAAGAGCTCGGGATATCACAGTAAATCAAGGAAAGGTAGATCCAAGTCCAGATCGGGGATAGTGTGCTGGAAATGCGGAAAGAGAGGACACCTAAAGAAAGATTGTAGATCTTGGAAGGGAAAAGAAGGAGACACACAACAAGAAAACAATCATGAAGCAAATGTGACAGGTGATGTGTTACAAGATGCTTTGATTCTTTCTTTCGAAAATGTTACCGATTCTTGGGTTGTAGATTCAGGGGCTTCATTCCATGCCACACCTGATAAGAAATATTTTCATGACTATGTTCAAGGAGATTTTGGACAAGTTCGTTTGGGTGATGATAAACCCCGTAAAATTGTTGGAATGGGTAAAGTTCTTGTAAAACAACAGAATGGAAACCAATGGCTACTAAAGGAGGTAAGGCATGTTCCAGATCTGAAGAAAAATCTGATTTCAACAGGGCAGTTAGGTAGTGAAGGTTGTGTGACAACTTTCACAGATAAAACTTGGAAGGTCACCAAAGGAGCACTGGTAATAGAAAAAGGTGAAAAGGTTGGTACATTGTATTTATGCAATGGTATTTCTAACTCTGTTAATGCTTTAACTTCCAAAGGAGCAGATGCAGCATTATGGCATCATAGGCTCGGACACATGAGTGAGAAGGGAATGAAGATTCTTCACTTAAGAAATTTGTTGCCAGGATTGAAGAATGTTGATTTGGATTTCTGTGAGAATTGCATTTATGGAAAACAAAAGAGAGTCAGATTTCTCAGAGTTGGGAAAGAAAAGAAGAGCGAAAAATTGGAGCTTGTGCATACAGATGTATGGGGACCTGCTCATGTATCATCTCTCGGTGGCTCTCGTTATTATGTTATTTTTATTGATGATGCAACTAGAAAAACATGGATTTATTGTATTTAGAATAAATCTGATGTATTTGATACTTTCAAGAAATGGAAAGCTTTGGTTGAGATTGAGACATGAAAGAAGTTGAAGCGTCTCAGATCAGACAATGGAGGTGAATATTGCAGCAAAGAGTTTGATAGGTACTGTTCAGAGCATGGAATTCGTAGAGAGAAGACAGTTCCAAGAACACCACAAGAAAATGGTGTGTCAGAAAGGATGAACAGAACAATCATGGAGCGTGCAAGGTGCATGAGATTTCATGCAGGATTGCCTTTACAATTTTGGGCAGATGCTGTAGATATTGTTGTTTATCTAATAAAAAGAGGGCCTTCAAGTTCCTTGGATGGTGGTATTCCAGAGGAAGCATGGACAGGTAAAAAGGTAAACTACTCTTTTTTAAAGCCTTTTGGTTGTGAGGCCTTTGTCCATATTAATAAAGAAAATAGAACAAAGCTTGAGGAAAAATCAAAGAAATGTACATTTATTGGATATGGTGTTAATGATTTTGGATATTGCTTATATGATTATGAAAATCACAAAATCATTAGGAGCATAGATTTAATATTCAATGAAAAGGTCTTGTATAAGAATCAGTTGCAGGAAAAGAAACAGGAAAAAGAAAGAAAGGAATCCACGGTTCTTGATGAGATAACTGAAAAAGTAAAGGTGCCTGAAAAT
Organism: Pinus albicaulis; assembly: GCA_034641835.2. Classification (NCBI taxonomy): domain Eukaryota; kingdom Viridiplantae; phylum Streptophyta; class Pinopsida; order Pinales; family Pinaceae; genus Pinus; species Pinus albicaulis. The sequence goes on from MU968450.1 coordinate 8,360,198, forward strand.
AATAATAATCAACAACCACAGTAGCAACAACCACCACAACAGCAACAGGCACCTCAAACACCTAAAAGTGATGTTAGAAGATCTACCAGGATAAATAGACCCCCTGAATGATACTCTCCTTCATTATATTATTTATTCTTGACTGATTCTGGTGAACCCGAATGTTATGAAGAAGCAATGCAGGTTGAAAGCAGGAAGAAGTGGGAGCTAGCCATGGAAGAAGAGATGGAATCCTTAATGCATAACTAGACTTGGGACTTAGTCAGGTTGCCTGCAGGTAAAACTACATTGCAGAATAAATGGGTTTATAGGCTGAAGGAAGAAGATGGAGGAAAATAGAGGAACAAAGCTAGACTTGTGGTGAAGGGGTTTGCATAGAAGAAAGGAATTGATTTTGATGAAATATTTTCTCCTATTGTTAAAATGACTTCAATCCGAACTATTTTAAGTCTTGTAGTAGCAGAAGATTTACATATTGAATAGTTAGATGTAAAGACAACATTTCTCCATGGAGATCTGGAGGAAGATATATATATGGAGCAACCAGAAGGATATGAGGTCAAAGGGAAAGAAAAATTAGTGTGAAAGCTAAAGAAGAACTTGTATGGCTTAAAACAGGCTCCAAGGCAGTGGTATCTAAATTTTGACAAGTTTATGTCTGAACAAGGTTATACTAGATGTCACTCTGATCATTGTGTTTATCTGAAAAGGCAAAATGATGGTAGCTATATTATATTGTTATTGTATGTAGATGACATACTTGTTGCAAGGTCTAACATGCAGGAAATAAATGTGCTCAAAATAAAATTGGCAAATTAATTTGCAATGAAGGATTTGGGAGCTACAAAACAAATCCTTGGTATGAAGATAGCTAGAGACAGGAAAAATCGAAAATTACCATTGTCTCAGAATGAGTACATAGAAAAGGTGTTGAAAAGATTTAATATGCAGAATGCAAAACCAGTTAGTACACCTTTTGCTAGCCATTTCAAACTTAGTAAGGAGATGTGCCCCAAGACCCAATAAGACATGGATTTTATGTCTAAAGTTCCATACGCATCAGCAGTTGGAAGCTTAATGTATGCAATGGTCTGCACAAGGCCTGATATTGCACATGCAGTGGGAGTTGTAAGCAGGTACATGAATAATCCAAGAAAAGAACATTGGATGGCAGTAAAATGGATTCTCAGATATTTGAGAGGTACCACAAATCAAGCATTATGCTTTGGTGGTTCAAACATTGCTCTATAGGGATATGTTGATGCAGATATGGCAGGTGACAGAGATAACAGGAGGATCACTACAGGATATGTATTTACTGTAGGTGGAACAACTGTCAGTTGGGTTTCAAAAATCCAAAGTGTTGTTACACTTTCAACAATAGAAGCAGAGTATGTTGCTGCTACAGAGGCTAGTAAAGAAATAATTTGGTTACAAAGGTTTATGGATGAATTGGGTAAGAAGCATGATATGGGCACGTTATACAGTGATAGCCAAAGTTCCATTCATCTTGCAAAGAACTCAGCATTTCATTCTAGGATTAAACACATACATCTCAAGTACCATTTCATACGGTTAGTATAAGAAGATGGAGAGTTGAAGCTGGAAAAGATACACACTAGCCAAAATCCTGCAGATATGCTAACAAAAGTTGTAACCAGGGAGAAACTGGGAATGTGCTCAGTTTCAATTGGTCTTCAAGGATGACGATGAAGATGAGGAACATCCAGGTCCAAAGAGGAGTCATTTTCCAGCAAATGAAGCAGCGGTGGAATTGCTACAATCAGTCTCCAAGTGGGAGATTGTTGGGTGTGGAGCTTGATTATCTTGTTTACTTTGTATCACAGCATTGGACCCCTGTACCTTAAAAGGGGCGGCAACGCCTCCCGTAATTAATTGCTACCGTGAGGGGTCCAGGGGGGGTGGCAGTGCTTTTCGGAGCCCCCCCCTAGCGGGGGGTTTCGGGGGTAGCACCCTCAAAGCTAAAAATAGATGTAAAATTTCCTTGTAAAAGTATAGTAATTTCTAGTCAATCTGGGCCGTTCATAGGCGGATGATCTGACGGTAGAAGTTATGTTTAGTTTAGGTTTTTTTTCCCTAGAAGACAACCCCCTTGTATATATGAGGGTATTGTATTGCGGCTATGTATTACGTGTGTATTCTCAGAGCGAGAAACATATAGGGATATTGTGAGAGAGAACAGAGGATATTATAGCGGATCTGCTGTAGGTTTTGTCTCTTCAATTTTTGCTGGATAATAGAAAGGAAGGACTGGCTGTTCGGGGTGGACGTAGCCCAAACTGGGTGAACCATGTATATTTGTGTCTCTCTGGTTTTATGTGTTTTGTGTGCTTTTATTTTTTGCATTTTTATGTGTTGCATTGCTCCATAATATATAATTTTCTAACAGCGTGAAAATTGGACGTTCGCTAAGTTGAGCCATGGATAATGTCAAGGACATGTATGAAACCATGCTCAGGGTGTCCGAGAAAGCGGACATATTGTATGAGGCTTATGAAAAACAAGCAGTAGAGAACGAAGAATTGAAGACCCTCCTACACAAAGAGAAGGAGGACAAACAACAGTTGCAGCTTCAGTTGCAAGCCACAACAAAAGCGTGGGAAGATTGGAAGCGCAACAATGAAATTCTGCAAGCAGATCATGATGCCTTGAAGGCGTTCCTACAGGAAGAGAAGGAGGAGAAGCAGTAGTTGCAGCTTCAGTTGCAAGCCACGAAAAAGGCATGGGAAGGATTGAAGCGCAACAATGAAATTATGCAAGCAGATCATGATGCCTTGAAACAATTCCTACAGAAAGAGGAGGAGACGCAGTAGTTGCACCTTCAGCTACAATTCATGTCAGAGGCGTTGACAAAAGTGAACCACAATGAAGGCTTACAACAACTTTCTTCATCTGTTTTGCAATCAACACTTAAGGAAAACAATGTTGATTTTTCTTCAGTTTCTTCACATGACATAATTTCGGTTGGAAGTGTGGAGATACCCATCACAAGTACCGGCACGAGACTCCTCGCCAAAATGGGGTACAGAGGAGGAGTACTTGGCATTCGTGGCCAAGGCATAACTGAACCATTGGAGGTTGTGCAATGACCTCGTTATGCGGGTTTGTGGTACACTGACGAAGGATGTTCAAAGGACATCAAAGGCAAACATATAATGATGAACTATCCAAGGAAGAGGAATGATGGGGACACTTCGCCATCGTTCCATGGCAGTGCACATTGTAGTGAAGGAACTGAGGCGAGCTCCCATCATCATGATCGCACCAGAGACCACCATAGAAGGTATACTAAGTCTCATTATTCCAGAGTGAATTTTGATTATAAGAATGTTGATAACCATGGTCATAAATCATGGCCTTGCAAAGCGTGTAATTTTTGTGGTTTAAATAACCATGTGATTTCCAAGTTTTGGAAAAGGATGGCAGTATAAAGGAGGAAGAGGGATGAAAATCCTTCTCCCAAATAGGAAAAGAAATCAGTTAAGTAGGTTTGGAGGAAAAAGAACCTTTGCACCCATTGTGACCAAAGTGGCCACCAAAGAGCCACATGTTGGAAACTTCATCCAGAGTAGCACCTTAAAGACAAAGCGCCTGTGCATACACCAGTCAAAAGAGTTGATCGACAAGCAAGTCCACCACAGGTAAATGATCCACTCGCTTTAATAAGTGAGAAGTGGTTCTTCTAGATTGTTTTTTTCTAGAGATGTTAAGCTTGTCATGGCCATGTTTGTAAATCATTTGTCGCATTTTTCATTATGAAAGTGATGATGTGTTTCCATCACTTGTTTAAGCAACCATGATATTTTTTTTGGCCTTTTTTGATGAGTCATATGTTGCATTTATTTCATGTAAAAGTGGTGATGTGTTGCCATCACTTCGAAATGCGAAGATTATGTTTTGGTCATGTTCTATGAGTCATAGGATGCATTTCTTTCCTGTAAAAGTGATGAGGTGTTTTGCCATCAATTCGAAATGCGATGATGAGGTTTGGTCTTGTAATTTCGCTGAGGTATGATTTCCATTTTGTTGTAAGCTTGACCATCAAGTACATGTTATAAACTCGTGGAAAGTATGGAAATTTGGGTCATTGTTGATCACATTGAGCATGTAATATTCGTTGTAGCTTTAGGCAGGTGTTGGCATTCATATTCCAAAGGACAGAAGTGAAGGAGTCTTTGAGGGATGTGCCTTCTCAAACATTTTTGTTGCAAAAAATTGCACGTGATGTCTTCGTATTTTGATTCCAAAGAATGTAAGGTAAATGAATCTTTAGGATATGTGCCTTTCACACATTTGCGCCACAGCAGTTGCAGGTGTTGGCTTTGCATCTTGATTCCAATGTACGTAAGGTAAAGGAATCTTCAAAATATGTGCCTTTCACGCATTCGTGCCACAACAGTTGCAGGTGTTGGCTTTGCATCTTGATTCCGAAGTACGTGAGGTGAAGGAGTCTTCAAGGGATGTGCCTTTTCAGACATTTGCATTTCTGCAGTTGCAGGTGTTGGCTTTGCATCTTGATTCTGAAGTACGATAGGTGAAGGAGTCTTCAAGGGATGTGCCTTTTCAGACATCGCATTGCAGTAGTTGTAGATGATGGCTTTGCATCTTGATTCTGAAGTACATGAGGTGAATGAGTCTTCAAGGGATGTGCCTTTTTAGACATTTTCATTTCCACAGTTGCAGGTGTTGGATTTGCATCTTGATTCTGAAGTACGAGAGGTGAAGGAGTCTTCAAGGGATGCGCCTTTTCAGACATCGCATTGCAGCAGTTGTAGATGATGGCTTTGCATTTTGATTTTGAAGTACGAGAGTTGAAGGAGTCTTCAAGGGATGTGCCTTTTCAGATATGGCATTACAACAGTTGTATATGATGGCTTTGCATCTTGATTCCGAAGTACGAGAAGTGAAGGAGTCTTCAAGGGACATGTCTTTTCAGACATCGCATTGTAGCAGTTGTACATGATGGCTTTGCATCTTGATTTCGAAGTATGCTAGGTGAAGGAGTCATGTGGAGATGTCTCTTTCAACGATATTTGCAGATAGTTGATGATAGGTAAAGCTTAATTCTTTTGGAGGACCAAAAGCTCCTCAGTGGGGAGGAATGATCCAGGTGGATTAAATAGGTACAAGTACAAGTGGCTCAGTACAAAGGGCTCAAAAATAAAAGTGTTCAAAAATATCTTGGACTAGGTTCATGTTGTAGATCTCGTCTTTCTGATTCCAACGGTGTAGACAACACTTAATTCTGAGCTCGTATGAAGGAGTTAGGAGCGGTCAAAGTTTTGGGTTGACTTGGTGACTGGGCAGCCTTAAAGAGGACGCAAATTGGACCAAACCCAGCCACCGGATTTCGGCACACTCAAGAAAGATTCCAGGAGAAATTGTTGCCTAGTTAATTTGCATCCTATGGTAAAAACCGATTTTTCAAAAATGAATTGGTTTGTTAAAATTCAAACAAAATATATATATATGGGGTGGCAGGCCACCAACCCCGCCACCCCCTACGATGGAACCCACGGCAGCCATATATGTTTAAATATATGAACATTTTTGTGCCGGCAGGGGTCGAACCCGCCCATCTCACGTGGGTCGGCCCCCGAGCGGGCGACACCACTATTCATCCACAATATATATAACATATAAAGGTTATGTATTAAACAATACAACGTATATGATATACGTTCAACCATATCAATGTTAATGCGTATGTGGAGTTGGTGGGGCGGGCCAAGAACCCTACTTAAATTCTATTCTTTGAGTTCAAAAACAAATTTTATGCCAAGTATGGAGGGGTGGGATTTGACACCCTGACCCCTCCTCAACGAATTTCTCAATTTACCATTACACCAAACAGTCAAACCTTAGAAGGTACGCCCAGTAAAGTGTATATAAAACTTCAGTGTTCAAATGTGCCCAGGCCATGGAGCAGCGGATAGCACGCACATAATTCAAGGTTTAATATTTTTGTATTGCAGGTCATGTGGAGCCATGAGCCAGAAAAGAGGTAGGTGGAACCTTGATTGAGGCCAACTTTCAGGAGGGCGAAATTTTGACTTTGTCCAAATGGGACAAATTTTATGTCATTTTTACACTAATTGATGCCACGAGTCTGATGGCGTGCTCAGTTTCTTCATCTGGTTTTTCTATTTCTCATCCACTTTTGGAAGTGGGTTATGCAGGTGTCATATTTTCGCATGTGAGCAGTCGTTTTCACATTTTTCGACGCCACAAGATTGATGGTGTCTTCTGATTCAACCGCAGAGCAGCTCAGCCTTCAGCAAATGGCAGCATGATGTATATGATGTGGATTCCATGTAATTATTCATGTATTTCTCTTTGAGATGCATTATTTCTTGCAGATCCCGGTCGATACATGAGTCGTGGGATCTTGCCTTGTGTTGTTATTGATGTATTTTCAGCAATGGATTTGTGTCATGTATGAGATCCCTTTTATGCCACATTGGTGGGATGTTCGTTTTCATATGTGTATCGTTGAGATCCCTTGTTTTACTGGATTGGCGGGATACTCTTATTTATTACATGTCAGTTATGGTCATACTGATAGGAGTATTTATTTATGTATGAGAGTTCCACAGTGGAACATCTCTTAAAGAAGTCAAGCCACCTGCGTGAGAGAATTTTTCCTTGTATGTCATAGGAAAGCACATCCATGTACATATTCTTCTTACAACACATAATGCAGCATCCTACACCATCTTGACACCAAGGCCCAGAGATGTAGTCCCTCTTGGACGAACTCCATCATCAAACAACGTGTTCTTATGATTGTTGATCTTGTTCATTTATGTTCCTCTTATTTACAGCTACAATTGTTCATTTCAGTTCATTTATGTCTTAATTAAATGCAATTCTAATTATCAGTCAAAGTAAAAGGTCTTGGTTAAGGGTATCAAGGTTTTACCTCGGATCATCTGACTTCCTCCACATTCTTAGGATCTACCCACTCCATGCTGGCCTTTATCTTTTCTGGATCTACTGCTATGCCTTCCTTGGAAACAACATGTCCCAAGTAGAGTGCCTCTATCTAAAAAAAAATACACTTTATAAGCTTAGCATATAACTAATGCTCTCTTAGCGATCTCAATGCTGCAACTAAATTATCATCATGCTCCTCCTCATTCTTAGAGTATACCAAGATGTCATCAATGAATACAGTAACAAACTTGTCCAGATAAGGAAGGAACACATTATTCATTAAACACATAAATGTAGCTAGGGAATTAGTCAAATTTAAAGGAACTACAGAAAAATTATAATGCACATACTTGGTCCTAAAATCAATCGTGTATATGTCCTCTTCTTTTATGTATATCGGATGGTATCCTGATCTCAAATATATCCTTGAGAACATTGTTTCTCCATTCAACATATCAAACAAATCATCAATCTTTGACAATGGGTACTTATTCTTGATCGTCACCTTATTCAACTGCTTATAATCAACGCACAACATGAGAGTACCAACCTTCTTATTTAATAACAAAACTGTTGCTTCCCAAGGTAATACACTTGACCTAATGTATCCATTTTCAAGCATTTTCTTCAGATGCAACTTCAACTCTACTAACTCTGGCGTGCTCATCATGTAAGGTGATTTTGATGTTGGTGTTTCCCTTGGTACCAACTCAATATAAAATTCCACTTCCATGTGAGGAGGTAACTCTGGAATCTCTGCTAGGAACACATCCTAAAACTATTGCAATAAATGATACCTTCGGAAGATTTCTGCATCCTCAACATCCTTACTCTTGTCACTAGAAATATGTAGTATAAACATCACACAATCTTTTCTGCAATTGCGCTTAGCCTGCATAGTGGTGACCATCCTCACTAATGTAGGCTTTGTCTTTCCCTGCAAAATTCTCTTTTCTCCATTATCATCTAGGCACTCAATGGCCTTATCATAACAATCCAATTTGGTCCTATGAAGGTAAAACCAATCCATACCCAAAATCATTTTATATGATCCCAATGGAAATACATTCAAATGTGCTACTCTAGGCATACCATTTAACTCAAATGCACAAACTCTTACCAAATGGTGAACTATCTTCTTAGTACCAATATCCAACTACACCAACCAAGATTCTTCATGCACTTATTTTCTCAAGCCACACTTATCCACTAAGTCAGGATGAACATAACTATAATTAGATCTAGGATATCTCAAAATACAAATAACTTGATCACAAAGCTTACAATCCATCTCAATGATAGATGCCTAGTGATCTGCCTACATGTTGTCCAGAACTAACATGTTGTCCAGAACTACATAAATCTGAGGAATGTTATGAAAAACATCCCCAACTATCTGTGCCTCCTGAGAATTATAGATCTGAGGTCTACCACCCTGGTACGATGGACAATCCTTCTTGCGATGAAATTTTCTACATATCCAACACTGCAATGGTACTATACCATCACCTCTAGTATGCTTCTCTCCAGGCTGTGATCCATGTCCCTTCTCAACTGTATTGAACTTATTTTAAGGAACCACATTTTATTTCTTACCTTCATCCTGAGGTATTCCCCACTTTGGTGGCCATCTTCCTTTAGCTTTCTCATTTCATTTCAATTCATGCTTAGGCTCAACTTTTCACTTTCACTACTCTGAATAATGCTTTAGATTGTGAATGGATTCTTCTAGCAATCTAGGCTCATCGAACTCAATATGGTCTCTGTATGCTACTAGAAGTCCACTGATGAATCTCTGATCCTTGGCCTTATCCTCCTTGAGGTAAGGCACATATATCAACAACTCCAAGAACCTGCTAGTATTCTCATCATCTGTCATGGAACCCATATGCAACTCATAAAACTTCTTAGGTCTAGCATCATAGTACCTGTTTGACAAATACTTCTTCTTGAAGAGCATCTCAAACTCATCCCAAGTCAAGTCATCCTCTCAAATACCTTTAAAATTATTCACATCCTCCTGTCAGATATCTGCTTTCCCTTTAACACTGAAATTGGATATCTTGGCTTTCATGTTCTCTGTATAGCTATGCAATCTGAAGAATTTCTTCATCCCAAGAAACCACGCCTCTGCATATTCTGACTTATTAATCTCTCCATCGAATGTAGGAGGCTTGAATTTCTTGAACTCCTTTGGAAAATACTCATCCCTCCAATAAGGATGATGATGATGAAAAATATGATGATGTCTCCTAGAAGATAAACTAGAATGATTCTTGTTAAACACCATGTTAAACACACACATGGTGTATGAGAAATATAAACACACACACACAAGAGAATCAACACACAATGAAGGATAAGCATGTAGCTCTCTCATTTTCCATTATAAAAAGATGTACATTTATAGTACAATGGTGTGACTCTTGGTTTCACATTCCAAGGTCACTTGGACTCCATTGTGACTTTTCGCATTCCACACCTACCCATAAAGGATTAGGTGTTCCAACATCCCCCCTTAATCCGAAGGGGTATGTGTGAGTCCAAGAAGAGAGTTGTAATACAAATCTGCAAAGTATGCATGGCAGCACTTGGGCTGAATCAACTCTCTGAAATGTTGGAAAAAAGAGGTGGTTTAAGGATGACCACCAACACTGGAACACAAAACTTGTTGTAGTTCTTGGAACTCTTCCAAAACTGGCAAGAAGCTGAAAGCTTCTGCTAGAGGAATTGTCCCTCATATAAAAAGGGAGACCTTCCACCTAAAAGAAGGGAGGTCTACTACCTGTGATGGTTTTAGGATTACCAACAACTCTGGAATGCTTGAAGCATTTCCTGGAACTCAACCAAAGCTGGCAAGAAGTTGAAGGCTTCTGCTAGAGGAAGTGTTCCTCATATATGAAAGGGAGACCTTCAACCTAAAAGAAGGGAGGTCTACTACTTGTGATGGTTTTAGGTTATCCACCAACCAAAGATGATGGTTTAAGGTTGTCCACCAACCGAAGACATGCTCATGGGCATCCGTGTCTCTGGCTACATCTCTGAATCTGGAATGACGAATTGTGGCTCAGGCTCGCTTGAACTGTTGTGTCTCTAGCTACAACTCTGAATATGGAATGAGAGATTGTGGCTCAGGCTCGCTTGATTTGACGTTGAAGCTTGTACATGACCACCATTTTCCCCCCTGTCAGGGACAAGGTGAGATGATGGCGAAAACTCAATTGCAAGTTTGTTCAATATCCGTGAACATGTTCTGACATGCGACTTAAACATCTTCTTGGCTGCTGATGCCCATTCCCAAGAAGTAATCCATCCAAGATGAATCTTTTTTCTTGCAGGAGGCTTGTTTCTGAAGCATCTGTCTGAAGAATGGGTGTGCTGACCACAGTGCTTGCATGGATGAACTTATCAAAACAGTGATATTTCATATGGCCAACTCGATCACAATGTTGGCATTTTACAATCTGATGTTGTTGTGGAAGTGGAATAGGATTTGAAACAGCTGCAGGTGAACTTTCATACAGGAATCCGACACTCTGAAATATGATGGGCTTGGTGTAGTCTGGAATATGAAAGGACACATCCTTGTCGTATCCAAGACCAGTTCGGTGCTTGTTGTGGACAAGCTCTTCCCGAGGTCTGATGATGGGCTTAGGAAGTGCAGGTTGAACTGTTGCATCTGCATGTACATCTACTCTAGTGCAAGGAACTGAATGTGAATCATCTAGAACTTTATCTTCTTTCTTCTGATGAGAGTCCTTCACAATATTCTGAACAGAAACAGGTTCAGAATGGTGACTCTTTTGTTGAAGTTCATGTTGCTGAAGCTGAGATTCCAACTGCAAAAACTCAATCTTTTCTTGTCATCTAGCAAACAACTTTGAATATTACAAAGAGCATTCTTGCTCATTTTTATCATGTCATCAACATTGGAATGAATGAGGTTATTCAACAACACTAATGCCTCATTGATTTTAGCCATTTTTCAACAACTTAGGCTCAAAAAATGAAGGGTGTCGGCTTCAACTGAAAATGCACCCGTTTACAATGTGATTCAACAAGAAATACAAATGACTCCAAAGAATTTCCAACTATGGAAATCTCAAAGTACAAAGTGTGCTCCTCAAATGATGGAGGACAATCAACAATGAGTTACATCAACAACTCAAATTTATTGATTGCAACTATGAAGAAGATGCAAATTCCACTCACAATACAATGTCAATAAAATACAATATCTCTGCAAAATATTTTGCAGCTGAAAACACTATGCAAGAAGCCTTTAAGGCAGCTGAATTTTCCTTCAAAGAGCTGTTTTGAAAATGATGGCAAACTTGTCTTCTTATGTAAAATTCTTCAGAAAATCACCGTTATGCCACAAATCACACAATTTCAAATCTGCAATTTTCTCTATATATTCAGTCCATCTGCTCACATGTCATTTCCTCTTTTTCTACTATTCATGTCTCTTTCTGCTCTTCCTCTCTCTCTGCTGGATTTTTTATTATTTATTTATTTTTTAAATTAATTAAAAAATTAATTAAAAATGGGAATTTGTTAAAAATAGAGGGGAATTTAAAAGAAAGGGGATTAATTAAAAGAGAGGGGATTAATTTAAAATGGGAAGGGAATGAGAATTATTATTATTATTATTAATTTTATAAAAGAAATTAATTAAAAAATTGAAATGAAATAGAGGGGGGTTATTAAAATGGGGGGAGGGGAATTTTAATAGGGGGAAGGGATTTTAAAAATAAAAATTAAAAAAATCAAAATTTTGAAGGGGGAGGCCGAGCGGCCAAGTGAGAGGCGTAAGGGATATGAGAATTCTGTAGACGGGGAGGCGGAGTCAAGAGGGGAAGGGCGAGCAGTCGACAGGGATAACGAGCGTTAAGCGTAGATGTGAGGGCGTATAAGCGTTGGAGAGGGGTGGGGTTGTGTGAGGAGGGGCGAGGTTAGCAGGGAGAGGGAGTGTGGGTAACGAGGGAGAGTGTGAAGTTGGGTAGAGGAGGGCCGCTAAGAGACAAGGAGGGGGGAGTGCGTGGCAGTGAGGGAGAGGGTGAATGGTTGAATGCAGCGTTGGAGTCGTAGGCCGTAAGGTAGTTTGGAGGGGAGTGCGTGTGAGGTGTGCGCAGGAGGTGTAGGGAGGGGGCTCGGGGTAGAGGGGTAGGGGGAGCGCAGGAGCGTTGAGTGAACGGGGTTGAACCGGCGTCGAGTGGTGGGCGGGAGAGATAGCGATGGGGAGGGCTGTGGGTTGCAGGGTTAGTAAGGGTAGCGTAGGCCGCTTAGGAAGGGGGGTGCGATGAGTGCGTAGGAATTTAATAATTGAGTGCAGAGCCGAATGGGGGCGTAGTAAGGGTCTACGAGTGATAGGTTGTAGGGTGAGGGCCGAAAGGTGAGTTTGGAATGGGGGCCGAAAGGCCAAGCTGCAGGGTTTTTTTTTTTTTTTTTATAAATTTTTTAATTTTATTTTTAATATAACAACAGAGAGAGAGTTCACTTAAAACAACTAGTAAAAATTGCAGAAATGAGGGCAATAGTAAAAATTTCAAGTACTGAAATGCAACAACAGATTGCCAATAAAACCTAGAAAATTTTCCAATAACCCAGCAGCAGAGAATATTTTCCAGCAGTAGAAAAACTCAGAATTTTCCATAAACTTATTTTAAACACTTTTCCAGCAGCTCCAAAATGGTGCAGAATTTAAAATGCAGAGATTGCAGGAAAAATAAGCAGTGAGAAAACCTTTAGATGCACAATGCTGCTTTTCTCCAAACCAATTTCTGAATGCTGGGATTTTGAATGCTGCTCCTCTTCAAAACACTTCTGAATGGCAGCAAAAACACTGCTGCAGAAACTCTGAGTGCTGCAAAAATATCAAGAATTTTTGCAGATATGCACAGGCCATAAACAAAAATGGCTCACTCAATTTGGAGCAGGGCTAGCAATCGCCCGCTCTGATACCATGTTAAACACACACATGGTGTATGAGAAAGATAAACACACACACACAAGAGACTCAACACACAATGAAGGATAAGCGTGTAGCTCCCTCATTTTCCATTATACAAAGATGTACATTTATAGTACAATGGTGTGACTCTTGGTTTCACATTCCAAGGTCACTTGGACTCCATTGTGACTTTTCGCATTCCACACCTACCCATAGAGGATTAGGTGTTCTAACAATTCTCATACATACCAGTCCTCATGTCAGGTGTGTCCAATGATCTTCCACCTCTAACTATGTCCCCTTTATCCAAACTCTATCCAGGTCAGGACTTTCTATCATAGGATCCATTAGTATTTTCCTCCTACTCTTGACGGATCTTCATATGTCCCTGTTTCTACAACTCTGACAAGCTCTCAAGAATCACTGCATTGACCTTTATCTTATTTTCCTGAGCCCTTGTAAATATTTCTTGAGCCTCAACCAACCTGTAATTATCTTCCGTAGAACTTCTTATCTCTTCCCTCAAGCTCCTCAATGTATCTTCTACACTAGGAGAATTATCATCTCCTTATTGCCAAACTAATATGTAGGGAGAGTCACGAGAACTATAGTCAATCATTTGCTCCTCATCCTTGATTCTCTTCTTCCTGCAAGTATATCATTTCAGATAAACCAAATAGACAACAAAATCAAATCCATACCTCATTGAAGTCCAATGGAGGCTTATCTCATCTGCAAGATCATTCCACATTAGCATGTACATGTATAATCATAAATATATCCACATAACAACATATCAATATACACCATCATGCATGACCATACCAATGGTATACCTTGACTCCATGCATGACCACCATGACCTTAAAAACATCAGACTTTTCCCAAAGAGAGCACAACCCACTCTGATACCACCTGTAACGAACCTCTCCCCTCACATCTACCCACTTTCACTGGCTTACCTTAGGTAAACATGAGATGAGTGGTTGTAATAGAAATACTCAACCTCCTAGGTGACCTTAAGGAAATTGCGTTGACAAAACAAACCTTACAGACTTCCCTTAGGTGCCTCGGGACCCTCCAAGAGTAACCCAACCCCTCTAGGTGTCCATCCCTTGAGCCAATTTAACTTTTCTTTGAGCTAGATCCCCATTCACTCCCTTGACAAGCCCTCCATGCGACTTAAAACCCCCAGTTGCTCCCATAGGCCTACCTCCATGCGACTATGGACTTTTCTACTCAATGTTGTTCCAGAGACTACAAAATTTAAGGCTATTTTTCAAGGTTGGGGCTAAGCCTCAACCCATAATTCCATATAACTTTCAGAACTCATAAAATACACAACTATAATGATTATAAACCAAAATTTGCAACTGGGGCTAGCCTTGACCATGCCTAACCAGGACTTACATTCCATCAAACACTTGGTAGATAGGAAACCTATAGGTCACGAATGCAAGTCTGAGCATAAGGGATTGGAAAATCACATGATACTTAACAAGAAGGATCACCACCCTCTCCCATTAGTTGTCTTAACATAAAGTAGGTTTTTCAATTATTCTTTTAGTTACAAGTAAAAACATGAAAATAACCATGACTAAAATGAGTCATATATCCATGCTTATAACTAGCATATAAACATATAAATAACCATAGTATAAAAACCATTAAAGCCACATAATAAAATGTACATTTACCAATCAAAACAAGATAACTTAGATTTCATTAAACATAGGAAAGAGCCAACCAGGTACGGGACTTCCACGTACTAGCCGACCATATACATAGTTGAACCAAATCTCTCATTTATCTAGTCACCCTCATGCCATATTCCATGCATGAATGTGGGATCTCATGGGATAAACCAATCCAAAACAACCAAGGGAATCCAAAGGTTAAACCACCTACACCCTCACCATATCGTGATCTCACCTAAATCGGCCGTGAGATCACAAAACCAAACCGAGTTTGGAATTCCTTTGGATGCCTTGGATTTTGAAACCTTCCAGAAATTCTAATGCTTAAAACTGAGAATAATCCCATCACACTGTGGTTATTCTAAAATGGCAAGGAAAGGTTGAAAACCACTATCAAAACCTCGCGAAACCATGTCACTGACAACAAAAGAACCAAATACCAACATGCACATACCATGCATGTAAAAACGAGTTAGGAAATCATACATGCAATCTATTACCTGCAAATATTCTTGTTGAATATTGCTTATTCCAACCTTTCCTTTCTCGATCTTTGCTTTCATTTCCTTTCCATTTCCTTTCTTTTCTTGCTTGATCCCTTTCCCCTCTTGGTTCTCTTCCCCTCTCTGAGACTAATTCTAAAAATGATCTAACAAAAGGATACAAACTAATTTTGTGAGGTCTTTTTATTGATGAAGCCTCTAATTTCTTCAATTTTCCATTATTTCTTCATTTTCCTCATTACATGCAACCTATGACCTTTCACCTTCCTTTTCTCCTAATTTTCTTTATTCTCATAAATAAATGTGCCAAAAATATTTTTTGCATTTTCAAAGCCTTAGTCATTGCCTATGAAAATTTCCCCTTAGCCATAAACACATGAAGTGATTCCCACTAGGATATCTTTCCCAACATTAATCTTGGAATAATTGTCCCTTAACCGCGGTCTTATTTTTTTCTTTATTAAGTTTTATTACATGAAATTTTAGCCCAGGTATGTTACAGATTTTTGGATGGAGAAGTGGCTAAATGGTGTAGAATATGGACAATGGTGGTGTGGTGGAATTATCTTTTCATTCCCCTAAGGAAAATGTAAGATCTCCCCCTATCTCAATGTTGATCACAATTTTGTAGCAAATCTGGGACAATCATGTAGCACTCGGTGTCAATCTTGTAACAAACTTGTTTAACCCATATCTCTCAAACGCTATATTGGATTGACCTGAATTTTTTTTAGAATGTTTCCATTATCTCTATGTATCTCCCTAAAAAAAATATTTTCCAAGAGATGCACGAATATCAAGAAAAATGGAAAATGGTTGTAGGTGATGGAGGGAAATTTCTCGAAAAGTATGCATTGGAATTTGCTAAAATTTCTTGATCATGTTACCATCATCCTTATGCATCTCTCCATGAACCAGATCAGAAAAAGGTTGCATATTTCTTGAGATCTGGTCAAAGAAATTTTAGCCCTATGTATTTTTGCAATCGTGTAGCAAAACTGAACTTTCCTATAGCACTATAGGACAACGTGGAAAATGAATGAGAAAGGCTTGGGAATGATGTGTGGATGTTGGAAATGGATAAATGTGATGGATTGACATGGCCTTGGTCTTCTTGAGCATTTTTCACAGAAGGTAGAAGCTCAAGGTTGATTGTTTTTTAATTTCTTCTTGCGTGACTGCTCATTGCTTTCTTTATCTCTTTTTGTGGCACTCACCTGTTTCTTTTCCTTATGCATATGGAGGAGTACCTACATGCAAACATATAGATGCATTTGGAACAATTTTTTTTTTTTCATTTTTTCTTTAGGCATACAAGCTGCCTTAGTGAGGTTTTCAACTAGTAGGTCTGTGTGGGTGCCTCAAAAGAGGTTTTCACTTAGGATCTTATTATTTTATTGTCTTTTTTCCAACTCATTGACTGCCTCATGGAGGTTTTCAATCATTGATCCAATCTTAGGTGCCTCAAAGGAGGTTTTCACTTGAGATTTTATTTTTTCACTTTTCGTTTCATTTTTTTCTCTTTTTCCATTTTATTTCTTTTTTCTATCTTACCCTACTTGAAAAAAATAGAAATCTATTTCAAGTATATTAATACTTCGAATAGAGCCATGTACATACCAAGAAGACAAATACACTCATATGTAATTTTGAAAGATGTGCTTCGAGATATACCAACATCTGAGAGATCATCTTCTTTGATTGAGATGAGATCAGGAATTGTTGAAGAAGAGCATGATGTTGCAACTTGGTGATTGTCTGCAACTAAATTTCAATATAGTTGTGATGCCCTTGGTTCACTTGCTCATTTAGATCATCCTGTATGTCTTCTTCTTCCATGAAATTCATATCTTCTTCTTTTTGTTGATTATTCTCTTGTACACATAGAGGATATGATGGTAAGCATAATGGAACTTTCTGAATATTTGATTCTAATCTTTGCTCTCCTTACAATGCAGTCCATGATTCTTTGATATCCTCATTTGAATATTCTTTTTCTAAATGTTGTTCTTCTGTGACATTAGGAGAATCTATTTTTTGCAATACTCTTACTGATCTAAGATTAATACCACTTAGATCAAGAGGATTTGTTTGGAATTATTATACCTCAGCATTGTAAGTGGGTTGAGCTACTTCATTGTTTGGATTAAGAAATGGTGGTACAGGTAGTTGAGTGGGAGTGGATCTTTGAGATGGATGTGTTTGGGGTTCTGGTTGTGGTGGAGATGGATGGTAGGGATAGCATGGAGTTGGGTATGGAGGATATTGATGAAAATATTGAGGATATTGTGGATTTATCCTCTAAGGTCCTTGCAAACCTTGTTTCCAAGATTGGTTTCAGGGTTGAGATGATCAAGGTTGCAAAGGAAAGGGTGTGTTGCAATTACTTTGAGATGGGTGTACATAACCTTGAAATTGTGAATTAGGTTCTTACATCATACCAAGTTGACTATGCTGCCATGGTCTTCTTAGAGCTACATAACAAAGCTCCTTTGGTGATTGACTTGCTCTGTTGTCCTCTTGGTAAACTTCCTTCAACCTTGGTAATAATGGGAAATATTTAATAACATCTGATTTTGCATGGATAACACAAATATCAATATCTTTTTTTGTTGATTTTGCATTCCTAACATTTCTACTTGTTCACTTTATAGTCAATATTTAAATAGTTGACCATAATCAAACTTGGCCAACCACATGTTTACCATATATAACTATAGTCAACCTTGTTTAATCATAGTTGTCCTCAGTCAACGTAACGCTAGGCAATCATAACTGACTAAAGTCAAACATTACCAACCTTAGTCAACTAAAGTCATCC
Source organism: Pinus albicaulis (assembly GCA_034641835.2). NCBI lineage: Eukaryota > Viridiplantae > Streptophyta > Pinopsida > Pinales > Pinaceae > Pinus > Pinus albicaulis. The sequence continues at coordinate 8,378,129 of MU968450.1, forward strand.
TTGGTTAGTCACAATCCAAATTTTAAAATGTTTAATAATAATATTATTAATATTGAAGAAAAAGATAATAATAAATTATTATTATAATGTTATTATGGTTAATTATAATATTATTATTATTATTATTAATATATAAATCAAAGCTAACTATATTAACCATAATATTATTATTATTAACATAATGTTAATAAGATTATCTACTATTTTTCCTATATAAAATTTTTGGTCAACTAACACAACCACAACCACAACCACATTCAATAATATAGTTGAAACGATGATAAACATATATCATCTAAATTTATTATTGCATTGTGCTAATATACATATATCCACGAAATAAGGTATTGTTGATTCTTACTTGTCGTTGTCCTTCTATATTGGGACCACTAGCTAATCTACAAATAGCATTTCATGTGCTACCAAGGTGACCTCTAAGTTAGGAACTTCTACGCTAATCAAAAGAGTATACCATTATTCTTCCATGTATTGAAAATGGAAAAACACTTTGAAGATGCAAAATAGTCAAAGGTGATGGAGTAGCAGCTATTTGGAGCAGGGTTGGAATTTGGATTTCTCTTTACTTGTCACACAAATTTTTTTTGACGTTTTGGGGTAATATGCTTCCCATCAAGAAACATTACCTTTAAAATTTTGCCCTTCATTAGTGATGTTCTCATATTAAATTAAATCTTCACCAATAAAGTTTTCATTAAAAAAATCAAATGCTTTCTTTCATTTTTTTTTGGTTTTGGAGTGTGATATATCTGTGTGAAAGTCTTTTAGTAACTAGTTTAAAGACGAATAACTGATTCTTGTCAAAGTCAAAGTCAGAGTTCTTCAATATATGCTATTATCTACTGAAGATTACTTCAAAAAGAAAAGAACATTCCAATACAAGGAATGATCATGAACGAGCTTTCCTAACTGAGACAGTATGAAGCTGCCCATAAAATATGGCTTTAGACTTGCCTTTGCAAGTTTACTTTGTGTAACCATTACAAGAAAAATATTAATGGGTTTGGATGGTTTTCTTTAATTTCTCTTTCTTGATGTTTTCATCTCAATAAATGACTTTGAAGATATAGTTAATGTTCTTTTTTGATCCATGAACCTAAATGAACCTAAATGTGTTCATTGTTGCAGGATAATAAAAAATTGAAATAAATTTATGTTTCTTATTAATATTGCACAATCTGTTTCTTATAAAAATTGCATAATCAGAATGAGGATCTACCATCTGGCCATGATGTACCATTTTGTTTCTTATAAAAATTGCATAATCAGAGTCCGAATATATCCTCAGTGTACTACCATTTTTTAGTATCTATTTTATCATGTATGAAAATTGGTATACAATTGAAAGTTTAAAAGTTTAATAATTATAATAACTAAAATTAAATTTTTTAAAATTTAATAATTAATAATAATTAAATTAATATTCTTGAAAGCAAAATAAAAACCTAATAATCAAAAACGATTATGATCATTAAAAAAACCCACGAGCAAGAGTGCATGTGCATGATAACCCACTTCTTGACAACCTACGAATGCCATCCTCAACGCAAGACTGGACTGGACTGTGTATCAAAATAGTAAGAATAAATTGGACTGTGTATCAAAACAGTAAGAATGCATCAAAGTCAATAAATAATTAACATGACCGGAATGATAACTTGACTGCCACTCTACTAAACCTCAGTGGTTCATCATCCATCATATTCCACCCATGAACAACAATCAACAAATATGATTTTTTATATATGTTTGCATGGCCATTGGACAATGATTTACTATATTTTTCTTACCAAATTTCAATAAATGATTATTCAAAAGTATTAAAAATTAGTTTACTCTAGTCTCAAGACATAGCCAACGGTCTTATTGGATAATTCTAGTTTACCTATCCATTCGATGATTGTATATTTTCTCCAATTCAGCGCAACCGAATAAAGGAAAAAAAATGAAATATTGTTTTTTCTGTCAAGTTCAGCTCAACGAAATAAGGAAAACATAAAATGAAGTCTTGATTTTTCTTTCCAGTGCTTCCTACATAATACAAATACTCTTGAAAAATAATTAATATATAAATTATAATCATTCATAGTAAAAGCAGTTTGAATTTTCTTAATGAATTTGCTTACAGTTAATACATTATATTGCTCAGAAAGTTAATTGGGAACTCTGATTTGACAGAAATAAATTACCCTAGCAATTCAGACTTCGAATCTACTTTATGAAATTAAATTCATAAAAACTGGCAGGAACTCAAACCCACAAGAAAAAAATCAATGCTTAACCTCGTTTCCTGAGCCAACCTTGAGCTGATTTCCTCGGAGCCAGTCTTGCTGGTCGTAAGTCTGAATGCATTGAGAAATGAACAGACTGCCAAAAGCTTCTATTTTGCGGCTGTGCAGTTTACTGTTTGACCATGAAGCCAAGCCACCAGCTATATTAACACCGCTTCATGTTGGCATTGATTGGAATTTTAATTTCCTAGTGCTACAGTGGTACTTCTGCACTGATTCACGAATCATGGATCAGTGGTACAGTGGAAGTTCCCAGGGCCGCTGGCTTTATTATTTTTTGGTGTCTTCTGTAGAAGGAAGGTTTGGTGAACTTTCTGTAATAGGTAGTGGAAAAATTAGATTAATTCTAATTTTAAAATATCAATAACGATAGATGGTGATTCTGTTATTAAATTATTAATTTATAGTGAGCCAACAAAGTAACTTTCCTTTACCGTTTGAGTCCAGTTTTGAAACTGTGGTGTTGCAAAAATACTGGTAAATGGAAAATAAAGGGAGTAAGAACTTTTTGAAAATATTTTAAACGTCAAAATCACATCTTTCAGGCTTCAGAGCACGTCAAGAAAAACGGGCTTCCACAAGTCCCAGTCGTCAAATACGGGTAAAATGCCCGTCAAATTCCATCACTGATTTGGAGTAATCACTCTTTGTTTAGAATGTTTCTCATGCCCATCTTTTTCAATGTTTGGCATCCTACGTACCCTTCGAGAGATAATCGTTATAATTGTTTTTCTTGTTTGGGGTTCTCTTATCACAACTGCAAACAGCGTTCAGGTTGTCCTTCTCTCCTCTGGTCCCTTGGCAAACTGGTGACCCACATCACTATTTACCTAGAAACTCCTCCAGGTTGCAAAAGTTCGAATGGAAATCTGTAATATCACTTTTTCTCTTTTGATATCAACTTCATTCATTTCGTGGAAGGAACGCGTCCACGTAAGTCTTGCTAGGACGGCCACGGGCCCCCAGACTGCATGGTAAGTCCAAAATAATAGTCAACTGTCCGCGTTCCAGATTGAAAGAGCCGTCCACTTTCACAAGTCTATGATGCTTAGGACTCTGGTGTCTGGAATCGGAAACCTTTCCAGCCCGATGTCCACTTAGTCAACCATGGCAGATTGCAATTCCCACCATCCCGCAACCTTCGTTGGTCTGTGCACTCCCTATAAACACGTCACCGAAGGACAACAGACATACCATTCCACTGATCCCTTTTCTTGAAACGATTCCCCCTCTGCAAATCTTCAATGTCTGAGACTTTCGAATACCTAGATGTGATGGAAGGCCGCAACAACAAGGTACTGTTCTCTCCACGTGGTGTTTTTTGTTTGTTAATTCTTGATCTGAAATTACAATAAGGGTTGTACCTAACGCAATTTCTTGCAATTCATGCAGAAAGCTATACTTGTGGCTGAGATAAGTCGAATCAATGAGGAGAATCAGAACCTCAACTCTATGTTGAAGCGCATGAATACTAGCTATAACGACTTGCAGAAGCATATCATGTCTCTGGCTCGCGGGAAGCAACAGCTGTCATGTGTTGATCGAAGCCAGGTATATAGGGATTTTAGAAAGCTAAGTTAATTAGGTATTCAATCCATCTTCGATTAGCTTTCATGAAGCTCAAAAGTTCTCACTGCCTTTTCTTTTTTCATTTGTTAGATATTCAATCCAGATGATGTTGTAAGAGAAGAAAAATCCAATTTGAGAATATTTTCTCCTAGATCTGTTGATGTCCACTCCGGCAGTACAGTTTCCCACCATTCTTATACTTCTTCAGAGGGTAGGAAGGCCAAATTAATGGAAGATCAGCAGCTGCCATCAAAGAAACGAAAGATAAATTACATCCAGTTTGGCCAGAGTCAGAATGGAATGATTAATTCGTGTATGGTTTATGGCCTACCCCCACTTTCCCAAAAGTCCTACGATTCTTCGGATTGTCCTCAACAACTGAAAAAGGAGGGGAAGAACGCCAGAGTTATGGACGATCGGCAGCTTCCTTCAAAGAAAAGGAAGATAAATTACTTCCAGTTGGACCAGACTCAGACTGGGACGACTGTAAAATCGTCTTTGGATGATACCCTGAAAACGCAGAACGCGCTGAGCAAGGTGTGCAGCAAACAGACGGTGTATGTACCCAAAAAAATCGCATCGTTTCGGAGAAGAACGGAGGCATCCGGAGTAATAATGGATGCCGAACCTCTTCTCTACCTCAAAACTGGAGCTTGACAATTTCGTCCTTGATCCCATGTAAATATGTCTTCAAAAGGAAATTAGTCAAAATAAGTTTTCAAAAGTTAAATCGAAGAATGAAGTCGATAAGCTATGCACAATAAATAGTTAACATATATACCATAACTAGTCACACTTAAAAGCAATAAGGTTAACTCACCTAACGATACTTCAAGCAATCGCATAAACTTAAGTGATGTACATAAACCACATGAGCTGTATTGTAAATAGCAAGTGTCGATGTACGTAAACCACATGAGCTGTATTGTAAATAGCAAAATATTACTTAATGGGTGATTTATATTGTAATTAGGTTTGAGAAATTTTGATTTTTAAACACATGAGTGGACAATATTTGATTTCAAAAGCTTGAAAGCAGAACCTTCGATAACAAGAATTTACTGTTGTCATGGCGTGAAAAGGATTATGCAGAGCTACAGAGAGCAGACGAATTAGGGAAGGGAAGAGGAAGCCCGTTGAGGTTTATGAGGAGAATTTAGGAGATTTTCCAGAGTCTTGTGTTGGTCAGGTAGGTCATTACATGGCAAAGAGGGCATGGGCATTGTTTCGAACAATTCGAAGCCACCAGGAAAGAAGAGGGCGAAAACCAAAGATACGCCAGCGGGAGGACGAGGAAGAAAAGAATCATTTTTTAAGTATTTAAATAATATAAAAGATCAACCTAACCACATTAATATGTGATTGATATAAACCGTAGACCTGAGCTTATTTTAACATTAAAATACTTATTCTACATTTTAAAATAAGTTTACGCCACTTTCATAATTTTTAAAAATAGAGAGAGTGGCTCCTACATGACACTTGAGATAGATGTGAAAGTGGAAACGTGAATACAGACCACCATACCCACTTGAAAAATGTGTCTGAAGTATTAGAATATGAAAATATATCACAATTATAATGCTAAACCCATACCCCACCATGATGAAAGCCCACATGTAGATGTGCAAACAAAAACCCAAATTGTACACTTGATTCACTTTTTAGATTGAAAAAAAAAATGAAATTATATCTTAAAAGTAAACACTAACTTCATTGTTCCTTTTTATATATTAAAGAAAATAAAAATTCATTTTAATAAAAAATGTTTTCCATACATCTTAAAATTGTGTAATCTTCATTTATAAGTCGATTGAATTATAAAAATTAAATTTATTTAAAATTTTATAGTACATGTAATATATATTATTGAGAACGCTGGTATTATCTCCAGGATAAATGGTATTATTTCTCATTTTCTATGGAGTGGAGCCAAATTTGAGAAGAAATATCACCTCTGCAGCATGAATGATATATGCAAACCCAAGGGGTCGGATGGCTGGGGTATACTTGACACACGGGTTTTTAATTGCGCTCTGTTATCAAAATCTTTTTGGAGAGCCATTACCTGCCCGGGCTTATGGAATGATATCATTAAAGCCAAGTATATACAGGGGGACGCTTTATTCATGATCAGCTGCAATTCTCTTTCTTTTCCTCGTTTCATATCATGTATATGGCGCAGTTTTAGGAAGATTATTCCCCTTATTGCTCCTCGTCTTAGATGGAATTTCCGGGATGGTAGTCACATCCCCATTGGCGCGGTCACTCTCCTTCAGTTAGTGGCCTGATAGTGGTCCCTCTCGGAATCTTGTTCATGCTCTTTCTTTCCGCGAAATTTTATTCTACTCTCAGATTATTCTCTGTTGGTCTCATTCAGCTCCTATTTTCAAATCGGTGGATCAACTTGGTTTGGATGGTGTTGTGGTTGATGATTGGAATAGCTTTCGGGACTCTCTGCACCGGGCAGGGTTATGCTATGCTACAGGGGGTGATAAATTAGTTTGGGGTGGCCCGATGAGAAATTGCTCCCTAATTGTGAAAGATGTCTATCAGAATTTTATTGCTTCTGGTCACATGTTGCAGGAACCAAGCGCTTTCCGAGTCTTCTGGAAGAGGAAAATTCCAATTAAAATAACAATTTTCGGATGGCTTTCTTGGAAAGGTCGTGTGCTCACGTGGGACAATTTAAGAAGGAGGGGTCATCATGGTCCAGGATGGTGTGTTTATTGTTTAGCAGAAGAAGAATCAATTTCACATATTTTCTTTTCATGTCCCTCTGTTATTCATATCTGGAAATTATTCAGATTTTTCTTTCCGGACCCGTCATGGCTACCTGTGGACTTCATGTCCACAGCTTTAGTTTGGGACAAGTTGCACAGTCCGTACCGATCGCTGCCATTCTACTTCATTTGGGAGATCTGGCTGGCAAGAAACAAGCGGATTTTTGACCAGATTCCTATACAGATTCATAAAATCTATCTCGCCATTAAATCATGGATGGACGCTATCCCTTCGATTATGCCTGATGACATTGATGGTTCTCGTCGTATAAGACCACATGATATTTCCATTCCTGCTGTTTTCTTTGACGGAGCTGCTGCTGATACCACAACTGGTTGTGGGGCATGGATTAAGATTTCTGAACATGATCGTTTTCATATCCATTGGAATGGTGGTCCAGGCTCTAATAATAAAGCTGAAATCATGGCGTTGTGGGGTGGATTACTTATTGCTTATGACCTTCAGATACAAGTAGTTGGCATCTATGGGGACTCTAAATTTGTGATTGGTTGGCTCTCCAATGAGACACAAATGGATTCTCCGCATCTTCAAGGGTGGATCGATAGGACCAGGGAGCTTTGGAAACGGATGGATTGCCCTCCAATCCATCATATTTATCGTGAGAACAATACTAGAGCTGACCGGCTTTCCAAGAAGGGTCTTCTGGAGGAGTTTGGCATTTTGAGGGTTGCTCATTTCTCAAATGGTCTACAGACGGGCGTGACGCACATCCCTCTTCCTTAATAACTCTTTCTCTGTTTCTGTTATCATTTTGTCTACAGATGCTTGCTTGTTACTTTGGATCAAGCAGGATCTATAAGTATTAAGACAACTCTTCCATCCTGCTTTTATGTCAAGGTACTATACATATTTTTTCTCACAGGTGAAGGTTCACGCCTTGGATTTTTCTATATGGATTTGGCACAATCTACATCAGGCGAGCGTGTTCACCTTTTTGGCCAGCGTCCCACTGTTATCAACTCCTCGGCCAGTTTTGCATATATCAGTGTCATTATCATTGCCGGTATCTTTGGATCTCTGTATATATCCTTCACAAGCGAGCGGGCATCGGCAAGCAAGCGGGTTCATTATGGCAAGCGAGCGTGGCAATTACAAGCGAGCATGCTCTATAATCTATGTGGCAGCCCATTAGATTTGTTACAGCTGAACTATTGTTTATGATTGATCATTTTTATGATCGGGCTTGCATCATTATAATTTTCATATCTAATCGCTTACTCAGGAGCGTCCTCCTTTTCTATTCTAATCAATTACTGATGCATCTTGAGTTAGCTTCCCTTTTGAAATCTTATCAGGCATTTGGAGTTGTATTTGAACATTTCCATATTATCTCCTGATTCTCAATATATGATTGTATTTGTATTCGGGTCGGATCTAGACCTGTTCATGTGGATGCCCACTCATTTTGCTCTGCTCAGTTATGAGCAGACTTTTATGGGGCAATTGATGGTGGATTTCTCGCTGTGTATCATCACAGCTGAGATTATATGAATATGTACTATATATATTATCAATATATTCAGCGTTTTTTTCTTTCTGAAAAAATATATATTATTGAGAAAGAAAAAATACACCATCATGCTATAAAATTACTCATTCAAAATTATATATAAATAAATAATGTGAAATAAAGATAATTGGAATAATTTTTTCTCTTCATTTTCTATTTCCATGTAACATCAAAGTGTCATAAATCTCTCCATAGATGAGGACCTCTGTGAAGGTATCTATGTACATTAATTTAAGACTGTCAATTTATCTTTATGCTCGCTTCATTTCAAGTGATGTTTGGTCCCCACATAGCTCTAGAAAAGAGAAATACAGTATTTTAATGTTTTTTGCCACAATCACCAATGCAGCGCTCCACCTCTGCACTATTGTCATCTCCAAAACTTTTGGCCGACCCTACACAATTGTGTCATGGATATTGGTGTGAAATTAAACAGACAAGAAGATGTTAATTGGCATGTGATTAACAAGTGGACAAAGAATATTCTCTTGAAGTCAAATCTTGTCCACCCATTTATGTAAAAATCGAAATTCATCAACCTCAATTCCAATATATACTACACCTACAACTTAATTATGTAATCATTCGAAATAATGTAAATGATAAGGTATGTTTTTTTTTTTTTTTTTTTTATCTGTTATGAGGAAGGTGAGTTATTATGATGTATCTTATAAATTTTTTGCTTAATTTGAGTGGCTTCATCCACCAAAACCTATCATATGGACTATTAGTTTGTTCATTCCAATGACTACTTTCTTTAGCACCCTTGGCTTTCAAATCACGACTTCACGGAATCTTGACTAGTAATTCTACTCATCGCTTTAAGCCTTTCCCTACAACAATCCCAGCTCTAACAGTATGCAAGTGATGGAAAAGTGTGACAACTTCTTGATAGAAAATAGAGAGAGATCAAAGAGCAGAGAGATTGTTCACACAAATTACAAATTTAACTGTATTATTATTGATCACAATAGTTACACATATATAGGACATAAATATCCGACTTCGACAAATTATGACTTAGACATGACATGAATCCAACTCATAACATAGGAATCAACAACTTCTAGATTGACACCTTGGTACTCATAAAGACAACCTGTAAATGACATGGAAGCATTGATTCCAACACCCTCCCTTAATTTTTACATGGAAAACATTGAAAACACATCTTACAACAACAAGGATAATCTATGTATGTTTGGTCTTCATCAACACTCACATCCACTCTAGAATCTCACAAATAATGCTCTTTCTCCACCACATCTTCGAGTTGTCACTTGACCTCCATTTAAAATGTAATTACCTCTGACCGTCGTTGATGAACATTGCAAGATCAAGAATATTGACACCTTGGCTCGTCGGGGCTTCTGCGATAAGAGTCGTCAAGTAATGAACCATCCTATGGACAAACCACGACTGGTCAGATCTCAAATTTTCAACTATCTATTAGTTGCTAGCATGGAGGTCTGGATATTAAGTGTGTTCAAAAGTTGATCAAACAACTTGACCTTACTAAAACACAAGAATTGATGTTTCAGACACCAGGGCATCGAGTTTAAGAAACACCAACCCCTTTTGTAACCAGAATTGAAAGAAATAAATAAAAAAATTCAACCTACACTACAATATAATAAAATTTCATACCTCGACCATGCAAACCACACCACAAAATACATATGAAAACCCCAAAAAAAATTAGACCCTAAAATCAGAACATTGAACTCATCGGATTTCTCCATGAACTATGAAAAAATAGAAATATCGACACCTATGCATCGAGTTGATTCTTATTTGATGTTTAATAGAATGATATCCATGTCTCTACTCATCATCCTGAGAAATGAGAGATCTCGAAGATGAAAGCCAATAATTTAATTCCGCGAATTCTGCAAGTGATCAACACCATAACTTTTCAAACCTCTCCACCTTCGAAAATCAAGCTTCATTGTCTGTCACAGATTCAGATCATGGAGTGGGAAATTAAGCAAGACCTTAGAACCCCATATCTCATAAGCAACATGTTCATAGGCATGGCTGCCTCCTATGCGGTATTGCACATGTCAAGCCAAACTATAATCCACTATCGTGCAGAGTCCCCTATTTTTTATGCAAATTTCCGCCATGGTCGTTGGTGCATTACTCGTAATGCCTCTTCGAGAATCTCGTACAGAACCATTTCCTCCATATTTTTTTCGTTTAAAAAAAGTTTCACTAAGGAAATTCGATGATGGCTCAAGATTTGATCACCACTTTGCAGGCATGGTCCTAATCTTGAAATACTTCCACAAATTTATGATTCACAGTGTTGATTATAACTGGTAGTGATGATGTTGGTCTGCGCACTCGATGTTTCTTCCCTCACAACAACTCCTTTCTAGACTTCACACGAAAAAATTCCAATATTCTCATAGATCTAAGTAATCTCGACCACTAAAGTACAATAACATTTAATAATCAACTAGGACTAATGACAATCTATGACACAACCTTGAACAGGGTTTTTCACACAGGAACATGAAATTCACACACTAAACTAATTTATTCATAAAAAAAATTGCACTCAAAGATCTCTCATATTTTTGGCCTTCCCACAGGGAAATCAAACCAAAAATAGCTTCGATATCATGATAGAAAATAGAGTGATCATAGAGTAGAGAGATTGTGCACACAAATTACACACTTCACTGTATTATTATTGATCACCACAATTATACATATATAGGGCATAAATCTCTAACTTCGACAAATTATGACTCAAACATGACATGAATCCAAATCGTAACATAGGAATAAAAAACTTCTAGATTGACACCTATGGACTCATAATGGAAACCTCTAAATCACATGGAAGCATTATTTCCAACACTTCCATCACTATGTGTTCGACAACTGATTGATGATTGTGTAAAGAGATGCATGAGAATCATCATTTCAATCTCTCGAACGAAAATTTAATATGAAAGTATTGGGAATGTGAGAGTAAGATTGTTAAAAAAATTAATATCAATTTAGAGTGATTGTGGATTAAAAAAATATTAATCAATAAAAAAATTATGATGGCAAATATGAAGTTGATTCTTGTAAAACACTGATTCAGTGTTTTACTGGCACTTTGGCTAGATAGTGGGAGTTAAAATCTTCTCCAACCCTGATTGAGAAGATGGAAAAGGAAGTTTTAAAATATGAAAATGGTGATGTTGAATTTCATCCAGATGGCACCCCAATAAACAATATGATTGGTGTAGTGACTGCCATGATAATGGAGCACTAGTGTGGAACAGAGACAATTGTCTCTGAAAAAAATGAAATAGTTTTGATGAACTTGAAATGTATGAATATTAATCAATATGAATATTTCCATAGAGACTGGGTGGAAAGGATCTATCTGGTTAAGGATCCTAAAAATATTCTATGGAAACAAATATATCTTGCAGCATTGCCTTCTAAACTTGTTGATATTATCAAACTGCAAGAATCATTCCATTTTCCCTTTGAAAAAATCTAAAGAGTCTGAACTTGTTCTAATGACTGACTCTGCATCATCATCACCACATTCATAGTCAGCAACAGATGGTAGTAGAATTGAGACGACTACTACTTTTCCCCCTTTCAAAGGTATTGTCCTTGGGGAAGGACAACACTCTGCCAAAGCCTTTCCTTTACTACAAAAGGATGATTCAGCACTTGGTGTTGAAGGAAGAATTCAAAAAGCCAGTGAACAATTAAATTGGACAAATACAGCTCTTACTGGTTTAGAAAAATATGTGGCTAAGGCTATTGTTGCAAAGGAATAGCTTGATAGATTAAAAGTCTCTATTAATGATGTAAATAATGTTTTGAATTCTATACAGTATGATTCTGCTTTAGTTAAATCATATTCTCGGGAATCCTTGAAAAAGATTGAGGAAGTGGAAAATTGTATTATGTCTGAGTCTGTTTCCACTAGAGGTCTTATTACCAATTTGTCTGAAAAGTTTGATAAGTTACATCCTCATAAGATAGATAAACTAGTCCCAACCTCATATATTAATAGAAGAAAGAGTGTTCACATCCAGAACCCCATCAGTTATGTTGATAAATTCCCACACCTCTTTCCAAAAGAAGTTGGTCAGACCTCCCAGAAGTCTACAAAAAAAGAACCTTTGGATGAAAACATCACTATTGCCGGTCTGTTCAAAGAACCTGAGCCTGAAACCCAGGTCCTCCTAGTATATGAACCTCTAGAAAGCCAATTTACTCGATATTCAGCCCCAAATCTTTTCGGAATGGGAAAAATTCCTTATACACATTTATTTGATGCACACAGTCATAGAGAATGGAATGTTGATAATCTTTCCATTGGTCAGATCAGACAAATGCTTGATCAAATGATGGCTGAGTATAAGTTAATGTGTGTTGATGGCAAATCTAAAGTTGATTCTTGTAAAACAATGATTTAGTGTTTTACTGGCACTTTGGCTAGATGGTGGGAGTTAGAATCTTCTCCAGCCCTGATTGAGAATATGGAAAAGGAAGTTTTAAAAGATGAAAATGGTGATGTTTAATTTCATCCAGATGGCACCCCAATAAACAATATGATTGGTGTAGTGACTACCATGATAAAGGAGCACTGGTGTGGAACAGAGACAGTTGTCTCTGACAAAAATGAAATAGTTTTGATGAACTTGAAATGTATGAATATTAATCAATATGAAGATTTCCATAGAGATTGATGAATTGAAGAAGTTCGTAAAAAGTCTCCTTTTTATATAAACCATGATGTTGTAGATACTGCATGTTCCAGTCTTGTTTCTTGTTCATGTAAACATATTTCATTATTTGAATTTGCCTAACTTGTTAATTTCCAGCCTCTTAAAGTCTCATGTCCCCAATGTCAAAATTCTGTTAATCTCTGTGACCTTGCATACATGGTCATCCATGAGAACCATAATCCCAGGACAGGAGAAGCCCCAGCATCCACATCTGTAAATCCTTGTCCGAATCCAAAATGTTCTGACATACATTTCCCACACGAGTCAAATCATGTTCTCATGATGCATATTGTACCCAGTCTTGAAGATGAAGATCCAAGATTAACATAGATGTTCAACAATATGAGACCTCATAATATGCCAAGATATGGATTAGGATATCTTGAGCAAAAGAATGATTTGATTCCAGAATGCAGATTCATAGATCTGCCTGCTGACTGTAAAAGCTTGCCATCAGTCATGGAAATAAAAAAGTTCTGCACACTAATGGATGGATGTCCAAAACATAGTATCCCAGCACAATGGATGAAACAAATGCTTAACTGAGAAATATATACACATCCTGAGGCTGATTCTTTTGGCCTAACACATTCTTGTGAAGAAAAGATCAGACTAGCTGGTGAATGGAAGGAATTAATGGAAAGAAAGAATGTTTGGATTTCTTTCTATTCTTGGAAAAAAGCTAAAGAGTCTGAACTTTTTCTAATGACTGACTCTGCATCATCATCATCACATTCATGGTCAGCAATAGATGGTAGTAGAATTGAGACGACTACTACTTTTCCCCCTTTCAAAGGTATTGTCCTTGGGGAAGGACAACACTCTGCCAAAGCCTTTCCTTTACTAAAAAAGGATGATTCATCACTTGGTGTTGAAGGAAGAATTCAAAAAGCCAATGAGCAATTAAATTGGACAAATACAACTCTTACTGGTTTAGAAAAATATGTGGCCAAGGCTATTGTTGCAAAGGAACAACTTGATAGAGTACAAGTCTCTATTAATGATGTAAATAATGTTTTGAATTATGTACAGTATGATTCTGCTTTAGTTAAATCATATTCTCGGGAATCCTTGAAAAAGATTGAGGAAGCGGAAAATTGTATTATGTCTGAGTCTGTTTCCACTAGAGGTCTTATTACCAATCCATCTGAAAATTTTGATAAGTTACATCCTCATAAGACAGATAAACTACTCCCAACCTCATATATTAATAGAAGAAAGAGTGTTCACATCCATAACCCCATCAGTTCTATTGATAAATTCCCACACCTCTTTCCAAAAGAAGTTGGTCAGAACTCCCAGGAGTCTACAGAAAAAGAACCTTTGGATGAACACATCACTATTTCCAGTCTGTTCAAAGAACCTTAGCTTGATACCCAGGTCCTCCCAGTATATGAACCTCTAGAAAGCCAATTTACCCGATATTCAGCCCCAGATCTTTTCGGAATGGGAAAAATGCCTTATACACATTTATTTGATGCACACAGTCATAGAGAATGGAATGTTGATAGTATTTCCATGGGTCAGATCAGACAAATGCTTGATCAAATGATGGCTAAGTATAAGTTAATGTGTGTTGATGGCAAATCTGAAGTTGATTCTTGTAAAACACCGATTCAGTGTTTTACTGGAACTTTGGCTAGATGGTGGGAGTTATAATCTTCTCCAGCCCTGATTGAGAAGATGGAAAAGGAAGTTTTAAAAGATGAAAATGGTGGTGTTGAATTTCACCCAGATGGCACCCCAATAAACAATATGATTGGTGCAGTGACTACCATGATAATGGAGCACTGGTGTGGAACAGAGACAATTGTCTCTGACAAAAATGAAATAGTTTTGATGAACTTGAAATGTATGAATATTAATCAATATGAATATTTCCACAGATACTGGGTGGAAAGGATCTATCTGGATAAGGATCCTAAAAATCTTCTATGGAAACAAATATATCTTGCAGCATTGCCTTTTAAACTTGTTGATATTATCAAACTGCAAGAATCATTCCAGTTTCCCTTTGAAGTGTATACATGGGGATAAATCTATGCTACAATAACTAAGGTTCTAGTTACACTCTGTACTAGTTCCAAGATGAACAAGTTAATAGAAAAAATGCATAGATTGCCTGGTCAAAAATCTTTCTGTCACAAATATGGAATAACTATTGATGATCCTTTAGTAAAACACAGAAAGACCAAAAGAAGGGCAAAGAAACCACAGAAAAACCCAAATTTCATCAAAAGATCCAATAAGAGGAGATTCTCCTCAAGGCCCTCTTCAAGGCCTTCCAGAAATAAAAAGGGATATTATAAATATGTCCCGAAGACCCATTATTATCAACCATCTGACATTCATCCCAGATCTCAAAAGATAGAAAGTCTAAAATAGCTTGTCTGTTGGCTTTGTGGTAAGCAAGGACACACAACAAATAGATGCCCAGATGGTGAAGAGTCAAAGAAAAATCGTGGCCAAAAATCACAGCCACAAAATAAAGGCAAGACAATTGTGAAACAAGAAGATAAATGTGCTAAATGTGGATCTACTCACCACAAAACAGAAAATTGTCAACGCCTATTCATACAACAAGCTGAAGAAGATTATTTTTCAGATTCTTTGAGTGAATCCTCTTCCAGTTCTTCAATCGAAGAACTTCAATCACATTGCTATTGTTCAGATTCAGAAAATTGTAAATGTGGTTGTTCTTCTGATACTGACTCTGACTATTCATCTGATACATCTCTTGCAGAATATTTCTCTCAGAAATTAAAAATTTTAATGGCTCAAACTGATGAAGAGGAGATGAAAATATTTGCACACATTCGTGCTATGGAGGAAGGGGATCTAAAAACTAAATTGCTGGAGACATATATGTAGCAAACCAATTCATCCAGCAAAAGTGCCACTAAGAAGCCCATTTTTCTTGAAGCTTCTTACGAGCAAAATATAAGGGCCTATCAAAGGGATCATCAGCAGAGCAAAGTTTGCCCGCTCACTTTGGGGGAGGTGAGTAGGGAGATACATATGTTAAAATCTGAAATTTCTGCTTTAAAATCCCAAGTTAAAGAACTTGAAAAAGGAAAACAGGTAGTAGCACAACCTGTTTCAGGCCATCTTACAAATTATACAATACATATTTCTCCTTATAAAGAATCAAAAGTTTAAATTTCAGAAGGACAAATTGATCCTACTTTAGGATTTAGAGAAATGTGGGTATTAACCATTGAATACCAACAACATCATGTAAAGATCAATATCCGCATTAAAGGTGAAATGTTTGCTTTGACTGCACTATTAGACTCAGGAGCAGATATCAATATTCTTAATAAAAAGCTTATTCCCTCAAAATACTGGGTATCGGCCAC
The DNA here is from genome assembly GCA_034641835.2 of Pinus albicaulis. Lineage (NCBI taxonomy): Eukaryota > Viridiplantae > Streptophyta > Pinopsida > Pinales > Pinaceae > Pinus > Pinus albicaulis. The sequence goes on from MU968450.1 coordinate 8,394,435, forward strand.
AAGAAAAGTTATAGGGTTAGGACAAAAGACTCTCCAGTATGAAGTTCCTGAAGCTGCTATCTGTTTTGACACACACTGCATTAAACTAAAATTTGCAGTAAGTGACATCCCTGTTGATTGCATACTAGGGAATGTATTCCTAGCAGTAGTTGAACCCCATGGATCAATAAGATTGAAAAATAATAGAGCGGGGTATTTTAGTACTGTACCTACTTCTGAAGGTATGTATAAAAGAATTAACATGCCTTATGTTTCAAATCCAAGAGTTTCTACAATGGTGCAGGAAATGCAGGAACTAAGGAAGGCCGAAAACAAACTCTTAGAGCTCAAAGATTTGAAATCGACTATTCACATTGAAGAGCAGTTGAGCTCACCAGAAGTTTAGAGAAAGAAATCTGAAATTAAGAAGATACTAGAAGAAGAATGCTGCTCAGAAGAGCCAAATGCCTTTTGGCATAGAAATCAACATAATTTTGAACTGCCTTACAAAGAGAATTATACTAGCAGAACATGCAAATCTAGAGAGATCCCCATGATTAAAGAATATCGGGACCTCTGTGAAAAGGAAATCCAACAGTTGCTTGAAATAAAGTTGATCAGAGAATCTAACAGTCCTTGGAACTGTTATGGATTTTATGTAAACAAAAGATCTGAACAGATAAGAGGCATTCCAAGACTTGTAATAAATTACAAGCCTCTGAATTCTGTTCTTGCAGATGACACCTATCCTATCCCCCACAAAGGAGATTTATTGGGAAGGATTTCAGGTGCCAAAGTTTTTTCTATGTTTGATCTTAAGTCTGGATTTTGGCAGGTAGCAGTAGCAGAGAAATATAAATTCAAAACTGCTTTCAGTATTCTAGCCGGAAATTACGAATGGAATGTCATGCCATTCGGATTAAAGCATACACCTTCAAAGTTCCAGAGAGTTATGGACTCAATCTTTAAGCCTTATGCTGATTGGTTACTTGTGTACATTGATGACATTCTGATTTTTTCTAAAAATCTCCATGACCACATGAAACACCTCAGAATTTTCATTAAGTTGGTCAAGACAAATGGTTTGGTACTCAGTAAAAAGAAAATGGAAATATGCCAAACCTTAGTGAGATTCTTAGGGCACACAATCAGAAATGGGCAAATAGCCCTACAGAGTCATGCAATTGAATTTTCAGACAAGTTTCCTGATACAATCCTAGATAAAACTCAGCTGCAAATATTTCTGGGATGTCTCAATTATGTAGGAAAATTTTACAAAGATTGTGTTGCAGATCGATCTCTGTTAAATCAGAGACTGAAAAAGAATCTAGTGCCTTGGACCACAGATCACACAGAAGCAGTCAGGAAAATAAAGGCCAAGGTAAAAGACCTTCCTATATTGTATGTTGCTGATGAAAATTCTTACAAGATTGTTGAATCTGATGCCAGTGACATAGGCTGGGGAGGTGTGTTGAAACAAAAACCAGATGAGAAAGACGGCAAAGATAAAGAACAAATAGTACAGTTCGCCTCCGGGACTTGGAGCAAGTCTGAGAAGAATTATTATACAATAGAAAAGGAGGTAAAAGCAACCTAGAACTGTATTAGTAAATTTTCTTTGCATATGGTTAATAATTTTTTCTTGTTGAGAACTGATGCAGTTGCTCTGGGTAAAGTTTTAACAAAGAATATCAAAAGACTAGAAGAAGAAAAATTTGCAAGATGGCAAGCACTCTTTGCCAACTTTGATTTCAAAGTAGAGCATATTAAGGGTGTTAATAATCATCTTCCAGACTTTATCAGCAAAGATTTTATCCAACATCAAGAACAAAAATATGACCAGGGAGATCATGTCATGGTCATTGTGACAGAATGGGACCAAACCCATCAAAGAGAAACTTTAAGGACAATTTCTGATGACAAATATTGGTCCACATATAGAGATGAGTGGAGACCTGCTTGGCAGCTCCGCAATACAAAAGTACTGGATGCTAATCTTCAAAATCATATTGATATTCAGCATCCTGTACCAGAAAGGCAAGTGTACCCTAAAGGTAGCCGATGGATTCATGATATGGTATAATCTCGAAGCATGAGAGCATCATGGGAGGTGGAAGAATATTTTTCACAATATTTTTGTGATCTTACTGTCACATGTACTGGAGGAAGTGATAGACAAAAATTCTATTACAAACACTTGGTCATCTCAAGGACAAGAGAACCTGCATTGACGTGGACCCACTTCAATCCGTGGCCAGGTAACAATCCTAAATTTTTGTTTCCTGACACTATTTACAATTTTGTAGGTTATAAGAAACTATGGTGGGATCTCATGAATAAATATGGACAAGATGAGACCCATTACACAAAAATAAAGTTCGGAGCTACTTGGATCATGCAAAGGAATTGGAAACCTAGTTGGCTCCAAGATTGGTGGAAGGATTTTGGTCTTAACGCAACCACAATGGACCCTATTTTTTATGAAAACTTCTACCAGGGTAGATGTGATTGGTGTGATGATGAAGAATGCACTCATCTTCCATTTTCCAATGTCAGAGGATTAATTAGCTTGAAGATTCTTTAATTCTGACACAACATATGATTCATCATAACTATTGGATAGTTATGACTAAAATAAAACACCAAATCATTCTTAATAAGCCAATGATTGTAAGGAGAATTTATACTAAGGCTTGGGATGAAAATTACAAGTATAGATTCCCCCGCATTAAAATTATGGATGATCCACCAGAAAGTAGCTCAAGTGGTTCTCGTGGGCTCCACTAATCAAAAGCATCCACTATGTATTGTTTCCCAGTCATGGGATCAAAGTGATCAGATTTTCCCAAGGGATTTTCCCAGTTAAAAAGCATCCTCAGTGTATATAATCATATCTGTTTCCTCGTGGGCCTTTGGACTAAAAGGTATCCATAATGTACTACACACACTTTCACATGTTTTAATCCAGAGAAAGGAATCTCTATGCAAATGTCACTTCGGTGTTACCTGAAAAAAATGATTCCTCCTCCACGTCATAGACATAGGACGATTCGAATTGATTGTTTGTCCCCCCTCTCATCCTATAAAAGGAGGGTTAGGCTCATTCATTCGGCATTCAGAGTCAGTGAGTCTTAGAGTTATTTTGGTTTGAGTCGGAGGCTAAGCTCTTCCTGCTTTGCAACTGCGAGGTAATTCTCGATCTGCTTAATTGCATCACGAAGATCAGAAGCCAAGTCTTAGAGTCAGATCTGGCTAGCCTACGCATCAGTGTGCTCAGCACTGGTGAGAATCTAAAGTGGCGAGATCTTTAGGATCGAGTTTGTATATTGTGTGCTTTGATATTTCTTAGACATAGTCTAAAACTAGCCAGGAAGCCTCCAGTAAGCTATCTCATCTATTGAGAAGCTAAGTCTGGTAAATGCTGTTGCAGTCTATCTCTGATAAAGAAATTTTGAGTCCATAAATCTGATGTAAAGCCATATTTTGATATAAATAAAGAGAGAAGTTTTCATATTCCACATTTGAGTACTTGTCACTCTGAGTTATTTTATTGACTGTTGAGGTAGTATTGTCTCTCTCATGTTCACTGAAATTTCACTAGAGGTTCGCCAAACCACCTAGGGACGCCAAGGTCGTTGAAGGCGAGGGAAGCCGTGTGAAGGCCGCTAGTTGCGAGACAGTGGGAGTAGGTTCGTGTATGGGTTCACATAAGGAATTCTGAGAGAAAGAAGACAAGAAGAGACTCAACAAGGCCAGTCTGCCTGTTGTTGCGGTTGCAAGAAAGCTTTTTGAAGCCCCTGTGTAAAATTGGTATCAGAGCCAGAAAGGTTATCTGGTTCGCGAAAAAAGGTCAGTACTCAAAATTATCCTCTCTTTTTTGAAGAAGTAAAATGGACTCTTTCAAGAAATCAATTTCTTTCAGAGAAATAGAAGAGAAAGAAAGAGCAGAGCAAGATCCTCTGTGTGATATGTTTGCTAGTGTGTCTAGTAGAGTTTTAAATTCTTTTGAGTTATTATATGAAGAAGCTGAGCCATCTACCAGATGGAAACTTCCCCAAATATCTACATCTGAAGTCTATGCAGATATGGCAGTATGGAATCTTAAGGCTGCAACCAGAATATCCATCAAATAATCCATCAGCTCTATTGAAGAAAACTCAGACTGTGTACAGTCTATTCCCTTGTTAGATCCTAAACAGCTTCAAGCAGAAGCAAGAAAGTTAGGAACAAAATACTTGCATTTGGGTTGTATAAGGGTAGGAATCAATACTCTCACACATAAAGGGTTAAATACATTCGTGTTAGCCACAGTGAGAGATCTCACTCATAACAAATATACTGATTCAATAATTGGAGGTATTGTTGCACCCTTATCAGATGGTCCTGTATGGTTTGACTGCTATCCGAATTTCCCCATCTATATCTATGATGAAACGATAGCAGACATTTTACAGTTACAGATTCAAACCTCAGGGTTTGATATGAGAAGAAAAAGAAATAACATGTAGCCATCCAGACCAGAGGATGTTTCCATCATACCAATACCTTGTACCCTGCTGTTCTTCATACCCCTAGCAGAGATTCAAAAACCAGTGTTGTAGTTCTCACTGATTCAAAGAATCAGAAAGTAGAACACCAGGGGATAAAATGGGAAGACCTCACTTTTCCAGAACATTGGGTTGTCCAAAATTCTAAGCCAATCTCTGCCAAAAACATTATATATGAAAATTCCATATATATTTAATTTTTTTAAATTTCAAATATTTTTTTTTATTGTCCAAGTTTCTTAAACCACATATCAACTACATTTATTAATGTGATTGTGTTAGTAATCCTATGTACTTAACACGTAAGTATTAATAAACTTCAACACTATAATCTATACAACTTAAATAAATTTTATATTTACTGGCCACCTATAAACAATACACCACATTTAATGTATCACAATGTTAACATATTTAGGAGACGCTCTTAAATAACACACATAAGTAATAATACGTCGTATTAAGTTATAGACATAATTAATGCACCACAACGTAGAAAATAAGAGACACTCATAAATTTTAAGTGACACGAAAACAATGCACCATATAAATCAATTTGCATAAACATTACATTTAAACAACACACATAAGTGAAACATGAATAAACATGAATAGAACTATTACCATCTATTTGTCAAACTTTAAATCTTGTACAAAATTAATACATTTGTTATATTATAGATCTTTTTAACGTTGACAAGACAATCTCAAAGTATTTCATCCTACAAACTCATATGATTGACCTTATAAAACCATCTCCCACTTCTCATTGTACATGTGCTCCTTTCCATTCAAGTAATTCTTTTGCTTTCTCTCGGTTAATTAGGTCCACCCACGGTCACTATGAGCATATAATACGTTATTCATGATTGGATTCATTAACCAGGTTTACAATGGAAACACATATGTTGGTAAGTCATGTATTTCCTAGATAAATATTTAATTTTTTTAATATATATGTAAAAAATATAATTTTTTATTATTATTTTAAATTTAAATTTATTAATTTTATATTAAATATTAAAAATTTTAATATTTAAAAAAAAAATCATTTGAAAGTAGTTATAGTAAAATGAATCCTTTATTTAGGTGTAGTACCATGTGTAGAGATTAGATTAGAATGCATATGGTCCACAACTTCCTTATTAGAAAATAAATGACATTCCTTTTTTTTATTGGGAAGCATTTGTATTCTCCTTTAAATTTTTAGGTTATCCGAGGGTTAAGCTTTCTATATTTATTATGAAGAAAAAATTAATATGAAAGCATTTTTATTGTTGAAATAACAAAGTAAAGAAATATTGATGTATTTTATATCTTTCTCCATAACATTTTCTTATTTTGCAACTTGTAATTATATATGTTGTAATTCTTTTAGCAACATTATGCAATATTTAACCGACAAAATCATAAAACATTTGTGTATCATGTTTTTTCCCAACTCATAGCGCATACAAATGCATTATATATAACATATAATGTGAACCATAGAGGGGAGGCTAGTGCATCCATGGAATGTATGGACCTAATATAATTTTTGGAAGATAAAATGCATGAGAAAGAAGGTGAGTGGTTGCAGCATGATACACTATCAAAAAAAAGAAAAACTATACTTTCCAGTTGGAAGGTATCCAGCCTATATTATCATTAATGTTCCCACACCACCACAGTTTATGAAAAAATACAATATATATGTAAAGACAAGAAGGTGGACCGAGTAGAATCTAGAGTGGTAATAGTTATGTATTTTAAGTTGGTAAAGAGACAATGAACTTGTTAGGAATGTGATGCTACATATGCAATTAGTGGATTTGGGAATATAATAGCTTGTTGCAAAGTTCTGGATAGGTAAAAAATATGAAAATAAAATTGAGACATAAATAAAGAAAAAAAGCCAAACACAAATCAGGTTACAAAATCTAATTATATATATATATATATATATATATATGTGGACACATTGTGACATAACTTGTGATGCACTACAACATAAAATACAATATAAATTGATGCAAATGGGATGAAAGAACCATAATTACGATGAAAATGGAAACACAAAAGGATACAAAAAGGGCATGCACAACAAGACAAGTGGGATGAAAAAAATTATTAGGAGAAATTAAAAATAAAATATGTAGGAGGATGAAAAAAATGATGTATATAGACAAAAAAAGGCATGTGTTCTAGATACCAATTTATTGTGATGTGGGATGAAAATGAGGGATGATAGAGCTTTTCATTATCATAATATAGTTATTTATGTGTCTTCAAGACTAAATGTTCCACTTTAGTTGTTCTTCCAATGTGTTGTCCCTTATTCCTTCTACAATTAGGGTAGGTCGTCTTCCATATTTTTTCATATCATTCTTCTCCATGATATGTGTCCCTCCTCCCCTCAAGCATGCCTCACATAATCGCCCTACATCAATAAACACAATCTCTGTATTCCTACATAATGCTTCATTATTTGTTGCATATTATCTGTGATACATACAAATGGTGTTGACTACATGAGGTAATATGTGGTGTGGATAAACATAATTTCTATGCAAACGGGTGAGCTTGGGTCTAGTAATGTTGCTAAATTATTTCATTTTATGTCCTGGATTAGTTCCAACAAAATTACATTTCTTATATATGACATAATAAATGTACTTTATTAAGGCTTTAAGAGCCCAAACAAATTTAAGAAAAACTTGGGGGAGGACATTTTAATTTTATATTTGTATCATTTATGTTGATTTTATCCCCTTATTACCTTACAACCTAGTTTCTTTCAACTCTCGTTGAAATGACTTACTTTTCAAATTTTACTCCAATTTCCCATCAATCCCCTCTCCTCATTTTATTCTTTATTTTGATCCCCTTTTCTTTTGATTTAAGTTTCTTTCATTCAAACTTTATTAATTCCATTTCCTTCCTTTTATTATTTTAACTTTAACCCTTTGATTCAATAATCAATCCGTAAATTGTCAAATTGAGCCCCATTTTCATTTTGTTTGCATTCTTCAGTTGATTTAAAAAGCATGTATAATACTCAAATCAAGTTCCTTCTATTCTTCATTCAAATAATTATTTCTTCTTGAATTTTAATTCCTCTTATCCTTGACCATTACCTTACCTTCCCTAGTATTATTTTCTAGATCATACTCAAATTCAAAAATTAAAATCTCTTCACCTTCTTTTGCCAAGATCTGTCAAAATTTGGAGATCAACCTTGATTTCCAACTTGGGCCCTCCTATCATATTTCAAATTGTACATATTTTTATTTTCTTCAATGATATAAGTTATGTTTCATCTTATTTTTTAAGCTTTAGGATGAAGCTTCAAAGGCTACAACCTTTAATTGGTCAAAAATATTTGAAATCAAGAACTCACTTCACCAAAGTTCTTAAAGTTTGGTTTGATTCAACAATAAATCATATTTCCAAAATTGAGCCTTGGGCCTTGTCAAAACACTAAGAAGGTATCTTAATTTTTCAATAAGCCTTAATTTTCAAGTTTGTGTCCTTTATGACTAGATATTTGTTGCATTATTGGTTTTTGTTCAAAACCTCCTCACAACAGTCTTGATTTATTGCTCTCAAACCTAAATCCTTACTTCTAATAAAAAAAATTATTTTATTTTGATTAACTAAAATTTCAAAATACTGGGTCGCTTCGACGAAAATGCTTACTATGAATGTGTGATTATGCCTAATGGCCAAATTTCTCCTTCCCTAGTCAAAAGATAGTGAGATTGGATCCCAAGTTTTCTAATCCACCTCAATTCTTAGCTCATCTTTGTTTCACATTCAAAATATTCGCACATGTGGACCTTTAAATTTTTGAATTGAAGTATTAACATATACACATCACCTGTGAATTAATTCACATCTAAATCATGTCCTATCTCAACTCAATTTGATGAAATTGTAGCTCGAATCATTGCCTTTTAAATGTTAGTTTTCCATTTGGATTTTAAATTCAAAACTTTAGAAGTCAAATCGAGCTCAATTATTCAAATATTCTATGAATTGAAGTAATGATTTTTTCCCCCTCATAATTCTTGAAAATACAAATGAACTCAAGAACATTACAACACATATCCTTCAATTTTTCTAACTAGGTACTTAATTCCAAAATGTTCTTGTTTGATTAGCAGATTTTGTTTTAAATAATCTAGTTAGATATATTATTATTTTTTAAGATTTTGGTGATATTTTTTGGAGGTTCTAGTTTATTGGTCAACTAGGCTAATAAGTTGATCAGTTATAATGAGTTAGTTGATTTTGAGGATACGTTATCTAGATAATCAACAAGCAAACAAGATGAAAAATCCTCCTCCATGGAGAAGGAGTTTGTTAATTTTTCATAGGGCTATATTGATCTTTGATTTGATAGTTTCATTTCATCATTAAGACATTAATTTTACCCCATAGCATCATAACATTATTCATCAGCATATGCAACTATGTAGAAAGAACAGTAACATCGTCATCAATGCAACAGAGCATAAAGGAGCATAGGAATAAAATAATGCACACATATAGACACTGTTAGGGTCTTGTAATTTACAGAATCTCAAAGTGCCTGATTATTTTTGTTTAGATCGTTTATGTTGAAAATAATATTCCACGACTGTCATTTATTTTCAAGAAGGTACTTCTGGCACAAAACATGGAAAAGGATGGTTGCATTCACCTCATTTCCAATATAGTCCCAACTAAGCATAAATGCATTGTTTAGCACTATCCATCCCATAAAAGCCTCAAAACATGTTTTCAACTATTTAAGTTCAATTTTTGTAGTTAAAAAGTAGCTCCGCCCACCCACTAACAACCATATCATATTTCCCTTTAAACTTACCATATATTTCTTTTATCGCAGCTCTGCCCGCACCACATAAAAACTTAATATATATATATATATATATTAGATATGTGATATATTATTTATCATTTTCCACACTTAATCGTATTATAACCTTTACCTTTCATCGCAATTCGCTTATCGTAGTTTTAAACTCCATTCATAACACAATTACCGAATCATAGAGAATCCCCGAAATGCAATTTGCGATATTGGGTGGTACCCATCACCTTTTTGCATCGCAAGTTTGAAAATATTACTTACTACTTGCACTTAATTCCACGTCATTCCTCGATATACGATTTTCAATATTGGCTAGGACCCATCACCTTTTCGCATCACAAGTTTGCAAATATTACTTACCACTTGATCCCCTAACTCCGATATTGCGATAAGTTTGACTTTGTGAAATGCGATAAGGGGTGGATGCGATCTAGTTTACGAGTTAAATTGAAAAGGATTTCCAATCCAGAATAAGGCCTTTTTATGAAGAAATCGCATCGGAGCTGGAAGTGATGAATATAACACTAAACCACCAAGAAGTTGGAGATGCGATATGAGGAGAGAATGCGATACATTTCTAAGGCAAAGTCCAAAATATTTCAAATCCAGAAGTAAGACTTTTTCATTTAGAAATCGCATCGGGGTTTGGAAGAGCTATGCATAACAAGAATCATGTTGAAACACCAAACTGTGAAGTGCAATAATGAAGAAGACGCGATAGAGTTCAAAGCTAGAATATAAAGGAATTGAAGTCTGGTCGTGGGACCCAATCGCATATCACAAATCGCAATCTCAGGAGGATAAACGATCAAGAATCATGTTGAAATGCTGAAGTGCGAAGTGCGATAATGAAGCGGACGCAATGTAGGTCAACACTGAAGCCTAAAGAATTTCAAGTCCGGGTGTATGTGGTTTTCCCTTTGTTAAATTGCATCAGAGAACAGAGGAGGTCTTATAACGTAGAACGATTGGGTCGCTGAAATGCGATTAAGGGACCGTACATGAGGTTTTTCAAAGGTTAATTGGAATTTATTTAAGGTCGAGGGTTCTTTGTAGTTACATTATTTTATGAAGGAAAGTGAACGTGGGCATAAAGGCTTGAGTAAGGGACCCAACACCAGCAGAAGAGTTAGAACCGGGAAAAAGGAGATATGGTGGCACTGTTGGAAACGTGCCAACTAGGTTGAGTTGGGAAAAAGACGTTTGTACAGAACTGTTATGATATAAAAACAAAAATAGAAAATTTAGTGATCACATCAACATAGCCACTGATCCATGAAAAGCTGCCAGCACCGCATCATATTTAATAATCTAGCAAAGGCGGCCCAAAGGTAGAGCCAGATATTAGAGCCACCTATCGTTGCCTCTTCATGACCACCTTAGCCACCTTCAGCTTACGTTTGGATTCACGAAGAGCTGCCGAAGTTTTTGGATTCATGAAGAGCTATCAATATTAACTCCACGGGCAGTGTTCTTCCATAAATATTTTGTTCAGGCCTTGCATGGCCACACTTGTCTAGTTTTTGTTTAATTGTAATTAATGATAATTTTCGAAGTAGATATGGAAACCGATGTAGTTTTTAGATAAATACTGCATGCGTTGGTAGTTTCAGGGGTTGGACCTTGTTAGACCCTGCACTGTAAGACATTTTTTTATTAGAGCGTTGTAATTTTTGGAGCCAGGCATCAATAATAAGAGTCTGTTTACATGATACTTGAGTTGTGTTAAATGGTGATGTGTTTCCTATCTTTGTTGAATGTTTCAATTGTTTTTCTTGCAGTGCATCCATTTATCTGATTGTAAAACAAAAATTTTAGATTCTTCTAAATTGTTCTTCTTAGATCGTCATCAAATGATTTAGCAAACAAGAGTACAATTATCCATCGATCCATATATTCATAATGCAATAAAATAACTAGAAAATGCATAATATAACCTTAAACATACTTCTGTTGAAGGATCCTAATTTTGAGAACTGTAATGCATTGTCACTGCTTGTATAATATTGTTGAACATTGTTGTCACTGAGAAGATAATTTGGAGAAATGTAGATTCATCTTTGAGGGACCGATTTGCAGTGGAAATCTACATATTTGTAGATATACAACAGTAAGAAATACGAATCCAATATACCACTGATGGTAGCTAAAATAAACTGTCAAATATTAGATTTGAATCCAGTATGCTACCAAAAACTAAATACAAGCATCTGTGACTGAGCGGATGAAATATAGAAACACTACGCAAGAAACTGAGGTAAATATAGCCTAGATCCACTCAAAAATACCTTAGCCACACCCTTGAGTATTTGTGCTAGCAGCTATATCTCCTTGGCCGCATGCATGACACTATATGTCTGTAGTTATGGTCCATATCAACTCAATCATGCCCTAAAGCCCTAGCCACTACCTTGACATACTATGCCTGCAGCTCTAACACCCTGGCTGTAGGACGAACACCCTGTGCCCACGGCTATGGCCCAGAAAACTCAGTGTTAATCCTGCAAATATGATCGATAATCCCTAGATCAGAGCAAGCCTCTCACCTGTGATTCAGGACCATCCACGGACTCCTTCCATTGAACCTGTGCGAACCAAAACAAAATATATGAACCAAGACAAATAATGCAAATAGAAGATCACTTGAGAAAGTGTGTCAGAATGAGCTTGAGGTCGCTTCTATTTATAGCTTTCATGAGGGTCCGTTTGGGGTTGAGACTGACTTGACTAATTCCACATGTGCTTAGGTTGACGTATTCCATTTCACTTTAATAAATAAAATAATTCAAAATTTAACTTCCGCTTAACCGATTCGAGTGATCTACATGTATATTTTGGTCCTATCGAAAAGGGGAATCTAATGAAATTATTATCTCGACCATTTGAGATATCCAAAGTGGAATTTGACTGCATATGAAATTTTTTAACAGAGTTAGCATGCACAATAAAAAGAAAAAAATATATGCAAATAATATTTAGAAAGCATACATAGGTAACAAAATCACATGTACTTTCATTAAATTAGAAAAAGAATACACCATATAAATTAGGTTCATTGTTACTCCTCCTATAATCTTAGCCTGATTGCTTCCTAGATACAACAAGATAGGGCCAATATTGCATATGATAGAAGATTGATGGAAAACTAGCAATGTGACTTAGCTAGATCTTTCTCTCTAACTCCCTTATCCTCTTGATATGGTCATTTTATATAGGATCTTTCTATCCTTCGGGATAATGTATATGGACACCAAGGGGCTTGAGAAGTTAGGAAACTTTTAAAATAATGGACCCATAGCCAACTCAAAAACAAGTAAGTCGAGTTGATCTCTTCAGGAATGAAAAAATATGGAAGCTTTGATCATGGTTTCTCCCTACAGAAAGGAAACTAGGGTGTTGTGTCTTTGTGTTGTGCACTATTTGATAGCTACTATAAACATCACGTGAATGTTGTTAGAGAGACCATCTTACTAAAACTATATATTCAAAGAGGACGAAGTTTCAATCAAGTTCAACAAGTTTGGTAATAGACAATGGTCGCTCTCACTGACTCAAAGTGGGAAAGATAAAATATAACTCTAAACAGTTCCATATTCCAAATGGTTTGAGTTCTAATTGGGACTCCACATTGAGGAGGGCTCCTTTCTCTTTACCATGAAACTTTTCACTTAGAAAGATATTGTTACAAAATGTATGTCTAAAACACTTAAATATAGACAAAATCCCATAAGGGGAAAATGAAAAATAACCCCCAATAAAATAGGAAAAACTTAGTACTTAATGGTGGAGAAACTAAGGGGAAAAGGTTTTAAGTGGTTCTTTGTAGCCCATAGTAAGAAATATATTAATTTCACAAGAAATATGCCAAATTATAATTTAGTCTTCAAATCCACAATTCTAAATTATAGATCAAATCTTTATTTAAATAGTATAATTACACCTTGAAAATTTTTAAAGAGTTCCATTGGATCAAGAAAACTATCATCGCTTCACTAATCCTATCTCATATAATCTCTTTATACATGTTATAGGCCATTTTGTCACATATTTTCAATCAACCTACCAACTGGATCAATCAACATCCTTTTACCCCTTGACATCATCATGGCATAAAGCCCTATGCATGACACTCTCATATCTGAGAGTTTCTGCCTCAAAAAACCTCGTTTCGGTCATTTTAAGGACCAAAACTCCCTGTCTTGCTATTGGACAAAGTTCACTTGAAATTTTCTCCATTTTGGCTTGCATTGATCACCAATAGGTTGATCCACTATGCACTTGTGTTGGTTCTAGAAATTCAGGAAAAAGAGAGATACTGGAAGCCTCTTTTTCCAGAAGCTTCCATAATTTATTACAATTATTTACCTAAAATAAAACATTTAGATCCTTTCCTATCATACCTTGGAGTTTCCATCCCTTATCCTTTGATCCTGTCCTCCCATCAGGAGTGGATCTCAAGCCTTAGATTGGTAAATGGATAAGAACTCCCAACTTACCCTCCTATTTTATATATTTCTGGCCATCCACCAACTAGGGGTTAGATTTTGGATATAGAATTCTACATTCATGTTGTTGTTGTGAAGAGTTGTCATTCCATGCATTAAGGTGATTATAGGTGCACTTTGTGACAAACAAGGAACAAGTCAACTTGGAGGAGCTCTTCTACAATATCAACTCCTATTTCTGGTTGTAATCGTCCTTACATTCACATTAATGCAAATAGTTCCTTGTTTTCCTATATATGATGTTATGATTTCATGTATTTTGATGCCATGTTGATCCATTGAATGAAGTATCTAGGTGATGCTACATAGATATCGTAGATTTTTTCCTTGTCTTGTCTTATTGTACAAGTTCTAATTATAGGAACAAGAGCTAGGATTGGAGCATTCAAGCGAAGAAAGGAGTGAAGCATACAAGAGATCATAGGTAGGCTTCACCCCATTATCTATTTACTTTAAGGGAAACAATAACTACTTTGTATTTCTATTTTTCTAGTCTAAGCCACCCAGTCTAGGGAAGATACTTCTATCCATAGTTGTAGATTCCATATAATAAGTTCGCGACTACGTTGGGGATCATTATATTCGTTTGGTGGTTTCTTTGTACTCAGTGTTTTTTTCACCTCCTATTAGGACCTTCACTGTCATATTCAATCAATAACATACCTAGGAAGACCTTTCATTGAGTCTCAATTGCAAAATTTGTGTTGGAAATATGTTATTCTTGACCAACACCCCTTCTAGTATAGGGGTAGAGCATTGCACTTCTGCAAAGCACTCATTGTGCCTAATTTGCAAGGCACTTGTGCCTTTTCTTCACCTACGTTGGCCCGTGTTAATGCATGAATTTTCCTTTGTCTTTGTTTTCTCTCTGATAAACCTTGTTCCAACTGCCCTTCCTTGAGTCTTTGAGTGTCTTATGGTCCCTCTAAAGCCTCCATTTGGTTTGATTTTTTTTTTATACCTTTTTTAAGGATTTTTTTAAAGATTTTCCTTTGTTCTTATCATTAGGTTTCTTGCAAACTGATTTTTTTTAATCAATTGTTGCTTGGATGAATTTTTGTTCTAGTCCTCATTCTAAAAAGTTTATTTGAATCAGTGATTAAACATTACATCCTAGTTTTCTTCTTTTTGAAAATTAAGTGGAATTGAAAAGAAAAATCTGATTGCATTGGAATATAGGGCTTTGATTTTGATTGGAATAGTGAAGTTTCATAGATCAATTGTTGCATCACTTGTTTTTTGCATTTTTTATTGATTTCTTTTTCCCGTACTTAGTTAGGATTTTCATTGTTAAAAGGAAGATGAAAAGAGCTCTTTTTTTCATGCTAGTTGCATCATAGGTGTGTTCAGGTGACATCAATTTTTGAGCCTTTAAATTGAAACATAATTCAAGATCAACTCTAAAATTCATGTCAATTAACCTAAGGAGAATTTGAAACTTAATGACACATTTAGAGGTCTAGGCTAGAGATATGTTTCGACATCGTTAAAAGTAAGTGTTGTCATTGTTTGCTAGCATTGCATCCCGGGGGTGAAATATCATTCCACGTATGTGATTGTATAGGATCATTCTCAACGTACCTTTTGGTATATTGTACGACGCCCCACACACGTAAATTATATTTGAATGCCCTCATTGAATGGTTATGCATTAGAAAAAACTACTACGGATTGCACTCCCATGTACAATTGAGTGTATTTTGGGAGTCCCCTATAGGTTATGATCCTCGCCATTGGTAACTGAGTCGGTCGCCTTGTATACCGTGATACACTGAACACAACATGTAGGGAGATTTCTTGCATCTACGTTAAGTCCTTGGCTTGCCAAAGTGTATATCACAGTTCACTATTGCTTGTTAAACCTTTATGCCTAGATTACCCCATTTTTTATTTGTTTATTGTTGATGTCTAAAATCAATTAATTGACCACATAATAACATCCTCTCTGTGGAAAAACTCCTTAGTAGAGGTTAGGTTGAGACTAATGGAAATGGTTCCTGAATCCACCGGTCAAGGAAACCTTTGCTGGGAAACTTGGTCCTTTTCCTTATTTTGGAAATATTAGTGCTCCTTATATGGAAACATTGTCCCCTCCCGTATTTACCATTGGTTTTCTTGTTTGGTTGTTTTCAACCCATATGGTTTTGAATGGCCAAACTACTCCTCAACCAATTTCTCCTCCCACTGAATAGTATCAACCTCATGTTAATCCTTAAGTTGGCCCTTTGCCTTCTTCACCTGGTGTTTCTTCATCCCTTTCTTCCTCCTAACCTGGTGATGTAGGGGCATTAGGCTCAAAAGTTACTTTGTACATAAGTAGACATAGGGGGTCCCATGTTCTTTAAATTTATTGTAAATATTAAATAAATTTGGTAGGGAATTGTAATTATTCTCAAGTCATGAGAAATTGGTTAAGATAGGAATACGAAGAGTCGGTTTAAGATTAGTTCAGTTATTGAGTCTGATTTTAGGAATTGGGAATGCTAAGAGTTGCTGAACTGTTTGGAGACCTAAATCGATTCAGGTCATCCTTGTGGTATAAATGTAATCCTAAAGAGTTTAAAGGAGAGAGAGTTAGAGGTAGATAACTTCTTTAGCAACAGAGTAGGAGGATAATGGCCACTAAATTGAATATCTGGCCTGCCATGAAATTGTAAGAATTTGATTTTGAGATTGATTGCCTGTATGTATATATATCTATTTTGGAGAATTTTTTATAAGTTCCATGTGTGATTTTATGTCTTCTTGGTCGAATCGTATGAGGAAATTATCTCAGTGTAACTGTGCATTTGTTGTTTAAATTTGTGGGGAGAGTACCTTCGTAGTTGTGCATTTATTGGTGAAATTCCTGCGCGAAATTGCCTTAATTTCTTGTAGGAGTAGGACTCTATAAATTGAGCTAAGAGTCTGCCTGTGTATTCAGAAAGAGAGTGTATGATAATATGTAATTATGTACTCTGCAATTTGGGATTAATTGCGCTCTGTATATGATTGGAGGGATCGATGCAAATACTGTCGACACTATGCCTCGAACTGGTCAACAGTGGAGTGATATAGTCGTGAGTATATGCCATGAAAAGAGGCATGGCTTTAAGGCATGCATAAGCGATAGTGGTGTTCATCGGACGAGCACTGTATAATGAGGAGCGAAGGCGCATTAGTGACAGCGCGAAAGAACTACGTTAATTTGAATAGAACGGGCAGAACCTAAGCACAACGGAGTAGAGCGGAACCTGGTGTGTCGAAGAAGCGGAACCATGACTAGATGAACAGTGAAGGTGGTTTCTGGTTTTCATCGCACCACCTTTACACGGTGAGCGGTATTTGAGGAATTGGGAGCGATTCCACAGGACGGGCGACACGTGTCCCCGAGTGAAATTAAAAAACCGCTTCCACTGCGCGCCATCACACGTTATTGTTTGCGCATCTAGGCCAAGTGATATCCGTTGGATCAAATGAAGCGATGTGACGTGATAAAAACTGTTGGATGGGTGCGTGGATTTAACGAAGGTATGAATTGGGTTGTGTGTTGACTCCATGTTTGTAAATGTGTTTTATGTATTGATCGGGATTGTTAAATTAAGGTTGCGAATTAATAGAGGTACCTCCAATGTTCTTGAGTTTCAATGTGTAATTCATATATATTGACATGGCACCCATATAATATTCGAATATGTAAAGTTGGCGCAATATGAAACATGTGATGTAGTGAACGTGGGTTAATATATGTACCTGTCGTGGGTTATATGGTATGGTTTATTTATATCAAGAACATGTTGAGTTGCCTAGATCGTGAGATGATTGGGCATGAAATTCTGAATGCAATTGTACACACAAATTTGTTAAAAGTTGAGCAAAACGGGACTGTGGATGACCCCTGCTATCAAGTGGTATCAGAGCTTCAGGAGTAGCTCTTTTTAAAAATTCCAAGTTTGGTGAATGCAAGGAAACAAAACTTGTGCAAACTGATGAGATTGCAGCCTACAGAAGGTGATTGCAGAATTGCAGAGTCCAATTGGAGGACAAGATTTTTGAAGACTGCAGATTTGAAGAAGGAAGATCACACAGCAAGGATACACAGAATCGTAGTGAACAGGATTTGCAGGATGAGTGGAGGACAGGATCATGATCTTGCAGGTAATTAACTTCATTTGGAATTGCAGAATTATGGTTGCGGAAAATTGAAGACAGAGTTTGATAGTGAAGGTAGTGAGCTTGGTATTCAGCTGAAGGCTGGATAAGGAGGACAATTGCAGTGTTCTCAAGAGAAATGAGCAGTGTTTAACTCTGGTTGAAGGATTGTTTGAAAAATTCAGAGTGTAGACAATTGAAGATATCTCAGCAGAAGTAGATCACAGCTTTGAGAGCAGTAGTAGAAGAGTCAAACAAGGGACTCTGAGTAAAGAAGGAAAGTGTGGCAGAACCTGGAAGATTCCCAACAGAGGTTGGATGAGCAGAGAGCAGAGGTGTTCTTCAAGAAAGTTGCAGAGTGAAGCCTAGTGAGCAAGAGAGAGTGCTCCGAAGGTTCCTATAGAGAGGGTACTAGTACTTTCCAAAAGCCGGATCTAGAGGGAAGGATTGGTGAGGTGAGTTGTAGCAAGAGAGCTTGTTGTTGCAGAGGCTTAGTGTAGCTTGTGAGTGAAGAAATCCTAGAGAAGAAAATGGCTACTGAGAGCCTTAGCAGAGACTGCAGAGATTACAGAGGTTCTGAGAGAGGCCACAACAGAAGAAGGAAATAAGATGCTAAAGAAAATGGCATGAAGAAGAAATCCACAGATGAAGAATGGAAAAAAGAATTAGCTGAGATCAGGGAAGAGTTCAACAGATTGAAACTGAGGATAGAAGAAAGACAGAGAGTTGGTTGGCTCATGAGGAAGAATGTGAAATGGAAACCATTACAGTTGAGGTTGAGGAAAAAGAAGATTGCCTTATTGAGAGAAGAATTCAGAGTAGTTGAGTTGAAAGAATAAATTTCTACTTGTGAAGAAGAACAGAGCACAGATGAAGAGTGGAGACCTGCAGGAGATCTTGTGAGACATAGTGAAGACTTGAGGCAACAAGAATATTGTCTTACTGAGGAGGAAATCATTGAGGAATTCCTGAGTTATTGGACAAGTCCAGATGATGTGAGGGCTTGTGTTCTTGAGTCGGACGAATGTGAGGTGATGACTAACTCCACAGAGGAAGAAGAAACCAGAGTTCTTGAAGCAAAGATGGAAATTGAAGATTCCATGTGCAGACCTGTTCAAGAAGAAGTGCTTGAGGAAGCAGCCAAGACTGAAAAGTCTTGTGATTTGAAAAATAAAAAGTTGTGTGTGTTTGCAGGTACACCACTGGAATATGAACAAGCTTCAGAGTTTGCTGGTGAGAAGAAGACATTGAATCTGAAATCTGTTCAGATCAATGCTGAGATAGTGAAATTTCAGGAAGAGATGAAGAGAGAAGAGTCAAATGAAGATATCCGGCATAATGTTGAAGCTGAGAGAGAAGGGCCAACAGAGGATTGGTCAAGAACAAGCATAGGCATAAAAGGTTGTGTAAGGTTCCCGAAATCTACTCCTATGGAAGTTGTTGATTTGTATAGGAGGTTGGACTTCCAAAGAGAATTGGAGGAGCAGAGGACCTATGCACAAGATGGTTTGCTGAGGGAACAAGGCAGGAAGATCTTCATGGATGGAGTTCATGAAGCAGACGATGGAAGAAAGGTGAGACTAGCTGACAGTCTCATGAAGGATGCAGATCAGCATGCTGAGTTGCTGACAGAAGGTTTGGAAAGGAGTTCTGCACAACATACTGATGTGTGGTCAGAGAAGAAGGAGACATTGAAGCATTGGAACTTTACTGCTGATGATTCAAGTGTTAATCATGCAGAGAAAGAGGAAGGACAACAGGTGGAAGTTGTCAGAGAGATGAATAAGAGGAAAATTGTGTTGGTTGAAAACATAGTGAAGGATCAACATCTGGGCTTAATGATTGGAGTAGTGGATATGGCTCTGACAGCTGAAGAGAAAGATGATGAAGAATTTCTGAGCCTTGAACTAGACTTAGAATTGCTGAGAGAAGAATTGGTGACTAGGTCATCAATTGAGAACATTGGGTCTCATGGTTTTAACACTGACAATTTGTTTATGTGTACAGGTGATGCAGAAGACAATTCATCTTTTGAAATTTTCTTGAGAGAAGAAAAACTGTTGCTGAAGGAGGATGAGACAACCATGTCTCATATGCAGATATTTGTCACTGCCATTGACAAAGAAGAATTGGCTAGACTGATGGGCCAAGAGCAGGCTGGAGAGAAGATTTTAAAAGCTATTGAAGTGAGGAAGAATCAGCATTCCATGCTAAAAGAAGATGAATATACAGTGGCTAGAGAACTTAATTTGGTTGCTGAATTCAACCAAGGAAATGAGAGGCAATTGCTGAAGATTGCCCACAAATATGAAGAAAACGCTGAGTCTAACTTCCAGTATGTTGAAGATGTAAAACTAACACAGGAGAATTGGCTAAGTTGTTTGCTTGGAGCATTTGAAGAAGAGAAAGGGCTTGCAGACCCTAGAGAAAGGATGCCTGAAGCTGTGAAGAAGAGAGGAGCAGATACTAGCTTACAGAATCAAATTCTGTTTACTAGTATACTGGAGGAGTATGCCACTTCTGGTAGGAATTTAAACAGTGAATTGTTTTCTGAGAATGAATTTGCAAATGATGAACAAAAGAAAACTGTTGCAGAGGGACAGGAAGGGGAGGCAACATTGGCAGTAGCAACACCCATGGTGGCAGCAGATGCAACATGGGGGATGACGCCTGCAGGAGTAGTAAACATGTTAATAGCATGTGAGACTGCAAGAGCAACAATATTGGCAGCGACAGAGATTGGAAGCAGCAGCAGAGGGCAAGATGATTTCTAGCTAGAGGATAAGCTGGACATGGAGATTGAATACATCATAAGACTGATGGTAAGGGTGTCTCCAAAGTAGCAGACAGCAGCAAGGAAACAAAAGGATCTTTGTACAGGGAGGACAAAAGTAGATAGTGAAAATGTAGTTGGAGGTGACTTACAGAACAAAGTCTGGAAGCCTGGAGAAGATCAGTTGAAGGATGATGAAGCTAATGGGCAGCAGCAAAACCAAGTATGGGATCTTGGAGGCAGAGACGAAGAGCACATGATCAGGAGATCATGAATAATTTTAAGCTTGGGAGTCTGATGCAGGGGCATTAGGCTCAAAATTTACTTTGTACATAAGTAGACATAGGGGGTCCCATGTTCTTTAAATTTCTTATAAATATTAAATAAATTTGGTAGGGAATTGTAATTATTCTCAAGTCATGAGAAATTGGTTAAGATAGGAATACGAAGAGTCGGTTTAGGATTAGTTCAGTTATTGAGTCTGATTTTAGGAATTGGGAATGCTAAGAGTTGCTGAACTGTTTGGAGACCTGAGTCGATTCAGGTCATCCTTGTGGTATAAATGTAATCCTGAAGAGTTTAGAGGAGAGAGAGTTAGAGGTAGAGAACTTCTTCAGCAACAGAGTAAGAGGGTAATGGCCACTGAATTGAATATCTAGCCTGCCATGAAATTGTAAGAATTTTCTTTTGAGATTGATTGCCTGTATGTATATATATCTATTTTGGAGAATTTTTTAAAAGTTCCATGTGTGATTTTGTGTCTTCTTGGTCGAATCGTATGAGGAAATTATCTCAGTGTAACTGTGCATTTGTTGTTTAACTCTGTGGGGAGAGTACCTTCGTAGTTGTGCATTTATTGGTGAAATTCCTGAACGAAATTGCCTTAATTTCTTCTAGGAGTAGGACTTTATAAATTGAACTAAGAGTCTGCCTGTGTATTCAGAAAGAGAGTGTATGATAATATGTAATTATGTACTCTACAATTTGGGGTTAATTTTGCTCTGTATATGATTGGAGGGATCGATTCAAATACTTTCGACACTGTGCCTCGAACTGGTCGACAGTGGAGTGATATAGTCGTGAGTATATACCACAAACAGAGGCATGGCTTTAAGCCACGCATAAGTGATAGTGGTGTTCATCGGACGAGCACTGTATAATGAGGATGAAGGTGCATTAGTGACAACGCGGAAGAACTATGTTAATTTGAATAGAACAGGCGGAACCTGAGCGCAATGGAGTAGAGTGGAACCTAGCGTGTCGAAGAAGCGGAACCATGACCAGATGAACAGTGAAGGCGGTTTCTGGTTTTCATCACACCACCTTTACATGGTGAGCGGTATTTGAGGAATTGGGAGCGATTCCACAGGATGGGCAACACGTGTCCCTGAGCGAAATTGAAAAACTGCTTCCACTGCGCGCTATCGCGCGTTATTGTTCGCGCATCTAGGCCAAGTGATATTCGTTGGATCAAATGAAGCGATGCAACGTGATAACAACAATTGGATGGGCGCGTGGATTTAATGAAGGTATGAATTGGGTCGTGTGTTGACTCCACGTTTGTAAATGCGTTGTATGTATTGATCGGGACTGTTAAATTAAGGTTGCGAATTAATAGAGGTACCTCCGATGTTCTTGAGTTTCAATGCATAATTCATATATATTGACATGGCACCCATATAATATTCGAATATGTGAAGTTGGCGCAATATGAAACATGTGATGTAGTGAACGTGGGTTAATATATGTACCTGTCGAGGGTTATATGGTATGGTTGATTTATATCAAGAACATGTTGAGTTGCCCAGATTGTGAGATGATTGGGCATGAAATTCTGAATGCAATTGTACACATAGCTTTGTTAAAAGTTGAGAAAAACGAGACTATGGATGACCCCCGCTATCACCTGGTGAAAGTCTTCATTATAGTAACCAGGAAGTTAAGAAGAACAAGAAAAGGATGATGAAGAAGAAGAAAAATAAGTAGGGGGGGAAACCACGCAACCATTGCTACCCATGAAAATAGTATGAATAAATCTTCCCATTAGCCCTGCAAAGTTAAATTCCCTTGAAATTTATTTTACATGTAAGGGTTGACCACCTTCTTAGATATTTCCATGGTATTCCCAAGATATTAGAAGTGTGTTCGGTTGGCTCACATTATCCTTTGTTATCAACCTATGGAGATCATGCTAGTGATAAACCTTCAACTAGTGATATTAAGGTCCATGGGAAAAAATTTAAAGTTAAATTTCCATGTAGGTTATGTGAAGGGAATCATCATATTCACCTTTGTCCTTATCTGGATGAAGCCTCAAAAGTGTTGGAAAACCTTACAACTTCTTAGCATCGTCTTCGAGTTGGTTATCGTAATATTTCTCCTAATCGTTCACTATTTGATGAAGTGATTGATCAAAATATGAATCTAATCAATCCCACTCTCTCTTAATGTGAATCCCATGAGTCCATTAATGACCAAAAATTGGTTGAGAAAATGTTTTACTAAATTCCACCTTCTGTTGATCATACCTTTCCCATAGAGAGTGAACTTCATACCACTATGGTTCTTCTCATTTCTTCATATTCCAATGAACTGGGGGGGAATCCTCCCATTCCAACAGTACAAGAGAGTAATTCTCTCATTCCCATAGCACTAGGGGGTATTTCTCCCATTCCCACGACACCCCCTCCAAGTAGTATGGTCACTTCCTTTGATTGGATTCAACTAGAAGGAAATCACCTTCCTTCTTATGCACCCATCCATATCATAGTACATGCTTATAATTTTTTCCATACCTAACATAATCATAGATGAAGGCGCATCTGTTAGTATTTGATCCTCAACTTCCTGGCAAGCTTTAGGTTCTTTGCAACTTTTTCTCATTACCCAGAAGTTGTCAACTTTTAACAGAGGAATTGGTCACCTGTTATGGATCCTTCCTAAGTTGCCTATTACTTTGGGATTAAAAAACATCTATATTGATGTGATGGTAGTCCAAGGCCATTTATATTTTAATTTACTCCTTGGGTGTGACTATATTTATGTCATGGGATGTTATGAAGCCAGCTCCAAAAATAGAAAAGAGAGATCAATGCCTTAGAAATAAGCCACTTCCAGGGGGCAACCTCCTTTACATTACATAAATGAACAATTCTTGGATGATACAAATGACAAAACCTGCTTTCTATATGCAGGAGTCCATGGGGTCACAATTTAATCCTAGACGACTTAACAATAATAATGTAAGGGCACAATAATAACAATATGGGGGTTACAGGGGTACAATAATAACAATAAGGGGGCTACACTAACAACAATAAGGGACTACACTAGTAATATAGGGACTTGACATGCCCCTATCCTTCAAACAAGTGTTTTCCTCAACGCTGGATTATTTCTTGATGCTTCTATATAAAATTCTCATCCTCCAATATGGAATATTCAATGGGTAAGTTCTTCCACTTGTTGAGATACTCTGAAATTGATCTATTTAATTATTGTCAATTTCTTGTTTCTATGACTCCTTCAAAACTTCTTTTGCTGCGATGTTGATCTTCTTGTTGTTTCATTAGATTAGTTAGGTTATCCTCTGATAGTTGGAGAACATGTTGTTGATACTTGATGTGATCTTCCACTACTTTATCATCCATATTAGCTTTCATTTGATCCTTCAAACCATCCAACTTAGCCTCCATTTTTCTTTTACACCATCTATGTCATCCTTGATTTCTCTTTGTAAGATCGAAATTTGTTGCAATTGGTATCGTAATTTTGATATCACATACTGCAATTATTCCTCTTAATGCGTCATAGTAGAACTTTCTGAGGGATTAATGGGTGTGGAATTATTTTTAGAGGGAATTTTAGAACCCAATTCTGATATCTATGCTTAAATATTCCCTTGGAATAAATTCAAACTAATTTTTCAAACAAGACTTATGCAATTTGAAAAAAACAAATAGACACATTTTTCTTTCTTTTGAGGAGCTTCATATTGAAACTGAATTATCTATGTGATTTCAGATCTTCAATATCTGAAATTAAGTCTTGTAGTAGCCCTCTGAATCTTCTTCTGAATGCCACAGGTTTGGCCTGATTTGAATTCTTCAAGACAAAGTTATATCCAATCTCCCACAATGACCTAATTATGTACTATTTTAGTAGAGTGAACTTGTATGGCGTGCCATGTGTCAGTGTTTCCTCCTTCAGCTCTAAAATCGATACACATGAAACAAAAGCCTATTTAATTTCGGTCACCTTTTACAAAAATCCAATCTGATGCTCAGAGAGATAGTTATGACGATTTTCCCAAGGTCACCTCTTTTAGATGAAAATCGGGAGCCTACAAAAAAAACCCTAACTTCCATAGATCATATCTCCGAAAATATTGCGAACCAAGATCTAAAATTTTTACAAGAATTTCCTTAGGCTTTCAGCTTCTTGTGATAGAAATTTTATTTTCTGAACCTTCGTGGAAACAAATTTATAGCGAAAATGCCACAATGGCCTGTTTGGAGCAGCGAAACCCTAGAATCCAAAGCTCTGATACCAAATGTTATGAAACTAGCTCCAAAAATAGAAGAAAAGAGATATCAACACCTTAGAAATAAGCCACTTCTAGGGGGGAAGATCCTTTACATTACATCAATGAAAAATTATTGGATGATATAAATGAAAAAACCTCCTTTCTATATATAGGAGTCCATGGGGTTACAATATAATCCTAGCTGACCTAACAATAATAATGTAAGGGCACAACAATAACAATATGGGGGTTACAGGGGTACAAAAATAACAATAATGGGGCTACACTAACAACAATAAGGGACCACACTAGTAATATAGGGACCTACCATGGGAGCTCTTGTCTCTTCACTCTTTCATGTGATGTGTTTCCCACATGAAAGAAGAATCATGATGATTGACCAACTTTCATTCATTGGTCCTAATATGACTCACAATCAACCAGCTTCCCTAAATGGTCCTTATATGAAAGTGGTATCGTCCCCGCCACATATTTATTATGTGGCAACATGTTCCATGCCTACATCTATTGATGATCTGGTTGGTGATATAACGCATCATGTACTGGGGGAATTGGAGCCTGATACTTCCATTATATCCCTTGATATGTATCCCTTCCAGAGTGTTTTTCTCCCATCTAATGAAGACATCTTGGAATCCATGGCCTTCTGTAGGTCATGATCAAGGATTGGAATGTTAGAAAATTATATATTACAGAGCAATGCAACACATAAAATATGTGGAAAACACAAACACAAAAAACATATAAAACAAGAGAGACACAGATATACATGGTTCACCTAGTTTAGGCTACGTCCACCCCAAAAAACTAGTCCTTCCTTTCTATTATCTAGCAAAAATGAGGAGACACAACCTGCAACAGATCTGTTGTAATATCCTCTTTTCTCTCTCATAATCTCCCTATCTATTTCTCGCTTTGAGAATACACATACAATACACAGCCGCAATACAATTCCCTCATACAAAACGAGGGGTTACCTTCTAGGTAAAAAGCCCTAAATTAAACATAACTTCTACCGTTAGATCATCTACCTAATGAATGGCCTGGATTGACTAGAAAGTAAAATAATTTCACAAGGAAATTTTACATATATTTTTAGCTTCAGGGGCACTGCCCTCGAAACCCCCCACCAGGGGGGGGGGGCTCCATAAAGGCGCAGCCACCTCCCCCTGGACCCCCTCGGGAAGCATTCAATTACGGGATGGTTGCCGCCCCGTTAAGAATAGGGGTCTAACACTGTGATACAAAATAAAGAAGATAACCAGGCTCCACACCCAACATGGAGCAAATTTCCTTTTCTTATGTCAAGCTCGTTAAAAAATAAAACAATATGTCATGAGGATTATTATTTTACTATGTAAACCTCGCTAAAAAATGAAATAGGTTCCTATGATCATAGTTATTTTCTTGTGTCAATCTCGTTAAAAAATGAAACATATCCCCTTCCAATCTGAGTCTTTGATTAGATCTCATAAATTCCTAGTCGAGTCTTTCACTTGATCTCGCAAATTAACCTTCATTCCATCCACCTGTTAGCAACCAATAGTCTACTTATGTGAATGAAATGAATATTGGGGGGCATTTACCTCAAATTAAGTCATTATGATGGGGGCATGCAAACTTGTTTCAAGCGTAGTTTTCTTCTATTTGCTTCAAGTATTCTCAAGCAGAGTCTCCACATGTTTCAACCTTGTGTAAAAATCAAACCAATTTCATTCTCATCCTATCGTGATTTCCATTTTTATCAACCTATTTATGTTAGATGGGCCTTGGTTTTCTTATTCCATCGTCACCATATGCTTTGTCGACCACACAATTTCACTTGGTTGTTTTAACATTTCCTGAGGAATCGCTCTGATGAGTGGTCTTATTATACAACCTCTTGACCTTTGTGTGTTTTGAGTAGTTCCATCATGAAGAAAACCAGTTGTTATCCTTTTATGCCACACATTCCTCCAGGACGAGTCCTCTTTCAGCTCTTTTTAGACTCCTAAAATATGAAAAGATTGTCGAGCACTTATCTTTTCAAAATCATAAAGGTAAATGAAAAGGTGTCTACTCAGTATAATTTTACCCCTTTTCCTAACTAAGATAGACTATTTATGAAAAAGGAATACCTTATTCGAACATGACTAATAGGCTCTCTTGGGTATTTTTTTTATCCCTTTTTCAGACTCAAGGGACTATCTATGAAAAGGAGCATCGAGAGTTTTCTTTTTCAACTCTTTTTCAAACTCTCTAAACATGAAAAAAATGTCGAGTTTTACCTGCCCTGTGACTCATTGAAACATAAAACAATGATCGAATTTTCGATCATGGCAAGGTAAAACCACTCATTCTCAAGATTCGTTAAACATACTTGGATGGATTCATCTGAAGGGTGAACATACATATCAAGCATATGTTATCCTCCTAAAGCTTGTTAAAAAATAAAGAGAAACTCACCAGTATGGTTGGGGAAATTTGGAAAATAGGGTACTCCATTTGCTAATGACAGCGAGTCACTCTTGAACATGACGCTCTTCCACTTCATCTCCATGGCTATTGGGTTGGGTAATCTACTTGTATTTTGGTTTATCATACCATTTTCAAAGGCTCCATTTTTAGTTTTGGGTCAATGTTGCCAACTCCATTCAGTGTCGTCGATGTGTTCAAGAGAATTCATTTAGTCAATGTCTTCTACAATACTCTTAAGCCTTCATTCCATGTTTGCCTCTCTTGATCCAATTTTGTATTGACATCATTCTATCTCAAATCATGATACCCGTTTCGTGTTGTTGGTGTGGGATACATCAAGGCCCTCCTACAACGGGTCAATTCATGTAGAAATCGACTCATTCTCTAGGAGGGTGACTTAGAAACACCCCTCGGTACCTTGGTGCTTGCATACATCAATGGAAATTTTCTGCGCTCTCGGTGACAGGTTTACATCATTGGCCTTCAATTGAAAGATTATGTGTGGTGTTCGACATCAACTCATTTACTCACACCATATGGATTGTATTGCAGTACCTTGAGATCCATTAGCATCATCAATGGTTTCTCTTGCATCTTTTAACGACTTACATCATTTGTCAATAATCATATGGTGTCTACCATGTTCAACTCCAACTCATTGATTCACATGGCTAGAATCGTACATTGGACGGTCGTGTAAATGAGATAGAAGACCACCAATATAGTTTCATCATCCGGGTTACAATTTAAGGATAAATACAAGATCACAATTCATGATGGCTACGGTCATACAGAGAGTCATCAGTCATGGGTCCACCATTTGTGATCAATGGACATGTATTTTTGATCATAGTGCATGTAATGTTAGCTTATGTGTTGAGTATGGGTATGCCTCCCTGAGAAAATATATCATGATGTAAATTTATTGTAAAAGAAGATGATCTCGCCGGTTATTCTTGATCCTACTTGCCACAAGGGAAATCACTTCAGTCATCAGTCACCATTCATGACTTGGTGCTTTAGGGGGCAATCTGTTATAGGCTATTTTATCACATTTGGTCAATTTTCCTACCAACTAGATCAATAAAAATAATTTTACCCCTTGACATCATCATAGCACAAAGACCTATGCATGACACTCTCATATCTCAGAGTTTCTACCTGAAAACACCTTGTTTATTCATTTTAAGGACCACACCTTACTTAGTCATTTTAAGGACCAACACTCCCTGTCCTTCTTATGGAAAACGTTCACATATAGGTTGCTCCACTGTGGCCTGTGTTGATCACCCACATGTTGCTCCACTATGCACATGCATTGGTTCTAGAAATTCAGGAAAAAGAGAGAGATTCTGGAAGCCTATTTTTCCAGAAGCTTCCAGTATTTGTTACAACTATTTACCTCAAATAAAAGATTCAGATCCTATCCAATCCTACCCTGAGTTTGCATCCCTTATCCTTTGATCCCATCCTCTCATCAATAGTGGATCTCAAGCCCTAGATTGATAAATGTATAAGAACTCCCAACTTACCCTCCTATTCTATATATTTGTGGATATCTACCAGCTAGGGGTTGGATTTTGGATATAGAATTCTACCCTTATTCTACTTCTATGAAGAGTTATCATTACATGCATTAGGGTGATTCGAGGTGCACTTTGTGACAAAGAAGGAACAATTCAACTTGGAGGAGAACTTCTATAAGGTCAAATCCTATTTCTGGTTGTAACTCCTTCCATTTATATTAATGCAAATATTTATTTGTTTTCCTATATATGATGTTGTGATTTCATGTATTTTGATGCGATGTAAATCCACTGAATGAAGTATTTAGATGATGCTACATAGATACCATAGATAATTGGCTTGTGTTTTATGATTGTGTGGGTTCTAATTATAGCAACAGGAGCTAGGATTGGATCATTCAATCCAAAAATGGAGTGAAGCATAGGACGGATCAGAGGTAGGCTTCACCCTATTATATATTTACTTTAAGGGAAACAATAGCTACTTTGTCTTTTTGTTTTTCTAGCTAAGCCACCCAATCTAGGTAAGATACTTATGTCCACAATTGTAGATTTCGTACAACAATACACATATAGGCCATGTGTTATAGAAATACATTTGCATTCCCCTACATTCACAGTGATATTTCTACATCTACAATTTCAAACAGTTTTAATATATTTTCATAGATAATATATTTTTTCATTTCTATCACTCACTTGGAATGGAACAATTTATTTGGGGTTATTTTACAAACTTTAGATATTTCTTATTGGAACATTTATCTATCCAACATATTTGATGAGTTTTTAAGAAATGTAAATAGATTATAATTTCTGTAACATATATGCTAAGTTTATTTGTGAAGATATTGCAATTTTTTGAGATAAAAAAATGAGCCCTAAGAAAATTGTACTAGCAAAATAAACTTTAGAAGAACCAATAAGATTCAAGATGGTGATTTCATTACTAGGGATAAATATTTTTGAAAGGAAAAGAAGAAAAACTACTTGTTATAATTGTATCTTCTACTTATCTCCTTATAGGCTTACTCAAATGTCAAGTGTAGGAACCCATTAAATGAAAAATTAAATTTGACATCCAACAAGAACCCACCTCGCATACTTTTGAGTAGAGTCATACAAAAATAATAAAAATATATGAAAAAATGTGTGAAACATGTTTTTTTCATGTATTTTCAATTTTTTCAATGTGGATCAAATCAAAAGTATACAAAGTGATTATTCATTGAATGTGGAATTAAATTCCACATCCATTGCATATCCAACAAACACACTCACTTGACATTTGAGTAAATATATTAAGATACAAGTGAAACATACAATAAAAAATAGTTTTATTTCTTTTCTTTTAAAAATGCATAACTCTTATTTTATTATTTTCCGTAGGAGACCCATTTTAGACATCAAAATTCCCCTAATTGGCATACTAAAAATATCATTGACATTTTCTTTATGAAACTTATATAACCATTGTAAATTGTTAGTTATGATTATTAGTAAAGAAGTATAACTTGACAATCCATTTCCAAACTACACATGTAAGTGGAATTTGTAGGTGAATTTGGTGCACTTAGCTTAATTTTTTGTGGGTTATGAATTTGCAAGTAGGAGGTGTTTCTTATGGGTATGGTGACAGTGTTGGAAACCCAACAACACGAGGGGCTCCCTGATGTGAATTCCCAACTAGAACTCACACTGTTTGGAGTAGGAGCCCCATCCAGATAATAGGTCTAGCCACCATTATTTTGAGGGATTATCCTAGTTACAATTATCAACATAAGATATTATGAAAATAATATTTGAAACAAGCACGTAAGTTTACACTGACAGGCATACAATTGCAATGTGTATAAGGTAATTTCATGGAAGGGAAAAGAGAGAGTGAACCTCTCAAAGAAAAGTATTAGCACCATCCTAAAAGAGACATACAAGAGCATTGAAATAATCATTGATTAACCTACAAATTAGTTCACAAGATAACAATGATCACAAAAGATAGTGACAATGCACATTCAACAATATGCATACCAAAGCCAACGAAATAGTTCATTTTCATTAATATGTAGAAACATAAACATACTCTGCAAACAATGAAAGAATATTCTTATAATCATCCATGAAATATACATGAAAGTGTGTCAGCTTTGAGAGCTTCATATATTAAGAAAAAATCCCAAGAAACATGATTACAATGGTGCAACACTAGCCCAAATAGTGGAACATTAAGTCACCATTTTCTCCTCCAAATAATGATCTTCTCTATTATGCCAAGTTAGAGAATCCACGGTGAAAATTCCTTTTCTTTATCTATTAGTGTGTATATATAAAAAATGAGGTGATTCTCCACCTCCCTTATGACTCTTGACCCTCCCTCGTGACTCTTGAACTCCCATGTGACTTCTACATGACTTTATAACTTTCTAGTGACTCTTCATGTTCCATGTGTGACCTTTGGGATTCCACGCATTTTGAATTTTCTCATTTTTGAAATTACATAATTAAATTCTACAAATAATGTGACAAATATACATGGGACCAAGCAACACTCTTGTTTTGGCACTTTGAATGACCATAGTTTTTTTATTGTGACATGAGACTTGATGGAAATATATTGATGCAAGGTTCCTTTCTCTTTTGTTATGTGTTCAACTCTTGATGATTGATCTAGTAATTTGTTTCATCTTCACCCTCAAAAGTTTATGGATGAGTGTTGGAACCTTCTAAGTGAGTAGGAGTTGACATCTCTCTATAGTGGTCCAATATTCCTTTACTCTTGAATTCCAACATCTTTGTGTCCCATTTCCATAAGTGTCCTCCTTGAAACTCTCCTTGATGACCTCCTTAACATCATCTTGTTATGATAGGGTGATATAACTTTCAAATGAAGTTCACTCATGACAAGAGAACATCAACAGGAAAATAACCTAATATATCTCTATTTTCTCATGTGAGATTGGTTGTGATGGAATATTTCACAACAGATGAAAGAAAATGATTCTTGGGAACAATTCATAGAGTCGGGAGGTAGGGAGAGACACAAATGGGAACTGGAAGTGTGCAATACAAAACAATAAGGAGTGAGGGACATGACTTTGCAGTTGAGCAAGTTAGGGAAGTAGAGATGACAAGCCTGCTCACTATGAATGCACAATGTGCAGTGCTTGAGGGAGATAAACTAAGGATTTCACAATTGAGAACTGTAGGGACTAAGGGATGACATCACTGCCCACTAGAAACACATAAAATGTATTGAAGGCAGGGTTAATCAAGGAATTTTTCATTGGGAAAGTTCAGGAGATAAGGGTGACATGCTTGAGCATTGTGATTGCGTAATGCATAATTGATGAGGGAGAGGACCTAAGGATTGTGCAATTGAGCAGGGGAAGGGTCCATGAATGACCTGACTATCCACTAGAAGTGTGTAGTGCACAATACTAGGCAAGGTTGGTCAAGGACTACACATTGAGAAAGTGTAGTGAGCAAAATTGAGTGACCTAGCACTAGGATTTCACAATGCACAGTTGAAGGAGGTTTTCCTCTATGATTGCATAGTGCGTAGTTCTAGGAGGTAATACTTCATCACCGTGGCTTAGGAATGCAACATGCATAGTTGGAGGAGTTTGAGGGATCATTCATGAATTTCACAAGTTGAGAGGACCAAGAAAACTCCAAAATGGACTACGTGTGAGATTAATGATACAAGAGAGTAGGAGAATATAACATGTCTCGAACATGATCACACATACATATACACCCAACCATATGATAATAAGGCACATAATACCCAAAACCAATAAGCAGACAATGAAACGCCAATAAAATGACACTTGTCTCCAAGTGTGATACTTAATATGTACCTTTACGAAATAAGTGTCGCAATGCAACCAAAAGGTGTGCTATGCCATAAGAATGTGTCCAATGCATGTCCTGATGATAAATAGCAGCAGCTAGTATAGGAGAGAGTGTTTGAGCTACCTCTAGGAGGTGATCTTAAGATGTGTGGAAACAAGTGAAAGCAACACATGCAAGAGTCAAAATGACACTTGCAAACTCAGAGAAAACACAACCAACACATGCAAGAATGAGAGTAGGAAAAATAGACACTTGTAAAATATATAGAAAGAAAAAATGACGTGTGGAAGAGAAATAAGAAATTAAAAGTGACACTTGCAAAAATAAAAGAGACAATTGCGTAACTCACCCGGATGATGGGGAATTTGCAACCATGAGTGAGAGAAATCGAAATATGAACATAAAGATGATCTCTGGACTAGAATATTTATATGGGGAGAGAAAACATGCCATGAGGTTTATAATTGGTGAGGGTGCTTAATTCATGTCTGGAAACTAGGAGCCAATAACAGATTGACTGACTTGATAAACACTCTCATAGTTAACAAATGATGCATAATCAATTTATGAATAACATTTCCTCACACTATCATTGTCCATTAGGATCACACAGTCTCAATATCTAGGAATTACACAATCACTATCACCATATATTGTACAAGAACTATCTTCAAGGACTATGCAGTCATCATCCTCAAGGAACTGCGCGATCACTATCATTAGGTACTATGCAGTCACTACCATCATAAATTGTGCAATGATTTTCATCAAGGATTACGTAGTGCTTTAGTAATTTCAAGGGTTCACACTCACTGCTAGGCTTGCTCAAAAGAAGTTTGGATGCATGCATCACAAGATAAGCATGTAAACGCAGGTCGCTTCGACACTTAGAATTATTGAAGGGAGACTTGAAAAATTGAGATATATGACTAAGAATGACATTTATGGCTCGAAACGAAGGATGGCATGATCATAAGGAGGATCCAACGTTTTATTGTAGGAAAAATTTGGAGGGTGGTTGTAGCAATGACAATAGTGTCTAACCATCATGAGTTAAGAAGTTGTAGGTAGGGGGTATTGTAAAAGGATTTTGTGTATTCTACACTTCCAAAATCCCTATTTATATGAAAATAACATACATTAAATTAATAAAGCAATGAAAATAGTTATTTATCATATAATCATTAATGTTATGTGTCTACTTTGTGAAAGAAAAGAAAAAAATTGAATGGTAAAACACATTACATGTCTTATAAACCTGCAAGGTGGCCATTATTATTTTTAAATCAACATGGAAGTATTCATGTGTCACACCTATTGCTAAATTACACTTGTTGTATCATTTTAATGTTGTGGCTATGATTATAAAGGAGCCACAGGAGGACATTCCTAATCAACAATCAACTAGGATTGAGAATGTAACAACCCCTCGTTGATTTTCATGTAAATAAAATATAAGACCAAGGTCATGGGACATGTATTCCAAGCTGAATGTTGGGAAAACATAGTGATGGGTATCACTAGTGATTAATTAATGGCTATGGAAATTGGAAAATTTATTGAAAAGTAAAAGTGGCAATAATTGGCATTAAATTTACGAAAATAAAGGAAAATAGGAGAAAAGGGAGATGAAGGGTCATAGATTTTCATGTGAGGAAAATTGTAGGAAAAATAGAGGAAAATGAAGAAAATAGAGGCCTAAATGATAAAAAGGCTTCTGAGGATGAGTTCACGTCTTCTTCTGGTAACATTTTTATAGTTTTTGGGTGGAGGCATCTTCTATTCTCTCACTCTATCATACTCTTGCACACTTAAAGAATTTGTGGAGCACTTTGACATACATTGGATTTGGAGAAAGAAGGCAAATGGAAAATGTGGATCAACGACTACAGCTAGATTTATTCGTAGGTAATAGGTTGCATTGTGATTTCCTTGTTGATTTACGGATACATGGCATATGCATGTGATCAGATGGTTTTGTATTGTTATTGGCATGGAAGATTTCCTAGATTGAGAGTGGTTTTAGCCTTGCCTTTCCATTTAGTGGATATCCATGGTGTTGTGTTTTTTCCACTTGATTTTTTTTTCTTTGATTGGTGCTCATAATTACTTATGGTTGTGGGTTGTAACAAATGATTTGGAAGTCGTGGAAAAACTTGGGTTGAGTTACTAGTCCTAGAGCTTAGGTTGGGACAAACACTTTGGAGCCCTTAGTGGGTTGAATTACTAGTCCCTAAAGCTGGGTTAGACAAATGATCTAGAGCCCTAGAAGGTTGTGGGTTGAGTTACTAGTAGCCTGAGCCTTGGATAGCTTGGGTAGATATTGATATGGTTGATGATAGTGATGTCTGACCATGGAGGTGGAATCACCCTGGTTTAAGGTTGAGGTAGTTTTTCCTCTCGAAGGCCTTGTTGGTTTTTTCTTTATTTATTCCATGAGATCCCACATTCATGCTTGGAATATAGCGTGGAGTGATTGGATGAAAGAGATATTTGGTTCATCCTAATCTGTGGTTAGGTGGTACATGGAAATGCTTGACTTGGTTGGTATTTTCATGTGTTAATATGGGGCATTTCCTTATTGTGATCAATGAGCATTTGTAGTGATTATGTTGGCAATATTATGGCCAAGTTGCCATGGTTTATATGTTGGTTATTTTCTAGTTATATGTTTTTTACATGATGTGTATTATCTCTGAATATTTTAATGAATTTTTTAGTTATTGATTGGTTGATATACATATGAACCAATAAATGTATCTTAGACTATTATGATCATATATGCATTCATGACTTGTAGCTTACATGCTTTTCATGTGTTTAAGGAAATTTTTGGTGTGTTATAGGAAGTCTAGGTCAAGTTATTTCTTCAAGTTTGGATTTTTATCTTTTTTGTTATGTGATTAATGATTATGAGAAGTCACGGGTAGTTATGGGAAGGGGTCTAGAGACTTACCTAGAATTATGGCTCAGATCTCATGACCGCACCCTTTAAAATGTGTAACTCAGGTCACAATATCACTTAGGAAGTGTTGTGTGTGCAGTTGGAGGCCTTCAACCACACCCAAGTCTTGTCTGAATGATTTTTTGGGTTAAGTTGCGGGAGAAGAGCCCCAACTCAAGGTTTGGTCACCTGGGGTGGTATTTTGTCCCCCGAGTGTCCTATAACCCTAAGGGATGTTGTGATTTATCAACTTGTGGTTAGTATGTAGGCCCCACTTCCTTAACTAAAGCTTGGAGGTTAGGTCATGTCATAGTAACTCTTCGTCTCATGTTTACCTTGACAGGCTAGTGAAATTGGGTAAATGTAGGAGGGAGTTGGTTACAGGGTGGTATTAACGCAGGTTTTCATTCTCTTTGGATGATATCTGATACCACAGGGTGGTATCAGAGTGGGTTTCCATTCTCTTTCAATGATATTTTATACCACGGGGTGGTATCAGAGTGAGGTTGTAGCATTAGACATCAGGGTAGATTTGATTGTTATGAATGTCTGTCCGATTGTCTATGTGTTTGTCGTGCATGCATATTGGTTATTTCTTGTGATATTCATTGT
This sequence comes from Pinus albicaulis, assembly GCA_034641835.2. NCBI lineage: Eukaryota > Viridiplantae > Streptophyta > Pinopsida > Pinales > Pinaceae > Pinus > Pinus albicaulis. Next base: position 8,431,165 of record MU968450.1, read on the forward strand.
TGTAGTTGTGTCGTAATGTAGAGAATGATGATGTTGGTATGTTGAGATTATTGATATGTTGTTTTTATTATATATATATATATATATATATATATATATATTTTATTTTTTTCTTTTCTTTTCTAATTTGGATTGACTGTGAAAATGACATAGCCTCCCCCGAACTTCACTAAGGTATGTTAATTATGTTGATATTTGGTTTTTCTAACATGGTATGTCTATAGGAAGTAGAATATTAAATATGACTATAATAATGGTGGATTAAAATTCATGTGACTCTCCTTATAGATCAGATGAGTGGAAAAGAGATGAGTACTCTCCTCACATAGCAAACACCTTGAGAATTTTAAAGGTAGAAATTAGAATTTGTAAGGAAGATAATGAAAAAATCATTTAATCATTGGAAAGACTTGCAAGGGCACAAGAAAAGAAATTAGAGCTAAATGTAGTGATTGTTTAGAGTTTATCATATTTTCAGAGACATGGACAACTACATATTAATTATGGATATGAGGAAATAAAAAATGGGGCATATTATAGTAGGTCTCATGGAGGGCATAGGTCGAACAGAGATGACATTGTCATTGGTGGCGTGTGGTTGGAAACACCTTGCAGGAGGGGTAGTGGTTATGGATTCTATCCTAGTTCTATATTAGAGAGACATCATGGTCATTTTCATTATCATCCTTACAAGAGGAATGAGAAGAAGTATTTCAAAATGAACTCAAGAAATCCACGCCTCCTACCTTTGATGGATAACTGAATAAAATAGAATATGTAGAGACATGGTTGCTTGGGATGAAGAATTTATTTGACCTGAATGATTATACATAGAATATGAAATCCAGGATAGCCATTTTCAGTCTTGAGGGAAATAAAGCATTTGGTGGGAAGATGTGAAGCATGTTAGAGGCATCAGGACAGAAGAGTTGAGTTGGCATGAGTTTAAAATACACTTCTGAAAGAAGTATTTGTCAAAGAGATAATATAACGAAAAGACAAAGGAGTTCTATGAGCTAAATATTGGATCTATGATAGACGAGGAGTACATGACTAATTTATTGGATCTATTGAGGTATGTACCATATCTTAATGATGATAATATGAAATTTTAGAGATTTGTTAGTATATTTCCATTATAATTTAAAGATCGAATTGAGTATGATGAGCCTCTTACATTGGTGGAAGTAATTTTGAAGTTAAAACATTGTTTTGATAAGTCTAAGCATAAGTTGGAGCCTAAGCATGGTTGGAAAGGTAATTACAATACTAAGGGAAAGTGGGATAAAATCTAGGAAGACCTCAAGATTTAGTTAACAAAGAGAATTTAGTGTCGTATAGGGAATTCAATGTAGTTGACAGAGGACGGGGATTTAAGTATGAGGAGCAGAACAAGAGTGATGGAAGGAAGACTTTGCAATGTTGGACTTTTGGAAAGGATCATCGCAGGATAGATTTTCCACAACGTCAGGGTGGCAAACCTTAGATCTACATTACTCAGGAGGCGTAGACAGTAGTGGATTTTGGATAGAGCATTCCTTGGATTTATTCAACATTAGATAATAGGCAGGTTGATCATTAGGAATCTTAGGAGGTAAGATTTGTGATCAAGTTGTTTCTATCTTTATTTTCCCCGGATCTAACTATAATTATATTAGTATTAACCTAGTGGATACTTTTTTCTTAAATAAAGAAGTGAATGTAGATTCTTGGTTGGTGTAGTTGGCTATAGGTACTAAGAAAAGTGTTCATTAATGGGTAAGATATTATGTATTTGAGTTGAATGTTATGTCTACATCGATGCATTTAAGTGAATTTGTATTGGGATCATACAATATATTGTTGGGTATGGATTCGTTGTACATTCATAGGAATAAGGTAGATTTTTATGATAAGGATATTGAGTGCTTGGATGCCGATGGGGAAAGAAGAATCTTGCAGGGTAAGAAGGAGCCTACATAAGTGAGAATGGTTACAACTATGCAGAAAAAACACAATAGTATGAAAGGGTGTGTATTTTTTGTAGTTCATATTTCTAGTGACAAATGGATGGATGTTGAATATGTTGAAGAATTGAACAGGTGTTCAATATTGCAGTATTTTTAGGATGTATTTCCAATAGATATTTTAGAGTTTTCGCCTCACATGGAAGTGTACTTTTCTATTAAGTTGATGGTCCAGGTGGATATTGGTGTCCACCCACCTATTCCACTTGGACCCCCACCATTATACCATTAATTTTTTTCATTTTCCTTAATTGTAGTACAATTTACTATTTTTGGCATTTTTTCAAGTCCTGAACTTCTAGAGTCATTTTGAGGCCCTAAACGACGTTTTTCTAGAAAAAATGAAACATGAATATTTGATTGACATTTTCCATCGAAAGTTGTATTCCTCAGATATATATTTATAATGAGGTATCATGTGCATCAAACGGAGATCATATGCCAAAGTTACAACCCCAGGAATTTGATGTACCAATTTACCCAAACGGGGCCCGCAGTTTTGGCGTTTCATCTCCCAGGGTTAAGTTTTTGGATTTTTATGGTTTTATATTGATTCTCAATAATAAATAGGCCTTTGCACCTCATTTTTACATAGTTCAGAATACATATAGCCACCACATATGTTTTTAGAGATAAGCTACCATCACCTGAGCTAGTTTATTTCAATTCTACATGTAAACAATTTTCAGTACTTTGTTATTAATGAATTGAAGTTTTGCTTTTGTTGTATCTCTATGTTTTTGTTTATATTTGTATTTCATTTTTCTCCTTGATAAATTTGGATCATTAGTATTAGAGCAGTCTTCTCTTTCTTTCTTTTTTCAATGCATGTCCCCAATGAAGTCGAGGTATAAGTAGTTATGGCTTGAACTAGTTAAACCTTTGCAAGAACGACCTCACCAACCCTGACGAGCTCCCTTCGTGGAAGAAAATAAAGATGAGGGAGTAGGATATCCTTTGAAAATATTGCTCAAAGAATCCCTCAAGCAAAAAAGGACAAAATTATAAAGAATGTTTCTCAGATCCTTCAGCGACTACCCAGAGGCGGTGTATCTTCATCCAACAACCACTATTAAAGTGCCAATTCCTTTAAGGTACAAGTCAACTTTGAAATTACCATATTATAAGGCCAGATAGATGCAGATTCGTAGATAAATGGTTAAATATGTTGGAAGGATATTTTTTGTTCATGATTTTTCCAATAAGGAAAATATTACTTTTTCACTCCTCAAAGTCACCCCCCATGTCAAGGACTAGTGGGAAACCTACTATGAGAAGAGGGACTAAAGGGAACCCTCACTATTTTCAATTGCACCCACATGGAATTATTTCTGAGATGCCATCAAGGAGTAGTATTACCCTGTTAGTAGATATGAAGATAAATACATAAAGTGGACCACATTGTGGCAGGGAAGGGACTAAGATGTCTCAGAGTGCACAAATATTTTTCATACCCTTCGCACAAAGTTGGTTATCAAGGATTATGAGTGGCATATGGTACTCAAGTACCGCGGTTGTCAACACAAGTAAATTCAGGATGAGATGGATTTCTCATACATCTCCTCATTTGACATCACCTATCGATACACTGTTAAGATTGAGCAGAAATTTAAACAGAAGAAGCTATGCTTTGGATCTGTGAATCCAAAGTAAAGGAAAGATGCCCGCAAACCGTGGAATAAAGCACAAAACCAAGGTGGGTTGACCAATTACAACCCATCGAAGCTGCAAGAAAAGAACAACACCAGGAAGATAAATAAGGACACATGAAAGTGGCATGAGTTCCATAAGAGCCCCACTCATAACACAAGTGAGTGTCAAGAAAAATAGTTACTGGTGGTCGATTTGAAGGCTTTAGAGTCAGATGCATGTTCTGATTCTGAGTAAGAACCAAAAAAAAAGAATGAAAAAGGGAATAATATTATTGATGCAGAGCCCTACACCACCATTGCCACCACTAACATCTAAAATATTGAGCCTGAAGATCCAGAGGAGGGGGAGCATCTCTTCAACCCCCAGATGTGGGTGAAGATTTCTCCACTGTAGTTCATTGTCGACAGTAGGAGCCAAAAGAACCTCATTTCAACGAAGATCATGAATTGGTTGGTCCTACCGACCACACCACATCGACATTCGTACACCATCAAGTGGCTTCACCAAGGACACGATCTTCTCGTCAACCAATAGTGTCTCCTTCCCTACAACATAAAACCCTTACAGGATGAAGTATTGTGTGATGTTTCTCCTCTTAAAGTTTGTGATGTATTATTAGGCCAACCATACTTGTGGAAGTGTCATTATGTGTATGAGTCTAGGCCTCACACTATTATTATTACTTTCGGAAATTATCCTGTAATTATCTTCCTTGCAACTTCTTATTTCTGCCTTCAAACTTCTTAAAGTGTCTGCTATATTAGGAGTCTAGTACCTATCACCATGTTTTTAATTAGATCTCTAGGGGAAATCTTGTGAACTATAGTCTACCATCTTCCTAGTAATATTTGATCTTCTTCCTGCAAGTATACCATGTCAGCTAAACCAAAATATAAATGTAACCAAATTACCTCAATATAGTTCAGGGGAGGATATCTCATATGCAAGATCAACTAGATTAACACGATACACGTATATTCATAATAATAACAATATATCAACATCTCAATCATTATCCAGTTACCATGCATGACAATACGAGTTGCATACCATGACCTTACGCATGACAAAAATTCCCATAACAATACATACACAACATAATATAGACACTGACATGCATAAAAAGTACACATAATTCATGAAAACCACATTCTGCACATTTAGTCCAAGGGGTGAACCATGCTTTGGTACCACTTTGTAACACTCTCTTCCCACACTTACCCAAGCTAACTGGTCTGTCAGGGTAAATATGTGACGAATAGTTACTATGATGTGCTTCAACTCCCCAAGTATAGTTAAGGAAGTGAAATAAAAAAAACAACACCAAAATAACCCTCCTTAGGAGCTACAGGAACCCCAGAGGCTAACCAACCACTACAAGTTCCAAACCCCTGAGTTAACTTGATTTTTAACTGAAATAGACCCTTAGTCAGTCCATGAAAATCCCTCCATGTGATTGTAACCCTCCAGTCACTCCCACAATAGGGCATTCATGCAACTATTGTATTTTTCAGGCATTTTTTAGCGAGTGACCCCAAAATATGAGACACATTTTTAGGGCTAGGACTCATGCCTCTGCCCAAAACTTGATGAAATTCTCAACAATGATAAATAAAAAGAATAAAATGGCTATAATTCAAAACTTGAACAAGGACCTCACTTGACTCATCCTAACCACGACAATAATTTCATCAAACACATCATAAAAATATAGTGTACAGGTCATATAAACACATATGAACATAGGACCTCATACATATCTGAGATTCGCCAAGGTATGATGCCCTATCACAATAACTTCATTATCATCTATTAGGCTATATATTCCTTAAAATTTCATTTACTAAACAAAACATGATGATATCCATAACTCAAGCTTTTCATAAAATCATGCTTATAACCAACATATAACTAGAATAGTAACAATGATAGAACAACCATTAAATCCACATAATAATAAGTACATTTACTCATCAAATGCAAGAGGAAAGAGCTCTTATTAACATATGCCAACCAAGTTAGGGACTTCCACGTACCATCCAACCATATATTGGGTTGAACCAAATATTTATTTCAACCAATCACCCCCATGCCATATTCCAAGCATGAATATGCCAACTCACAACAAAGTTGACCATGCTTCTCAGGATTTACTGCATATCCCACCAAACATATCAGGGATTTATAGCCCCGAAGAAAGAACCAATACAACCAGGCTTTACCGTATTTCCCACCAAGAGATTCCTACGCCCAAACAAGAAACATACACTACCATTCTTTACTAAAATCCCACCACACACTGGTCCAAGGATAAGTAGGCCTATACAAGCATGTATGCCTCTGGATCTCTACACATAAACCATGAGAAATTTTTCTGTATCCACCCTCTAAGATTTACCGTATATCCCACCATTTACTGTTCAAGTATGCCTAGGCCCAACAAGGGTACACACAACCATGATTTACCACAATCCCACCTTTACTGGTCTAGTGATTCATATTCCTTTTGATTCTTCCTAAGAATACCCCATTAAGTTTTGAAACCATCTGGAAATCTAAATCAAAAAAGTAAGAGAAAACCCCATCACACCATGGCTATTTGGAAATGGAAAGGAAAGGATGAAAACCATTGTCCCATCTAGCGAAACCCATGCCACTAACAACAAGGGAACCAAATACACACATGTATGTATGATGCATGCTAAAACTTGTATGGAAATCATACATGAAACTCGATACCTGCAATTAATTTCACTGTAGTCGCTTGATCCAACTCTTCCTCGCTTGATCCTTACTTCCCTTTGTTTACTTGTCCTTCGTTTGCCTTCCTTTTTGCAATGCTAAAGTGTTCCAAGAATAACGTAAGTGTGCAAGATTATGAGAGAGTAGAGAGAATAGAGAGAGAGAGAGTTCGAAAACTGAATTGACAAAAAGTTACATTGATAAACGCTGTGAACTGATCCTCAAAAGCCTTTTTATCAATGAGGCCTCTATTTTCTTCATTTTCCATTAATTTTCCTTCATTTTACTTCTCACATGCAACGTATGACCTTTTACCTTCCTTTTATGCTATTTTCCATTATTTTCATAAATAAATTCCAAATAATTCCTCTTTTCCTTTTCCAAACTTTTGTCACTACCTTTTCCAATTTCCCCTACCCGTAATAAACCAAATGAACTCCCGTTAGGATGTTTTTTTCCCAAAGTTTAGCTTCGAATACGTGTCCCATGACCTTGGTCTTATTTTTACTTTATTAACCTTATTAAAAGGATTTTTAACCCAGTCTTGTTACAGAGACCACATATGTATGGAAGATCGCCTTCAAATCCACAGAGGGCCTTTTTGAATGGCTAGTCATTCCATTTGAGTTGAAAAATTCCCCTACCACTTTTATGAGGATGATGGATGACATTTTTTGTCCCTTCACCAACTCCTTAGTATTTATATATCTTCAAGACATTCTTATCTTCAACAACAATTGCGAAGAGCACTTTCAACAAATTCGATAAGTCCTTAAAACCATGAGGAAACAAAACTATGTGCCAACCTGGAGACATGCACTTTTTCCATGAAGGAGGTATAATATATGGGTAACATCATAGATGAGAAAGGCATGCATTTGGATATGAAAAAGATCCAAGTCATTTGGGATTGTCCAACCCTGATCACCCTTACGGAGCTTCACAACATTTTGGGCCTTGCCAATTTTCATTGAAGGTTCGTGTTTGGATTCTCCCATATCACTTGGCACTTGACTTAGGTTATCAAGGGTGGGGTGAAATAAACGTTTTCTTGCTCCAAGTCCCAATAGAAGGCATTCGTTAATTTGAATTACCACCTCTTCTCTACACCTGTACTCACATTGCCAAACCTGCAACAACCATTTCAAATCGATATAGACACCTCCGACTATGATATTGGTTTAGTTATCATCCAATAAGGGAATCGTGTGGCCTATCTCAGTGAGAAATTTTTTGACACAATTCAAAAATACCCCACCTATGATAAGGAGATGTATTCCATTGTGAAAGCTTGTCGATAATGGAAACATTATATTTTGGGGAAGGAGATTTTCATCCACACATATCACCAACCCTTGTAGTTTATACAAACCCAAGGGAAGTTGTAGAGTGATCACCATTAGAAGTGGTCCACATATCTATAGAAATTCCATTTGAATATCAAGTACAATAAGGAAAGCACCAATCATGTTACAGATTTACTTCGTCGGCTACCGATTGCAGCACAAACCAATATTCACAACTCGTGTGGCCATGAGACCTCTAGATGGTCAGAATTATATAAAAATGATATACTTTTCTCCACCACATACCAGATACTAGTGGATGGAAATCAAGTTCAAGACTTCCACCTCCATGATGTATTATTATGCTACCTAGGCCACCTTTGTGCTCCTTCAAGTGAGTGTGCCAAGATGATTTGGGAGGTGCACTACAGCTGGGTCACAAGATACTTTAATGTGGATAAAATTGTGGCTATTGTACAATTTTTTTTTTTATTGGCCAAACCTTCGACATTATGTTGGAAAATACAATAGATATTGCACTTCCTATGTCATTTCCAAGTCGGCTATTAAGAATAAAGGCTTGTATACTCCTCTACCTACTCCTATCTGGTCCTAGGAATCCATTTCCATGGACTATATGTCTAACCTTCCTTCCACCAAGAATGGAAACTATTGTGTATTTGTGGTCGTCGACAAATTTTCTAAGATGGCTATATTGGATGACTACAAGAAGAGTGTCACAATAGAGGCCACTCCGAGAATCTTCTTTGAATGAGTGTGGGTACATTTTGGGATCCCACAAATAATTATATCAGATCAGGATAGGAGGTTCCTAAGTATGTTTTAGTTGAGCCTTTGGCCATTATTGGACACCAATCTCACAAGGTCTATTGCATTCCACCCCCATACTGATAGCCAGACAAAGGTCATCAACAAGATAAATTTTCACATACTATGCATGTACAACTATAATCATGTGCATACATGGGATGAGAGTCTTACCTATGTGCAACAAAACTATAATAGAGCTCTCCATAGCTTGGCTGGCCACAACCCCTTTGAACTGGACCTGGTATTTTAACCATTATGTCCCTATAATGTTGCACTAATTTTTGCAACTACACAGGAAGAATATTCCCATGTTCAGACTGAAACTGATAAAGCCAATAGGTTTATTGAGCACATTCAGCACATCTTCAAGTAGGTTCATGAAATACTAGATAAATATAATGCCAAATACAAACAACGACATGATCCACATCTAGTGCCCCATAATTTTTAAGTGGCCGATAATGTTTGGCTACATCTGAAGAAAGAGTGTCTTGCTAGAGCCCATCATAATCTTCTACGAATCTGATATGGTCCTTAAAAATTCACCAAGATTGTAGGAGAAAATGTTTTCAAGCTCAGTATCCCCCCATTCCTTGGCTTGCTCCTCATTTTCAATGTTGACCTCCTTCGGCCATACTGCCCACCTTTATTGGACACATCAGACATTGTTGAGTAGTTGACACCAATAAAGGTCAGACCATATTGTATTGAATAAAACAAAACTGATCATATCATGGACACAAAAAACAATAACACTTGAAAACATAAAATCCAGCTGTATTGGGTTGTTAAATTTGGCCAACTCCTGCATCAAGGCAAGTGGCTCAACAGGGACCAAGTTCAGTAGAAATTTCCCCATCTCATGGAGGAAATCAACGCAATGGGGACCATTGCTTCTCAAGCGGGGAGGAATGATCCAGGTGGATATTTGTGGCCACCTTCCTATTCCATTTGGACCCCCACCATTGTACCATTATTTCTTTCAGTTTCCTTAATTGTAGCACGATTTACTATTTTTGGTACTTTTTCTGGTTGTAAAATTTCAGAGTCATTTTGAGGCCCTAAAAGACTTGTTTTTGGGAAATGGTAAAAAAAAAGTTAAAGGATCACATATGTATTAAAACATTGTATTCCTTGGATAGGTATTTCTAATGAGGTATTGTGTGCACCAAACTAATATAGTATGCCAAATCTACGAACCGAGGAATTTGATGTACCAATTTACCCCAACGGAGCCCATAATTTTGGTGCTTCATCTCCTAGGTTTAGGTTTTAGATGTTTAGTGTTTTCCATTGATTGTATATAATAAAAAATCCTTTGAGCCTCATTGTAACACAATTCAGAATGCTTGCAACTACCACATATCTTCTAAGAGATCAGCTATAATCACTTCAACTAGTTTATTTCCATTCTACATGTAAACAATTTTCAGTACTTTGTTATTAATTAATTGAAGTTTTATTTTTGATATATCTCTATGTTTATGTTTATATTTGTATTCCATTTCATTCCTTGATAAATCAATATCAGTTCTATCAGAGCGGACTTCCCTTTTTTTTTTCTATGCATGTACCCAAAAATGTGAGGGTATAAGGAGTTAGGAATTGAACTGGTTGAAACTTTGCAAAAGTGGACTCACTAGCCTTGAAAAAATCCCATCTTGGAAGAAAAGAAAGACGAGGGAGTAGGAGATCCTTTCGAAATATTGCTTGAAGAAACCCTTGAGCAACAAAGGAATGTAATGATGGATAAATTTTCCCAGATCCTTCGACGAATGCCCATAGGTGACGCATATTCATATAGTAGCCATTCTGGAATCACCACTCACTTTAAGGTACATGTAAACTTTAACATTCCCATATTTGAAGGTCAGATAGATGCAAATTTATAGATAAATGGTTAAATTTGTTGGAAGGATATTTTTAGGTTAATGATTTTTCCAATAGGGAAAAGATTACTTATATACACCTCAAAGTTCCCCCCCATGTCAAGGATTGGTGGGAAACCTATTGTGAGAAGAGGGAAGAGAGGGAGCCCTCACTATTTTCAGCCACAACCACTTGGAATTATTTCTGACATGACTTCAAGGAGAATTATTACCCTGTCAGGAGCTATGATGATAAACACATAAAGTAGACCACAATGCGGTAGGGAAGGGACTAGGACATGCTAGATTTCAAAAATATTTTTCATCCCCTTCGCACGAAGTTGGGCTTGAAGGACTCTGAGTGGCATTTGGTACTCAAGTAGTGTGTCTATCTACACAAGTACAACTAGGATAAGATGGAGTTCCTAGAAATCTCCTCGCTTAGCGCCACCTATCGATAAAGTTTCAAGATTGAGCAAAACTTTAACTAGAAGAAGCGAGAATTTAGATCTGTGAATCCAAAGAAAGGGAAAGGTACCCCCAAACTATAGAGCAAAGGAAAAATCCAATGTGGGGTGACCCGAGACAACCCGTCAAAGCCAAAATCAAATAAAAACACCAAGAAGACAAAGAAGGACACATGAAAGTGGTGTGAGTTCCATAAGATCCCCATTGAGAACACAATTGAGTATCGAGCAAAGCAGTCATTGGCGATCAAGATGAAGGCTTCAGAGTCAGATGCATGTTCTAACTCTGCGTCAAAACCCAAAAATGGGAATGAAAAAGGGAATCATATTATTGATGCAGATCCAATTCTAGAATATTGAGCCTGAAGATCCATACGAGGGGGAGCGTATCTTCCACTCACATATCTGTGTGAAAGGTTCTCCACTGCAATTCATTGTCAATAGCAGGAGCCAAAAGAACCTCATTTCAACATAGTTCATGAAGTGATTGGACCTATCGAATACACCACATCCACAGTCATACACCATCAGGTCGCTTCACCAAGGACGAGATCTCTGCGTCAGCCAACAGTGTCGTCTTCCCTACAACATCAATCCCTTCACGGATGAATTACTGTGTAATTTTTCTCCTCATGAGGTTTGTGATTTATTATTAGGTCACCATACTTGTGGAAGCATCATGATGTATATGAGTTTAGGCCTCGCATTGTTATTATTACTTTGGTCAATAAGTTATACAGGATACCGAAGGTAGCATTGTCTACCACCATTTCTTTGATTACTGCTAAGAAATGCAGTAAGAACATATATGAGACTGGGAAATTTGTTTTCTTTCTTATTCGATATCAAATTAAGGGGAATATCGTGGCCACATCCATGGCCCCAAGGAAGGGTTCCTCCATGGAGAAGAAGAAGGTGGATAAGGTAATGAAAGAGTACAAGGACATATTATGCTCATCCACAGGGGTACCCTTGCACTATTAGGTCAAGCATTCGATCAAACCTACTCTCGTAGCACCCCTACAAAATGGGACGATATACCATCACTCCGTTCTATTGTTGGGTGCGGAGCCTAATTATCTTGTTTATTTTGTATCACAGCGTTGGACCCCTGTACCTTAATGGGGGCGAAAATGTTGCCCGTAATTAAACGCTGCCCGGGGGGTCCAGGGGGGGTCCTGAAGCTACAAACAGATGTAAAATTTCCTTGTAAAAGTATAGTAATTTTGTAGTCAATCTGGGCCATTCATTAGGCGGATGATCTGATGGTAGAAGTTATGTTTAGTTTAGGTTTTTTTTCCCTAGAAGGCAACCCCTCGCTTGTATGAGGGTATTGTATTGCGGTCGTGTATTGTATGTGTATTCTCGGAGCGAGAAATAGATAGGGAGACTGTGAGAGAGAATAGAGGATATTACAGTGGATCTGTTGTAGGTTGTCTCTCTTCATTTTTCTAGGTAATAGAAAGGAAGGATTGGTTGTTCGAGGTGGAGATAGCCCAAACTGGGTGAACCACATATATCTGTGTCTCTCTAGTTTTATGTGTTTTGTGTACTTGTGTTTTCCGCATATTTTATGTGTGTTTTTTTTTCCTCAGTAAAACTAAATCTAATCATGAAACATAATAGTACAAAACTGCACCAGTTTCAGCTGTGTGAGCCTGAGAACTGGGCTTGATGTCCAAGCTTAACCTTAACAATTGAACTGCCCAGAGTGGGAAACCAGTTCCTTTAAAATAAAGTCCACCACCCTTAGAAGGGAAACTGGTAAAATAGTAAATGTACTGTGATTTAACAAGAGACAGTAAACTGGAATAGTCTACAGCTTTTACAGCTGAATATAAACTCAAAAAACCAAAAAATTCTTCCATGAGGTCGAAAATCTGTACCAAAGCAAGCTGAGGGAGATCAAAGTCACTGTTCAGGAGTTTGGGACTCTGGTTCTTCCACTATCCTGCAACCAAACTCGGCTTCCCCATCTTCATTGTCATTCTCTGGCGTGCCATCCTTGCTGAAGAAGTCCACCTGCAAGTTTTTCATTCCAAGGATGGAATGTCCAATTCCCGCGGGCGCGACAGGGGCCAGAACATCAATATTTGCATGAGAGGGCTGAGGGTCAGGCGGAGTAGGGGCAGGGTGGGGAACTGAAGCAGGAGCTGGATTAGGGGATTCTTTGTAAAAAGTAACAGTGATGAAAGTAGTGAGAACAGGCTTGTTCAGGGAACAATTGAAGCGGAATTCTGCCCTCTGAGAAGATTGGTGGAGGGCTGGGTTGGCAGGAAAATTAGAAGCAGGGGAGGTCGGATAAGAGACAAGAGGAGGAGGCTGCGGAGGCGGAGCAAAGTGAGTGCTCCCAGTATGGTAGGAGCAGCCTCTTTGATGCCCAGAATCCAAATGCAAGCTCTAATCGACGTCCTCCGCAGAAGAGTTAGAGGGCGAGCTGATGGAAGGCCGTGGGCAGGAGGAGCACCCTCTGCTCATTCCGCGCCTACAGCGCATTCTCTGCCTGAGCCGAGGCATCGTTTCCAAGAAAATCTAGGAGTGCTTGGGGTAGAAGGAGCAGTCGTAATTCAACGGAGACTTCTAAAAATCAGCCGAGTGAGAAGGTAAACAAGAATTGAGATGACAGAAGCTACTCTGGGTGAAGTGGAAACCTGGAAGAGTTTCCAAGCATCCAAGGATGGTGCAACGTCGCCCTGTTTGGGTGCGTTCACTTGGAACTGCACAGGTTGGAGGGCAAGTTCCACAGACAAGAGAAGGAGGGCTACAAAAAACACAAAGAGCAGACAAATTCTCTAGAATGAAGGCCATAACAAACGGAACCAGCGAGGCGAGGTGGATGACAGGCGCAACGAACGGTATGAATGTAGAGCAGGTTGGTGAAGTTATTGCATGAGTAATGACACTGCAGGGGGCCATATGGCCGCAACATGCAAACGCCCTCGGGATCTGCCAGGGGACTGAAGTCCCATCACTCCGAGCCATCATCCACATTCGGAGTTGTGCGGTCATTGTGCACTAGCATAGTGCATTTCTGCAGAGCATCTCTATCATGGATAGTGTTGTGGGGGCCATAACAAGAGTGTTGTCATTGTTTACTCCTAGATTTGCTAGGAGATCAGCAACTTTGTTTCATTCTCTTTTAACATGAGAGAAAGTGACTACTTGATTGTTCTTTAGTCTGTTTCCAATTTGATCAATTATGACTGCCAAATGCTAGCTAGAAGCCACTTTAGCCGTGTTGGTGCCTTGGAGGATCTAATTGACCATGTTGATGAGGATCTGAGAGTCTCCTTCAATGATGGTGGGAATATAGTTATAAATCTATGCTAGGCGCAGTCCTTGCAGAAGCCCTTCCAGCTCAGCCAAGTTGTTAGTGTCCCAACCTATGGATCTGTAATAAACAACCAGGGCATTCCCCTTGGAATCCCGGAAAATTCCTCCAAAACCTGCTTGGCCTGGATCGCCTCTAGACGCTCCATCAAAATTTAAATTTATTATTCCAGTTGGTGGAGGGGTCCAACCAATAGGAGTAGCAGGGGTGGTTCGGCTGTTGGAGCTAGGAATCGGCGTTATTTTGAATTTCCAGTTCTGCCAAATAGCGATTTCCTTAGGTTTCTTGGGAAAGTCCTCTTCCTTCCATGGTTAGAGAGCAAGAGATTCCTAGAGATTACTGCTGAGGTTGCTCCAGATGATATCCAAGGAAGTGGATTGATTCTTGAATATTCTCTTGTTTCTTTCCTTCCATAAAGACCATAAAAGTATTCCAGGGATGAGTTGCCAAAGCATGTTGAGAAGGTTGCTGGCGAAAGGACGCCTGTGCCAGTTATGCAGAATGCTTGTTATGTCCCCAACAGGTTTGCTTTTTTGGCATTTGAAACATACTTTCTCCCAAAGTGCGTTGGCTAGAGTACAAGAGATCATGAGGTGGTGAATTGTTTCACTGTTCTGGTTGCAGTTAGGGCAATGATAGGGGCCGATGAATCCTTTTTTGACAAGGTTGCCCCATGTAATAATTCTTTTGTGACTGAGCAGCCAAAGAAAAGTGGAAACTTTTGGCCAAGTACCAGGAGCCCAGTCTAATTTCCAGAGCGAATCTCGGGGTAGAGGAATAGGATACATTAGGGAATAGGCCTCCTTTCTGGAGAACATACCCTTTGTCGTGTAACCCCATATGAATGCATCTGGATCCTTGGACCATCTGATTTTCCTGCGCTGGAGCTCTTCATTGAGGGCGATCCAAGTGGTCTTCTGAGCATGAGGTACTATGAGAGAAGGGTGCTTCCATTGTCTATACTCATTGCGACTTGTGCTGAGCTAGTGCTGACTAACTTTGTCTTCTTCCAGGCTTGTGCTGTTGCCAGTGTTGAGCTGAGTGAAAGTATCAATTAGCTTTGGGTTTTGATGCCAGGAGTCCACCCAAAATTTTGTTGTGTTACCATTGCGAACTTCCCAGAAACTGTGTTGCTGAATAAGTTTGCAGTGAAGTTTGGCAGTGTTCCAAATGAGCGATCCTGTGTTTCCTGGAGAGAGCCTTATTAGATCTTCAGGTGGTCTATCATTGGCATATTTGGCAGTCCATAATTTGGCCCATGGAGTATGTGGATTTGAGAGCCATTTCCACTATATGCGGGCGCCCATGACCTCATTGCTATGGGTAGGATTCCTGAGCCCAAGTCCTCTAGCCTCTTTCGGAGAGCATGCAATATTCCAATTGACTAGAGCCCACTTTCGATTTTGGCTGGAGGATCCCCATAGGAATTTACTTTGTAGGGTTTTGATCTATTTGAGAACCCATTTCGTGGCAGCTAAAACAGAGAAGAGATAAAGAGGCATCGATTACTGCACTGCTTTGATGAGAGTGAGCCTGCTAGCCATATTGAGAGCTCAAAAGGTCCAAGAAGAGAGTCGAGCTTCCAATTTTTCCAAGAGAATGTTCCAAGAGGAGTGTTTGATAGCAGAGTAGATCGGAGGAGCCCCAAGGTATTTGGCTGGGAGGGAGGCAATGGAAAATCCCAGAATGCGGGCAATGTTGGCTTGAGTTTGGGGGGGAGTATTAAAAAAGAAGATCTGAGATTTGGACTCGTTTATGGACATGCCAGAGGCTTTAGAAAAAAGGTTTAAGATGGTCTTGAAGGACTGGGCTTCTTGGATTGAAGGGTGGCCAAAGAGCATGTTATCATCCACAAATTGTTGGTGCGTGATAGTAGGGGAACCATGAAGAGAGATGCCACGCAGATTATGGGTACTGACAACATTGTTAATTAACCTTCCAAGACCTTCAGCCATGAGAAAAAAAATGAAAGGAGAAAGGGGATCTCCTTGCCTGACACCTCTGGAGGAGGAGAAAGGCCTAGAGGGGACCCCATTGATGAGGATAGAGAAGAAGGAAGAGGTAATGAGACTAAAAATCCATTTGATCCATAACTGATCAAATCCAAAAGCACTAAGGATCTACTGGATGTAACGCCAACAAAGTTTATCAAATGCTTTGGATAGATCAATATTTAGAAGCATACCTGCCTTTTTGCCAAATTTTAAGGAGTGGACGACCTCGTGAGTCAGAATGATGCCGTCCAAAATTTGGCACCCTTCCACATAACCAGTCTATTCAGGCGAGATAAGAAGTGGTAGAAGAGGTTTAAGCCGATTGGCTATGACTTTAGAGATGATTTTGTAGATGACATTGCAGAGGGAAATGGGGCGGTATTTGTTAGGAGTGTTGGGTTGCTCCTCCTTCGGGACCAACGCTATGAAAGTAGCATTGAGCGATGGGAGAAGCCAATGAGATATCCTGGATTCCTCCACCAGTTGCCAGAGTTCCGTTTTGATAAGATCCCATAAGTGATGGAAGAAATTTGAGGTGAAGCCAGCTGGGCCTGGAGCTTTGTCATCCTTGGATTGAGTCACAGTTAATTCCACCTCCTGCAGGGATATCGGGCGCAACAACATTTTTTTGTGCTCATCTGTGACCAACTTAGGGATCAACTGGGTGATTTTGTCAATGGCTTCTTGTCTATCTATAGGAGGTTCCTGCTGAATTCCTCTGAAGTCATCCAGAAGCACCCTCTCAATATCTTCATGTTGCTCGACTTGTTCTCCCTGCTGGTTGGCGATGTGATGGATATGGTTCTGCATTCTCCTTTGGATCGTGGCTCTGTGGAATAACTTTGTATTTATTTCGCATTTTTTTAGCCAACGTGTTTGTGCCTTTCATTCAGCTGTTTCTGTAGTTCCTATTCTTTGGTGGCTAAGATTTCTGTTCGGCCTGCCATGATAATCTTTTGTTGTACCTCTGCCATTTGTTGCTCAAGAGCCTTCTCCTCCTGAAAGATGTTTCCAAAAACAGAGTGATTCCAATTTTTAATGGTGTGCTTGAGAAATTTGAGCTTCTGCTGGAACTGGAACATTTTTTATCCTTTTGGTGGGACAAAGTTCTTCCAAGTAGCATGGACCATTTCCTTGAAGGATGGGTGAGTTAACCAAAAGGCCTCGAATTTGAATGGTCGTTTTAGGTGGGTGCCCATGCTCTGCCACTGCAGTGAGATAGGCTAATGATCCAAGCCTGCTAGAGGGAGAATTGAGGCTAAGAGATCCCCCCCTAGATGGATTGCATTGTCCGAGAGGAGAAATCGATCCAGCTTTGATGCAATCTGCCATCCTCCTCTCTGCTTGTTGTTCCAAGTGTATATGCCATTTGAGAAAGGAATGTCGATGAGCCAGCTATTTTTGATGAAGTCCTTGAAATGAGAACATTTCGGTTCCAATCTTGATCTCCCTCCTATTTTTTCTTCCAGATTAGTAATCATATTGAATTCCCCTCCCAGAATCCAGAGAGGATGGGTTCGGTTGGAGTTTAAAGCTTCCATTGGGTTTAGAAGCACTATCTTGCTGGTCCGATCTTGAGGGAAGTGTACATTTGATAAGTGCCCATAAATATTAGTTCCAATTGGATGGAAATTGTAGGTTGTGCGTCGCATGAAAATCTGCCAGCATTATGGCTCGGGTGTCCTAAGATATCGCAAGACCTTCGGAGAAGCCTGAGGCGTCAACTGCTACTGAATGACAACTAGGCCAAACCTTGGATAAAACTGTTCCTAGTGCTTCACTGGTATATTTTGTTTCTTGAAGAAAGAGGATTTGAGGTCTTTCTTTCTGAATCATGTTTTTAATCATCCTGTGCTTTGCAGGGCTGTTAAGCCCTCTAACGTTCCATGAGATGAGCTTCATGGCGTACTATTTGCAAGTGGTTTGTAAAACCAAGTTAACTTGGGGCAACGTCCCGATTCCACCAACATTTCCCCTAATGTGATGGTTTTCTGCCAATCTGGTTTCCAGCCCCTTTTTTTGGACTCTTTTATGACTTTTAGGTTGTCCCAATGACTGCCGGGCTGAATCCCTAGCTTCTTTTGTTGTTGTACCTTGGATAAAACCACCTCAAGAGTATATATTTGCCAAGGATTGATTTTGTTATATTCCTTTCTTCTGCAAGCATCCTCAAGTCCTAGAAGATCAAGATCCCCTAGATCAAGACTTTCAGAGTCCTCTTCCATATGACTAGTTTGGCTACTTTCTGGATTTCCTATGTGGGTGGAATTAGGGCTAGATTTGGGATCATCGATTTCCATAATGATGGGATTCCAGGTTAAGATTTGTATTGCTTCAGTGGAGAAGGTCTCAGTAGGCTTAAGGTTCTGCGGTGCATCTTGAGTCAACATAGGGTTTGAAGACTCAGGGATGTTAGGAGGAACAGGGGTTTTGAGAGATGGATCAGGGGTATCAAGATGGGCTTCAGACGAAGGGTCATGGTTGGAAAGAGCAGCAAAAATGTTGCTGGAAGATGGAAGGTTAGAAGAAGGGCTATGTTTTTTACCCGTGGCTGAGGGTTTCTTGTTATGCTTTCTCCGAGAGGGCACTTTGGTAAATCCATCCAGCTCCGCCTTGTCTTCAGCTTCTTTTCCTCGAGATTGAGCATTAAGCGAGCAATCCCTGAACAAATGACCATGGGAATGGCATGTACGGCACCTAAAAGGAACGTGTTCATAATCCAAGGGTTGGATCCATTCAAAATCATCATGGAATAAACTTACCGCATCTGGGAGGGCTTTGTCCAGTTGCATGTAGACGCAGATTCTTGCGTATGAGGTGTATCTTCGAAGCTTGGTTTCTGCTGCTATCTTGATGAACTCCCCCAAAACTCGGCCGATCTCCTAGAGTGAATCTTCATCCCAATACTCGAGCGGTAGTGAGTATAGGCGGATCCAGACTGGAGCCCAGTTGAAATTTTCCTTGTCTGGGTTGAATCTTTCAACCTATTTTCTGAGATATAGCCTCGCAGAATTGAAAAAATAGGGCCCTCCGTCCATAACTGTGTTTCGATCTTCAATACAATTGAAAATAGCTGTGAAGAATCCTTTCAGGCCAAGCTGGAGGGTTACATGTCCCTTTGGCTTCCATTTGGAAGCAATCCATCCTTGCAATGCCTTTTCAGTTGGCCATAAGCTAATGAATTTCCCGATAAGAGCGTGGTCTCTCATATATTGGATTTTGGCATTTATTCTATGGCTCGGCAGATCTATTTTGGGTCTTTCTGGTGCAATGGGATTGCATGTGGAGGAGGTAGCGCCAGCCGCGTCCGTTCGTTTCTCAGAATTCGACACCTGTGTTGTCTCATTTCCTTGATCGTTGTCTTTAGTGCTGTGATTTTGGACAGGGTTTACCTTGATTCCGTCGTTGTTTGCAGGGGGAGGCTAGCCGCCTCCCCCCGAGTCTGTCGCCATGCATAGGGGCGGAGCTTCTTCTTGCACGTGTAGAGGGTGCTGTCAGATCAGATCGGTTCTGCAGGACTGTTAGGGTTTCAGCGGAGCAGAGGAAAAGTGAACCCTAGCCATCTGCGAATGGACCCCGCATATTTTATGTGTTGCATTGCTCTATAATATATAATTTTCTAACAACTGGTATCAGAGCCTAAGGTCTATTTGGCTGATAAACTCATAGGAAAGAAGGGTTCTTGGTTCGAGTAGGAGCAATGGCGAAAGATAGTAAATTTAGGGTCGAGAAATTTAATGGCCAAAACTTCCCGCTGTGGAAGATGCAGATGGAAGATTATCTGTATCAGAAAGATCTATACCTACCATTGAGCAGAAAAAAAAAGAAGCTGACGACTATGACAGACGCAGAATAAGATATTCTTGATAGAAAGGCACTCAGAGTAGTACGGTTGTGCGTCGCGGTGTTGGTAGGATTCAATATTTCGAAGAAAACAACAACAGAGGGTTTGATTAAGGCATTGGCGAAACTATATGAAAAAACCTCGGCCTCAAGAAAGGTATTTCTTATGAAACATTTATTTAATATGAAGATGTCGGAAGGTGGATCTGTTGTAGACCATTTAAATGATTTTAATACAGTTACCAGTCAGTTAATTTCTGTATAGGTAAACTTTGATGATGAAGTTAGATCTCTTTTATTTCTGTGCTCATTGCCAGAAATTTGGAATGATTTAGTTATGGCCATTAGTAACTCTGTCTCTGGATCTAGTACTTTAAAGTTTGATGATGTTTTCGGTGCTATCCTTAGCAAGGAAATGCAACGGAAAAGCTCTGATGAGACATCGGGTAATGCTTTGAGTGCAGAGTCTAGGGGAAGAATAATGGAAAGAGGAAAGAGCTCGGGATATCGCAGTAAATCAAGGAAAGGTAGATCCAAGTCTAGATCGGGGATAGTGTGCTGGAAATGCGGAAAGAAAGGACACCTAAAGAAAGACTGTAGATCTCGGAAGGGAAAAGAAGGAGACACACAACAAGAAAACAATCATGAAGAAAATGTGACAGGTGATTTGTTACAAGATGCTTTGATTCTTTCTTTCGAAAATGTTATTGATTCTTGGGTTGTAGATTCAGGGGCCTCATTCCATGCCACACTTGATAAGAAATATTTTCATGACTATGTTCAAGGATATTTTGGACAAGTCCGTTGGGGTGATGATAAACCTTGTAAAATTGTTGGAATGGGTAAGGTTCTTGTAAAACAATAGAATGGAAAATAGTGGCTATTAAAGGAGGTAAGGCATGTTTCAGATCTGAAGAAAAATCTGATTTCAACAGGGCAGTTAGGCAGTGAAGGTTGTGTGACAACTTTCACAGATAAAATTTGGAAGGTCACCAAAGGAGCCCTAGTAATAGCAAAAGGAGAAAAGGTTGGTACATTATATTTATGCAATGGTATTTTTAACTATGTTAATTCTTTGAATTCCAAAGGAGAAGATGCAGCATTATGGCATCATAGGCTCGGACACATGAGTGAGAAGAGGATGAAGATTCTTCACACAAGAAATTTGTTGCTGGGTTTGAAGAATGTTGATTTGGATTAATGTGAGAATTGTATTTATGGAAAACAGAAGAGAGTCATATTTCTCAGAGTTGGGAAAGAAAAGAAGAGAAAAAAATTAGAGCTTGTGCATACAGATGTATGGGGACCTGCTCAGGTATCATCTCTTGGTGGCTCTTGTTATTATGTTACTTTTATTGATGATGCAACTAGAAAAACATGGATTTATTGTATTCAGAATAAATATGATGTATTTGATACTTTCAAGAAAAGGAAAGCTTTGGTTGAAATTGAGACAGGAAAGAAGTTGAAGTGTCTCAGATCAGATAATGGAGGTGAATTTTGTAGCAAAGAGTTTGATAGGTATTGTTCAGAGCATGGAATTCGTAGAGAGAAGACAGTTCCAAGAACCCCACAAGAAAATGGTGTGTCAGAAAGGATGAATAGAACAATCATGGAGCGTGCAGGGTGCATGAGATTGCATGCAGGATTGCCTTTACAATTTTTGGCAGATGTTGTAGATATTGTTGTTTATCTAATAAACAAAGGGCCTTCAAGTTCCTTGGATGGTGGTATTCCAAAGGAAGCATGGACAAGTAAAAAGGTAAACTACTTTTTTTTAAATCCCTTTGGCTATGAGGCCTTTGTCCATATTAATAAAGAAAATAGAACAAAGCTTGAGGAAAAATAAAAGAAATGTACCTTTATTGGATATGGTGTTAATGATTTTGGTTATCACTTATATGATTATGAAAATCACAAAATCATTAGGAGCAGAGATGTAATATTCAATGAAAAGATATTGTATAAGAATTAGTTGCAGGAAAAGAAACAGGAAAAATAAAACAAAGAATAAACAGTTCTTGATGAGATCACAGAAAAGGTAAAGGTGCCTGAAAATAATAATAATCAAGAGCCACAACAACAACAACCACCACAATAGCAACAAGCACCTCAAACACCTGAAAGTGGTGTTAGAAGATCTACTAGGATAAGTAGACCCCCTGAACGATACTCTCCTTCATTATATTATTTATTATTGACTGATTTTGGTGAACTTGAATGTTATGAAGAAGCAATGCAGGTTGAAAGCAGGAAGAAGTGGGAGCTAGCCATGGAAGAAGAGATGGACTCCTTAATACATAACCAGACTTGGGACTTATTCAGGTTGCCTGCAGGTAAAACTACATTACAGAATAAATGGGTTTACAGGCTAAAGGAAGAAGATGGATGAAAACAGAGTTACAAAGCTAGACTTGTGGTGAAGGGGTTTGCACAAAGGAAAGGTACTGATTTTGATGAAATATTTTCTCATGTTGTTAAGATGACTTCAATCGGAACTATTTTAAGTCTTGTAGTGGTGGAAGATTTACATCTTGAATAGTTAGATGTAAAGACAACATTTCTCCATGGATATTTGGAGGAAGAGATCTATATGCAGTAACTATAAGGATATGAGGTCAAAGGGAAAGAAAAATTAGTGTGCAGGTTAAAGAAGATCTTGTATGGCTTAAAACAGGCTCCAAGGCAGTGGTATCTAAAATTTTACAAGTTTATGTCTGAACAAGGTTATACTATATGTCACTCTGATCATTGTGTTTATCTGAAAAGGTAAAATGATGACACCTATATTGTATTGTTATTGTATATAGATGACATGCTTGTTGCAGGGTCTAACATGCAGGAAATAAATGTGCTCAAAAGAAAATTGGAAAATTCATTTGCAATGAAGGATTTGGGAGCTGCAAAAGAAATCCTTGGTACGAGAATAACTAGAGATAGGAAAAATAGCAAATTAACACTGTCTCAGAATGAGTACATACAAAAGGTGTTGAAAATGTTTAATATGCAGAATGCAAAACCAGTTAGTACACATATTCTAGCCATTTCAAACTTAGTAAGGAGATGTGCCCCAAGACCCAAGAAGAAATGGACAATATGTCTAAAGTTCCATATGCATCAGCAGTTGGAAGCTTAATGTATAAAATGGTCTGCACAAGGCCTGATATTTCACATGCAGTGGGAGTTGTAAGCAGGTACATGAACAATCCAGGAAAAGAACATTGGATGTCAGTAAAATGGATTTTCATATATTTGAGAGGTACCACAAATAGCGCATTATTCTTTGGTGGTTCAAACATTGCTCTACAGGGATACGTTGATGCAGATATGGTAGGTGAGAAAGATAAAAAGAGGAGCACTACAGGATATGTATTTACTATAGGTGGAACAGGTGTCAGTTGGGTTTCAAAAATCCAAAGTGTTGTAGCACTTTCAACAATAGAAGCAGAGTATGTTGCTGCTATAGAGTCTAGTAAGGAAATGATTTAGTTACAAAGGTTTATGAATGAATTGGGTAGGAAGCATGATATGGGCACATTATACAGTGATAGCCAAAGTGCCATTCATCTTGCAAAGAACTCAGCATTTCATTCCAGGACTAAACACATACATCTCAAGTACCATTTCATACGGTCATTATTGGAAGATGGACATTTGAAGCTGGAAAAGATACCCACTAGCCAGAATCCTGCAGATATGCTAACAAAAGTTGTAACCAGGGAGAAATTGAGAATATTCTTAGTTTCAATTGGTCTTCAAGGATGATTATGAATATGAGAAACAACCAGGTCCAAAGAGGAGTCATTGTCCAGCAAATGAAGTAGCAGTGGAGTTGCTACAATCAGTCTCCAAGTGGGAGATTGTTGGGTGTGGAGCTTGATTATCTTGTTTATTTTGTGTCACAGTGTTGGACCCCTGTACCTTAATGGGGGCGGCAATGCTGCCTGTAATTAAACGATGCCTGGGGGGTTCAGGGGGGGTGGATGCAACTTTATGGAGCCCCCCCCTAGCGGGGGGTTTCAGGGGCAGCGCCCCCAAAGCTACAAATAGATGTAAAATTGCCTTGTAAAAGTATAGTAATTTATAGTCAATTTGGGCCGTTCATTAGGCGGATGATCTGACGGGAGAAGTTATATTTATTTTAGGTTTTTTTGCCCGAGAAGGCAACCCATCGCTTGTATGAGGGTATTGTATTACGACTGTGTATTGTATGTGTATTCTTGGAGCAAGAAACAAATAGGGAGAATATGAGAGAGAACATAGGATATTACAGTGGATTTGCTGTAGGTTGTGTCTCTTCATTTTTCTGGATAATAGAAAGGAAGGACTGGCTGTTCGTGGTGGACGTAGCCCAAACTGGGTGAACCACATATATTTGTGTCTCTCTAGTTTTATGTGTTTTGTGTGCTTGTTTTTTCTGCATATTTTATGTGTTGCATTTCTTTGTAATATATAATTTTCTAACATATATAAAATGAAGAGATAAAGCAAAAGATTTAGGAGTTACTGCAAAAAGGGAAAATTTGACCAATTTATTCACCTTGTGGAGCCCGATCGTACTTGTACAGATGATGGATGGGACCTAGAGGCTCTGCATTGATTATTAGGCACTGAAAAAAATTATTGTCAGGAACTGGTATCCAATCCCACTGATTGATGACCTTCTTGACCAACTCAAGGGGGCGAGTATTTTAGCAAGATCGATTTGAAGTATAGCTATCACCAACTTCCAACATAGCCCAAAAATGTATGGAAGACTGCCTTCAAATCCAAGGAGGCCCTTTTTGAATGTTTGGTCATGCCCTTGAGGTTGAAAAAATCCCCTGCGAGTTTTATGAGGCTGATGGATGTCATATTGTGGACCTTAACCAACTCGTTTGTGTTTGTATATCTAGATGATATTATTATCTTCAAAAAAAGTTGGTAAGATCACTTTCAACACATTCAATAGATCATTCAAATCCTACAGTAACACAAAATATGTGCCAACCTAGAAAAATGTTCCTTTGGCCTAAAGGAGGTCCAATATCTAGGTCACATCATAGATAAGAAAGGCATGCATGTGGATCCAGAAAATATCCAAGCCATTTGGGATAGGCTGGCCTTGATCACTCTTATGGAGCTTCGCAACATTTTGTGCCTTGCCAATTTTTATCGTAGGTTCATGTTGGGATTATCCCATATCACTTGGCTTTTGAGTCAGGTTACCAAGGGTGGGGCGAAAGAAAAGTTTTTGGTATGATTCCCAGCATAATGAATTTGTTGAGATGAAGCACTACCTCTGATTTGCACCTGTACTCACATTTCCAGACTTACAACTACCATTTGAAATTGAGACAGACAACTATGCCCATGCTATTGGTGCAGTTATCACCCAAAAAAGGCATCAGGTGTCCTATAAGAGTGAGAAATTTTCTAACACAATTTGGAAATACCCCACCTATGATAAGGAGATGTATTCTATCGTGCAAGCTTGTCGAAAATGGGAAAATTATATTTTGGGGAAGGTGAAGGTCATCCACACAGATCACTAAGGGAAGTTTCAGAATGATCACCATCAGAAGTGGTCTGCATATATGGATAAATTCCATTTGAATATCAAGTACAAGAAAGGAAAAACCAATCATGTTGTAGATTTTCTCATTCAGCCACCAGTTGCAGCACTGACCAATATTTTCAACTCTTGTGGACACGAGAACTTTGGATTGTCACAATTATATAAAAATGATCCAGAGTTCGCCACCACATACTAGATGTTACTAGATGGCAAGCAAGTTCAAGAATTCTACCTCTAGGACACATTATTACGCTACCTGGGCCACCTCTGTGTTCCTTTAAGCGAGCATGCACTATATTTGGGTCACAAGACACTTTGGTGTGGAGAAAATTGTGTCCATACTATGAAAGTATTTTTATTGTCCAAACCTCTGACGGGATGTTGGAAAATACATCAGATCCTGCATTGCTTGTGCCATTACCAATTCAAATATTAAGAACCAAGGCTTCTATAATCCTCTCCGTACTCCTAGTCGTCCATAGGAATCCATTTCCATGGACTATATATCTGGCCTTCCTTCAACCAAGCATGGAAAATACTATGTATTTTTGGTCGTCGACATATTTTCTAAGATGCCCATATTGGCTTCCTGCAAGAAGAGTATCACAATGAAGGTCACTGCAAAAATCTTCTTTGAACAACTGTGGGTACTATTTGGGATCCTAGATATCATTATATAATATCATGATAGTAGGTTCCTAAGCGTATTTTGGTCAAGAATTTGGTCATTATTGGACACCAAGCTCACCAAGTCGTCTACATTCCACCCCAAGACTAATGGCTAGATAGAGGTTGTCAACAGGATGATTGTGCACATACTACACATGTACAACTTTAAGCATATATGAACATGGGATTAGATTCTTCCCTATGTTCAACACAACTATAACAAAGCTCTCCATATCTTGACTAGCCACAACCCCTTTGAAGTGGGCTTAGAATTTCCACCATTATGTCCCCTTGATGTTGCACTAACTTTTGCAACTACATAGGAAGAATCTTCCA
Organism: Pinus albicaulis; assembly: GCA_034641835.2. Classification (NCBI taxonomy): domain Eukaryota; kingdom Viridiplantae; phylum Streptophyta; class Pinopsida; order Pinales; family Pinaceae; genus Pinus; species Pinus albicaulis. Next base: position 8,457,748 of record MU968450.1, read on the forward strand.
TGTTAAGATTGAAACTAATAAATCCATTAGGTTTATTGAGGGCATTTAGCACATCCTCAAGTAGGTTCACGACATACTGGAGAAAGCTAATGCCAAATACAAACAACGACATGTTCAACATTGGGTGCCCCATAAGTTTTCGATGGGCATAAAATTTTGGTTACCTCTACAGAAAGAGTGCCTTTCTAGAGCCCATAATAAGCTTCGACCACTAAGATATAGGTATTACACCATCACCAAGGTTGTGGGAGACAACATTTTCGAGCTTAGTATCGCTTCATTCCTCGACTTGCACCCTATATTCAATGTGGACCGCCTTCTGCCATACTTTCAACCATTGATGGACACATTAGACATTGTTGAGCAGTTGACACCAACAGAGCTCAACCTAGACTACATTGAACAAGTCAAAACTAATAGGATCATGGACACACATATCAAGAACAATCGTCAATATTGGGTTGTTAAATTTGGTCAACTCCTGCACCAAGGCAAGTGGCTCTCTAGGGACCAAGTTCAGCCAAAGTTTCCCCATCTCATGGAGGCACTCAACACAATGGTGACCATTGCTTCATAAGGGGGGACGAGTGATCCAGGTGGATATTGGTGGCCACCTTCCTATTCTAGTTGGACCCCCACCATTATACCATCTTTTTTTTAATTTTCCTTAATTGTAGCGTAATTTACTATTTTTGGAAAATTTTCGGGTCTTGAACTTCCAAAGCTGTTTTGAGGCCCCAAATGATGTTTTTTTAGAAAATGGATAAATGTGAGTCTTTGACTCACATTTGTAGTCCTTGGAAAGATATTTCTAACAAGATATCGTGTGCATCAAACACAGATCGTATGCCAAAGTTATGACCCCAAGAAGTTGATGTACCAATTTACGCCAATGGGGTCCACAATTTTAGTGCTTCATCTCCTAGGGTTAGGTTTTGGGATATTTAGGGTTTTCCTAGGATTAGCGGGTTATTGCAAGTTTTTCATCAAGAAATTCTTATGAATTTCCTATCCTATTACATCATTATAGAGGAAAGGAAAGAACTTTGAATGGATAAAGGGATGTGTATATAGTTTTGGGCAGTTGAAGGAATTGCTTACAAATGCTCTAGCCTTGAAAATTGTAGACCCAGATAAAGAGTTTGTGGTGTGTACAAATGCTTGGAAGGGAGGACTTGGTGGAGTCTAGATGCAAGAAGAATAGGTGGTATGCTATAATTCAATAAACCTAAATGGGCACAAGTAGAATTATGTGACTCATGATCTTGAGTTGGAAGCGATCATTGATGAATTGAATATGTGGATGCACTATTTTATTGGAAGGAGGTTTGTTTTGATGAGTGATCACAATGAGATGATATACTTGTTTGTCCAACCTCATATGAATTCCAAACAAGTTAAGTGGTTTTCTAATCTGAGTGAGTTTGAATTCAAGATTGGGTAAATCAAGGGAAAGGAGAATTAGGTTGCAAATCCTCTTAGTATTAGGGTACAGGTAAATCACATTACAACAGTGAGTTCTTATGGGATAGACTTACAGGATCAGATATTGCAAGTAGGACAGTAGGATGATAGGTACCATAATCTTAATCACATGTAACAATAGCAGGGTACATGTAATAGGGATGAGGAATATCATCTCGTAGCAGATGGCTTGACCAGGTTCAAGAATATGATTTATGTTCCATATGATAGTGAGCTAAAGAATTGTATCTTTAGGGAACTCCATGTTAAGTCATATTCAGGTCACCTAGGATATTAGAATAATTTTACAGTTGTGAATAAGTTTTACTACTAGGCGAACTTGATAAAGGAAGTGGTTGAGTTTTTGGCTAGGTTTTTGGATTGTCAATAGGTAAAAGTAGAGTGCAAGCATCGAGATGGTTTATTACATCTGATCCTAATTCCAAATTGGAAATTGGAGGTCATTTCCATGGATTTCTAGACACGATGATTCCATTATAGTTGTGGTTGATAGGTTGACCAAGGTAGGTCACTTCATTATAGTTATGTCTACTAATTTAGCTAGTGATGTGGCTCAAGTATTAATGAGGGAGATAGTGAGGTTGCATGGTGTTCCTAACAATATTGTATCTGATAGAGATGCCAAGTTCATTTCCAGGTTTCAGAAAGAGTTGTTTGCATGTTTGGGGGCAAATTTGGATTTTAGTACAACTTATCACCCACAGACAGACGAACATATAAAGAGGGTTAATAATATTCTTGAGGACATGTTGAGGATGTTTTTCATGCATCAATAGAAGAAGCGGGAAGAGTATCTTCCACTGGTTGAGTTTGCATATAACAAAAAGTATTAGGATTCCTTGAAGGTGAGTCTATTTGAGGAATTTTATGGGAAATTTTAATACTCCCATTAGTTAGAGTGATCCAACGAACATGGTATTTATTGGACCAAATATGTTGGTAGAGATGGAAAAGGAAATGCAGGTCATTAAAAGGAATTTGAAGGCAACACAGGACATGTAGAAGAGTTATGCAGTAGGGTATTTAAGGAGTTTCAACTTAGAGAACATGTGTACTTGCGCATCAAGCCTAAGAGGAGATCCTTGAGGATTGGGTCATGTACCAAGCTGGAAACTCAGTATTTTGGGCCTTTCGAGATCCTTGAGAGGATTGGACCAATGTCATACTGACATGTACTACCTCCAATAGTCAAATTCCATGATGTATTCCATGTTTCATTACTTAAGAAGAACGTCTAGGATATTGATCATGTGATTGACTAGTCTATATTTTAGGTGAAACTAGAGGGAGAATTCCATCCATAACCATAATGCATATTGCAGTGGAAAAAACTCATGCTCTGGAATCGATCAATCGAGAAGGTTAAAGTGTAGTTGAATCACTTCGAGCCTGATGAAGCTACATGGGAGATGGCTTATCAGATGGGAGCTATGTACCCTTCTCTATTCATCAGTTGAGAGGATGTATTCTGATATATGTGTTTGATGTCGTGTTGGTTATATTTATATGTGTATGGATGTTGTAAATAATGCATCGAGTTTTGTTATAAAGCTCCAATAAGTGGTATGGAATTAATGTTATGATGGTCATGGTCTCAACAATATGATATGATGTAAATGTTGCATCGAGTTGTGCTATAAAGCTCCATGGGAAATATGTTTATTTTTTTATTTTTTTAGTGGTTCCTTGGTTATAGGTGTCTTAGAACACCGAGGACGGTGTTCCTCCAAGGGGGAGGGGTTTTTGATATCCCCTGGTTTATTACCATGTAAATAAAATATAATACCAAGGTCACGGGACACACATTCCAAGTTGAATGTTGGGAAAACATAGTGATGGGTATCATTGGTGATTAATTAATGGCTATGGAAATTGGCAAAGGCATTGAAAAGGAAAAGTGGTAATAATTGAAATTTTATTTATGAAAATAAAGGAAAATAGGAGCAAATCGAGATGAAGGGTCACATATTTTCATGTGAGCAAAACTGAAGGAAAAACAGATGAAAATGAAGAAAATAAATGCCTCAATGAAAAAAAGGCTTTTGAGGATCAGTTCACATCATTTGTTGGTAAGATTTTTGACAATTTTTGGGTGGAGCTCTCTTCTATTCTCTCACTCTCTCATACCCTTGCACACTTAGAGAAATCCTGGAGCACTTTGGCATACATTAGATTTGGAGAAACAACGAAAAGGAAAGTGCAAGGGAATAGGTGGATCATCAACTACAACTGGATTCTTTTACCAGTAACAGGTTGCATGCGTGATTTATTTGTGTATTTATGGATGCATGGCATATGCATGTGATTATTTTAATATGTATTGTAATTGGCGTGGAGGATTTCCTACATTGACAATGGTTTTAGCGTTTCCTTTCCATTTCCTAGATAACAATGGTGTTGTGGCTTTTCCACTTGACTGATTTTCTTATTGGTGCTCATAATTCCTTATGGTTGTGGGTTGGAGCAAATGCTATGGAAGCCCTGGAATGACTTGGGTTGAGTTAATAATCCTAGATCCTAGGTTGGGAAAAATTCTTTGGATCCCTTGGTGGGTTGAGTTACTAGTCCCTAGAGTGAGGTTGGACAAATACTTTAGAGCCATGGAAGGTTGTGGGTTGAGTTACTAGTTCCTAGAGCCCTTGAAAACTTGGGTAGAGACCGATCTAGCTGATGATAGTGATGTCCGACTATGGATTTGGAATAACTATGGTTGAGGATTGAGGTGGTTTGGCCTCTGGAAGCCTTGGTTGGCTTTGTCCTGGTGTATTCCATGAGATCCAACATTCATGCTTGGAATATGGCACGATGGTGATTGGTTGAAAGAGAGATTTGGTTCAACCCAATATATGGTCAGGTGGTATGTGGAAGTCTCACTTGGTTAGTATTTTCATATGTTAATATGAGGCATTTCCTTATTGTGATCTATGAGCATTTGTAGTGACTATGTTTGCGATATTATGACTGAGTTTCCATGGTTTATATGTTGGTTATATTATGTGTATTATCTATGGCTCTTGTCATGAATTATTTAATTATTGATTGGTTGATAAATATATGGACTAATAAATGTTGTTGCAAATATGTGGAGAGGCCATAGGGCCTTCTAGGTGATTCTTAGATGTATCTTAGACTATTATGATTAGATATGCTTTCATGACTTGTATCTTACATGTTTTTCACGTGTTTGACGAAATGTCTGGTGTGTTGTAGGAAGTCTAGGTCAATTTTTCCCTCAAGTTTGAATGTTTAGATTTTTTTTTATGTAATTAATGATTATAAGAAGTCTCGGGCAGTTCTGGGCAGTGGTATAGAGACTGAATTGGAATTGTATCTCAGATCTCGGGATTGCACCCTCTGAACTGGGTAATTTGGGTCACAACCACACTAGGGAAATCTTGTGTGTGTGGTTGGAGGCCTTGAATTGCACGCTGGCCTTTTCATGCATGAAGTTGGGGGTTAAGTTGTGAGAAAAGAGACCAAAATCAGGTTTTGGTCACCTAGGGTGGTCCTTTGGCCCCTGAGAGTCATGTATCCTTGAGGGATGTTGTGAGTTGTTAGCTTGTTGTTAGTTTTAGGCCCCTCTTGCTTAACTGGAGCTTGGAGTTCGGGTCATGTCATAATAACTCTTTGCCTCATGTTTATCCTAGTAGGCTTGGGAAATTGGGTAAATATGGGAGGGTTTGGTTACAGGGTGGTATGAGAGTGGGTTTTCGTTTGCTTTGGGTGATATTTGATACCACGGGATGATATCAGAGCAGGTTTTTATTCTCTTTGGGTGATATTTGATACCAAAGGGTGCTGTTAGGAATCTGTAATTTATTAGCAATATTGGCAGAGTCCAATTACAGAAACAACATCGTTTCAACCAACTTTGGGATTCTAGGATCTAGCCCTCCTGAATCTGGAGAGGGATCTCTCCAATATGTACAAAGATGGATTTGTCTTTGAAGTTCGGGGTTATGATATTATGCTAGTTATGAAGGCCAAGGGTTTTTTTGGTTTTTGGATGGTTGAGCATGATTACTGTTCAAGGTGGAAAGTTCTGAGTGCGAAAAAGTTCCAAAGGTGAGAAGTTGCAAGTGAATAGAACAGTTTAGGCTAAAAATATAGATATAACGCTGGTTTTTAGTCCATTGGGCTATGGAGTCATATCTGGGCTTTAATTGAGCATCAACATCAAGAGTGATCCAAGGGGCAAGTCATCTATACCACAAGATTATTGAGATTTAAAATTATGGAATGGAAACAATAAAGTGTTAGAGATGGTGGAAACTGATAATAATTTCACAAAGGATTTATAGTCAGTCCAAACAAGAAAATCCTCTTAAGTAACTATTTAAAACCAACCAAGTGCAGGGCTAACCATTGACCTCTTGGGGAAGTTTGTATTAAAGCAGCTTAATTGACAAACAATCCAATAATCCACATAATTACCTTCAGAAAGTATGAAAACATATAAGAGAAACAAAATGTAACTTAAGATCAGATAAAGTACTTTTAAACCTATTCTGCTTTCAGTCAACACCAAGGGAAACTTTCAGAATCTGCTTTTGGAGAAAAACTAGGACCAGGGCACACCATATCTTCCATAGTCATCTTTAATAAGCATAATAAGGAAAATAAATTTCAAGAACAATATTTTTAAGGCAAACAGTAGGACGAGGGAACTCCAACATTCCTAACTGCTTACTGTATTAAATCATTCTTAACTAACAAATTTGGAGGAAAAAATTGAGATAAAGTTTTTCAATTAGAGAAGGTTACTGGTATACAATAGGTCCTAACTCTACGAATGATGTTATTTATCAGAGAAACAATGAACAATATGACGTACATAGAAGGAAAACAATAACAAAGAGAGAGGCACTTCACCGATGATATAGACCAGGATCCCAAGAAAAAACTTTATATTGATGTCAAACCAGTTACAATCTTCAAGTCCAATGTTTCAGTTCAGCAATCATCTTCACTATTCAGCCTATCTAATCTATCACAAACAGAGCTCCAAGGGCCAGTAAATACTATTTACAATCAGAAGTTCAAGCTCAAATATATTTCAAAGTTCTACAACCAACCTCTCACTCATCTTCTGCTGTAGTATATATAGAAGAATGAGGAGGTGAGATCTGATAAAAGATCTCAATTACAATTAGTATAGAGTTAATGTATTCTTGGCCCTTAGGGGGCTCAATGAAGAAACTGTACAGGTGTTTCACTGTATTAATTGATTTACACTTATGAATTAAGCTCGGTGGGAGCTTTGTTGACCTTTGAGGCTTTGTGTGATACTAGGGTTACTTTGTAGATATATTTTGCATTAAGTTTCATTGCGGAAGTAAATTTTCCGGCTGTGATGAGGCGAAAATATTTATTCGATTAATAACTTTGGCCCCTAATTGAGTACTTTGAGGAACAGGGGGCACTATGGTAGCTGAGAGGAATCGATTTGCCTCAGATTGTGGCAGTGGAAGCATTCCTGATTGATAAAACACTTTAGGTTTTCTGTAAACTGTGTTTTATTTTGGGATTAGGCTTTTGATAAGCATCTTAGACGTAATCCCCACAAATCTGTCCTTTAATCCTCTGTTCTGGTGCATTTTTGTCTTCGACGCTGATACTCTTTGTCTGTGCCCGATTTGCTGTGTTCTTTGCTATTGTGCAGGGCTGCGCAGGGTTCATAAGGCATCCATGCCTGAGGAAACACTGAGGAAACGTGCATTTCCACCCTGTGGATGATTTCCTTTGACGAATCGAAGAAGGGAGGGTCGTCACCCTCTGCCTCTGAATATTCTTTGAAAATTGCGAGAAAAAGATAAAAAACCCTGCAAAATATGAAAACTATTAAAAAATCCTGCTTTATAGGTTGACTGCATCGGAGGGCGTGCGAGGAGATCGGAGCCATTGGATGGCATCATCCAAAGGTTAGGATTGATCAAGAGCGATCGTGGAATGGGTGAAAGAAGGATTAAATCTGAGCCGTTGATCGTGCAGAGATCGACGGTCGAGATTGAACAAGGCAGTCAGAGGAGAAGGATGAATCTGAGTCGTTGATCGCGCAGAGATTGATGGTCGGGATTGGGCAATGGAAAGTCAAACGGAGAGATCGGGCGATGAATTGTGGGTCGTCGATCTGCAAATCAGATCGACGTCGGAGATTGATTTGCCACTGTACGATAGCCCGACTATCGCGTGTGTATCTTGGTTAACCATCGGGCATCTTCTTCGAGCGACAGCCGTTGGATGGGTGGCTTCAGATCGGACGGTCCACGGGGATATCGCTCGGCATCCTCATCCGAACGATAACGCGCGATGGATGAATTTAATACGTGGTGGATGGCGTTTTCCGGAACAGTGCTCGGGACGCGTGTCAAGCAGCGTATGGAATCGCTGGCGATTGGGGGAAAACAACCTTTCGCCCAAAGGTGGTGCAATAAAAACCACGCGGTTTTGGGAAAACGACGCACGGCTGGGGGGTCCACAGGGAGGTGCGCTCCGCACCGTCGGATCTATGGATTGAATCGACGGTCGAGATCGCTCCATAATTTGCACGGGCAGAAAAATTAAATAAAATGAATTTCAACGGTTTAAATAAATATTGAAGGTTTCTTAATGGTTTGCGAAGAAATATTTATTTAAACCGGATAAGCGCTCGACTGGCTCAGCGCGCGATCACAGCGCCAGGGTGTATGGGTGGAAAGGCTAGGGACTTAGCCTAAGGGGGCTTAAGCCCAATATATATAACAAAATGGGTTTTTAATGGTTTTTCTCATGATTTTCAAAGGTTTGAGGGTTCCGATAAGGCCAAGAGTGAGTCTTAAACCTTATAAAGGGGATTTTGATGAGGGGAAAAGGCAGAAATGTGAAAAAGAGGGATTTTTGTGGGAAATAGGGGGATAGAAAGATGAGGTTAATTTGGGAAGAAGGGAAAGGAGAAAATGGTGTTTGCAACAATATTTTGGCTTTGGAAATCAGTAGGATTTCAGAGTATTTTGGGATGAAAACAAAAGTATAGGATCTGGACAAAGGCAGGAGGCCTTTAAGAGTCTTCAAGAGACAACAATTTTTAGTAATAGAATTTGTTCCTTGAAGGCTCAAATATTCTTAGCCACCTTTTGCTATAACAAATATTATAGGTGGCTAACAGTGACTCCACTTGGGGATGGTGCCTTCTTGAAGGCATCAAGAACTTCAAACTTGCTTTCTCTGGGAGGCTGACCTGTGCCTTATCCATTGGGCTGCTCTTCTTTTACTGGGATGATCTTTCTCTGAAAAACATATTAGCAACCATGAAAAACAATGGATCTTCATCAATACAAACTTCTACCTACCCAACCCTACTGATCTAACATTTTTTCTTCTTTAGAGTGCACTTGGATTGGCAAAATCTTTTCACAACATTTTATTCATTTGAAAGCAGGAAATCTAATCTATTTCTACTCCTTATTTCTCCATGGACTCAGATTAAATAGTTTAGCCCATATGATTCTCTACCTAATCTACTAATCTGTTAGGATTAAACTGTCCAACAGATTTTTACTCTCTAAATTTCTAAAACATAAATTTAAAAACAATCAAGTCAAGATTAAGCTGTTTGACTTGCTGTGATCTATGGCATAAAGACAAGCTACACATAGAGATTTATTTTGCAAAAAAAATAAATAAAAAATGGAAGGCTTAAGATCTGAAATTTGAAAACATTTCCTTCCTCTTTTCTACAACTCTGATTTGACTCTTATTGAGTTGTCTTTCCTTTTTCTCTGGTTCAGATTTTGAGCTTATTAGAACAAGATTTTTACATTTTTTTTACTCATAAAATAAACATATTTGAGTCATCTCTCTTTGGAAACTGAGGTTCAGGTTTTGAACATGTTTGAACCTTTCATTTCTATCCTAATCTATCTACTGATAAGCCAAGATTAAACAGTTTGGCAAATCGAATTCACTATCCTATCAACAGAAAATTTAAAGTTAATTAGTCAATATTAGATAGTTTGACTAACTAGAAGTGTGTTCTTTAGGAGTGGCATTTAAGCTTGCACACTTTCATATTTGTTTCTCTTTTTGGTATGGGGCTATACCTTTCTTGTTTTGACAATCTGCCATCTTTTCTTTTTATTGTTTTTGTATTTTTGTTTTCTTTACAACTTTGAATGCAATGGTGGATGAAATATTTATAATGGAAAAAAGATAAAAAGGCCTTTTAAAACATGACATGGATTAAGAGAAGTAATGTTTGAGCATCCTGCCATTGACAGGACCCCCAAACAATTCTGCTCCATTCAACTCCTACAGGAAAAATGCATTGTTACCAGCAGTTGAATGAATAGAGTAAGGGCCAAGCCATAGGTTGTCAAATTTCCCATGCTTGCCCTTCTCTTCCCTCCTTGAGTCCCATTTTAAAAATTTGTCCCCAATCTTGAAATTGCTGGCTTTTGTTCTTCTGTCAAAAATATTTTTAATGGTGTCCTGTTTCTGCAATGCTTTGCTATACACTTCCTCTCTGGTTTGCTGAAGATGGATGGTCTGATTCACTCTTCTGATCATGTCATTTTATTCAATTTGTAATTCTTGAATCAACTTCATCACTTGAACACCAAGGCTGTTTGGAAAAATTGCATCAGTACCATACACAAGCTGGAAAGGTGACATACCAATGGATTTCTTCAAAGTCAATCTGTCAGCCCAAAGTGCATGAACCATCTTTGTGTGCCAAGACTTCTTATTGTCCTCCAACAGTTTCTTGATTATGTTCACTAAGATTTTGTTTGAGGATTCTGCAAGTCCATTACCTTGAGGGTAATAGGCCGTAGAATGTCCCAATGTTATCTGATATCTATGACAGAACTCAACCATTTTCTTTGATCCAAATGCTGTTGCATTATCAGTGATAATCTTGGTAGGACAACCAAACCTGGAGAGAATGTTAGTCTCCATGAATTTTATGATAACTAAATCATTGGCCTGTCTACAAGGTATGGCTTCTATCCACTTAGTGAAATAGTCTGTGGCAGTGAGAATCCATATATGCTGGGCAAAAGATGGTGGGTGGATTTATCCTATAAAGTCAAGTCCCCACTATTGAAAAGGGGCTTCAATAGTGATTGGATGCAGAGGTAGGGGTAGCAGTTTTCTTTTTCCTTCAAAAATTTGACACTTATGACAGGCTATGATCATCTTGTCTACATCATGGAAAAGAGTAGGCCAATAGAAACCAGCCCTCAAAATTTTGTTGGTTGTTGTCTTCTAGTACAAATGACCTCCACACTCCCCTTCATGGAACTGGTACTTAACCTTCTCTGCATCAAACTCAGGCAAACATTTAAGCAATAGACCACTTGCATTTTTCCAATACAGACATTTATCTATAATGCAATAGTTTACAGCTTTCAATTTTAGGAACCTTGCCATTGTTTTTGTCAAACCAGGTGGTGTATTCAAGTTAAGCAGAACATAAAGAATATCAGCATACCAAGAGGAATTCATAAAATGGTTTTCAACAATGGGTGTTGAGATTTCCTCTTGATCATCTAAAGCATTAATCATATTAATATCAAGAACTTAAAAATTGCTTTCAGCCATTAATCTAGCTAGACCTTGGCTTTTGATGAGTTTAGTGGGTTTTATCTCTAAGTCATACTCAAGGATAATAGCAATCCACTTACCTCTCTTACCATCTGGGTCCTATGTTAGAATGTCTTTAACAACTGAGTTTGAGACAAAGGCAGTGATGTGTGAGTGAAGGATGTACACTCTTAAGTCTTTCAAAGCTTTAACCAAAGCAAAAGCTTGATTTTCCATAATGTTATAATTCAAAGGGGCATCCCTCAATGCCTTGCTAAAGAATGCAATAGGCTGCTCTTGTCCTTGTGGGTTTTTTTGTATAAGGACAACAACTATGGTATGTTCTGATGAAAATGAGAAAATATAAAAATCTTTTGAAAAATCAGGACTTATCAGAGCTGGTTTTTTGGTCAACGCTCGTTTCACCAGTTTGAAGGACTTCTTTGCTTCCAAGGTCCATTTTACCCCTTTCTCCTTTTTCAGCATGTTTGTGATATTCCTAAGGAGCTCAGCTAAATTAGGGATGAACCTTCTCAAAAAGTTGATCTTCCCAATGAAATATCGCAACTCCTTGATGTTTCGAGGATGAGAGATTTGCAATATGTCCTCAATCCTCTTTGGATATATCTTTATTCCCTCTTCTGAAATAATGTGTCCAAGAAGTTTACCTTCTTGGAGCCCAAATAGTGTCTTCTTAGGGTTTAAAGATATTCCAAACCTTCTGCACTTCTCGAAAAATTTTCTCAAATGTTCTAAGTGTTCTTCATCTGTTTTTGAAAACACAGTAACATCATCAAGATAGATAATGATGAAGAAGCCCAGTTCTTCCAAGAATGCTATGTCCATGGCTCTTTGAAAGGTTGCTCCAACATTCATTAGACCAAAGGGAATTTTTACATACATGAAAGTGCCCCATGGTGTTGTAAAGGATGTCTTTAATTGATCAGCAGGGGAAACCAAGATCTGATTGTACCCTAAATAGCCATCCAGCAAAGAAATTCTTCTAGACCTTACCAACCTTTGTAAAATATGGTCCATCTTGGGTAGAGGGTAGTTGTCTTTTAATGAAGCTTTGTTTAAGTCTCTAAGGTCTATACAAAGCCTGATTTCTCTAGTTTTCTTCCTAACAGACACCAGATTAGATACCCACTCAAAATATCTAATAGGGACAATAATGCCAGCATCGTACATTTTCATGATCTCCTTTTGAACCAAAGGTAATTGAACAGGGTTTATTCTGTGCAGTTTATGTTTGAAGGGTTTGTGGTTTTCTTTAAGGGGAATTTTGTGCTGTATTATTTCAGTGTCATAGGATTTAAGATCTTCGTAACCCCATGCAAAAATATCAGAAAACTCTTTAAACATCTCAATGTATTTGAGTTTAATGTGAGCTGGTAAAGTTTTAGACAGTTTAATAATTTTTGGTTTTTCCTCACTGCCTATATTGCACTCCTCCACTTCGGTCTTTACAAGTTCCATTTTTGGTTTATTTTCCACATCATTAAAATCGAACTACTCTTCTAAAGGAGCCAGACCTTTAGGCAAACTTTCATCTTTAGAGTGCAGAGTTTCTAACTCCTTTGTTTCTGACTCTGCAATCACCTCTATTTTGTTTCTAAGTTTGCTAGATAACAGGTTTATATTAGTAGGTTCAGGAGAAGGTTCTTCTTCATCAAGTAAATTTCCTTCATTGCAGTCCGTATCATGATCTGAGTCTGAACTGTGTAGTTCAAATTCATTTCTAAATTGCATGAAGTCTTCTATTTGTTTGTCATTTTCAAACACCTGCCAATAATTTTCATTATCAGGTATAGATGGTCTAAATTTTATCTCAGTTGTGCAGTCTTTGGTGCTATATGGCGTTAAACATGTCCTAGCTGCAAAGGCTAAATTGTGGGCTGCAATATTTATTTTTCTTGGGACAAAAAATAGTTTGTACTCCTCGAATGTTTTCAAAAGGTCCATGGCATCGTTTCGGTAGGCTCTAAGTCTGGGATGATTTGTGTTATATTCCCCATTGACTTGCCTAATGACTAACTCTAAAACCCCATACACATTGAATCTTCTGGCTCCTAACTTTTTCAATAGGTGTAAGCCTAAGAGAAGGGATTCATATTCTGCTATGTTATTGGAACACTGAAAGTTTAATTTGCAGGAAATGCTTTCTATGTGGTTTTTTTCAGTGTTAGTAATCCAAACACCTGCACCATCATTGTTCTTAGTGCAGGACCCATCAAAATACATACTCCATAGAGGACATTTCTTAGTTTCATCCTGGTTCCTGTTCTCTTCAACTAACATGCTCAAAGGTTGTTGTGGGATCTCAACACTTAGTTGTTTTTGTTTTGATTCCTCAGGATTTGCATTTGTTTGAGGGTTTTTTTCTTGATTGTGAACGTTCAAGAGCAAAGGACATCTGTCTTGTAGCTCAAGACCTTCGTTTATTTTGCTAGATTTTACAGGTTCAACAAACTGTTTTGACAGTTCTGTGACATTTACCTTCTCCTCTCTATTTTCCATTAACTCCGTTAGAGTTACTTGTTCATCTAATTTTTCATCATTGAACAAAATAAAAGAATCTAGGCCCGTATTTACAGAATAGAGGGGAGAGTTTTGTGGTCTGTCTTGACTTGTAACTGTGTATTGCATATGAGACTCCCTGTAAAGTCTTCTAGTCTAATTGAAAATAGGGATAGTTTCATAGGTCATGTCCATCTGCATATTCCCCTGCAACTTAGCCCCCCAAGATCTAGATAATAACATTCCATACTTTGGGGGCACATCAGCCACGACAATATCCATGACTAAACATTTGGCTGGAATTTGCGCTAAGTTAACACAGAGGTCTTTGATTAATCCTAAACATCTTACTCTGTTGGAATCAAAGGAGTAAAGGTCTTTGTAAGGTCTGGTGATTTCTAAACCCAGGCTCTCCATCACAGCTTTTGGCATTAAATTATGAGAAGCCCCGAAATCATGCATAGCGTTGTGCAAAATTTTGTCATGGACGTTTAAACTGACATAAAAGGGAGGAACAGGTCCCTTTTGATATCTACCTTCAATCTTAGCACCAAAAGTCAACTTTGGTTGGTCATCGCTAAGATTGACTGTGTCCTCATTTTCTTCTATCCTCAAAGCCTTCAAAATTTGGGTTCTATATACATGTTGGGCAGCTAACTCAGTCAAGGGAATATAGATTTTGATCTTTGAAATTTCCTGCTCCATGCTGAAAGGAATTTGACTCTTTAAGGTGCTAGTTTCAACCTTATTAGCTATCATTCTATCAGCAATATCAGCTTGCTGATTTGTTTTATTTACACTTGACAAAATTGTTTTTGCAGGAGCACTAGCTGAAGTGTTACTACTGCTAATGTTTGCACTATGATTTTCATTGTTTTGAGTGCTTTTATCTTTTCCTTTATCAGAATTTACAGTCACTGTTTTGTCCTTTTGTTTAATATTTTTAGGCTTGGTTGCAGTGTTGTTTTGTGAAGATTGGTCAGAGGTTTTGTTGTTGGGGGGTTGCTGACTAGTTTTACTTCTAAGGTTGTATTCTCTTTGAGGCTCTATGATGAAATTTTCCATGTCTTGATAACAATTTTCATCATCATCTCGTTTTTCATCGTAAGGTGTGTATAGACCTTGTTTCCTATCATAATGAATATCAAAGTCATCATTGCCTACTCCCAGCATGTTGATATCTTCTTCCTCTACTATTTCATCTGTTTCCTCAACCTCACTTACATAGTTTTGATGAAAGGGAGGAGTGATCTACTGATCATATTCCCTAGGTCTGTTCGGAGGTTGGTTCCTTCTAACATTCTGATTCTGGTTTTGATTTCTATTTTGAGGAGAAGCTTGGTTTTGATTTGCTTGTGCTCTCTTGATTATGCTCATCTCTTTCATCATTTCTTCCATCATTTTCTCCATCTTTGAGTTGGAAGTAGAAGGTGTGGCTTCCTCTCTAAATGATACTCTCTTTTCAGCTTTCATCCTTGCTCTTTTCTCCATTAAGTTGACTTGCACAAAAAGAGCACCTCTTTGCATATCTTCCAGAGTTGCAAAATCTCTCTCTCTTAGCTAATAGGTCATGTCAGAGTCAAACCCTTCAGGGAACTTGTTTAAAGCTGAGCCTTGTGGAGGTTTTAGTTCTGGGGAAAGTGCATTATACACACTATTAAACCTAGTGCAATAAGCTTGGACACTTTCCCCGGGGTTTCTATGGAGGTTCTTGTAATCAGAAAGGACTTAGAGAGGATTCTTCTTCACTTCCCATTTGTTTAAGAAAGTTTGATGGAAGCCTAGGAGATCATTTATACTATGGGGGGCTAAGCTTTTAAACCATTTTCTTACTTCTCCCCCTAAGCTTTGAGAAAATAATCTAAGCTTGACAGAATCATCATCAATTTCATTTCTGTCAAAGTAGTCATTCATCTTATCCACATGTTGTGATGAAGTTGTAGCATTGATAGCATCATATAATGGAATTTTGGACTGATAGTCCCGTGGAAGATTGACTAATGGTGCAGGAAGGACTAGGGGAGCATACCATGCAGCCATGATAGGAGGTGGAGGTGGATTCACAGGTGGGTTGACAAAAGGGAATGTGGGCTGAAGTGGAGTGGTTCGAACAGTGGATGAAGGATGAGTAGATGTGGATGGAACAACAGTAGATTGTTGAGCTGATATTGGATGAGAGACACCTAAATTCAACAGGAAGTGTAGATCAGGTGGTGTTGTTTCTCTACTACCAGGATGTTCACTTGTCTCCGGGGATGAAAGTGAAGACTCAGAATCTAGTTGAATTATATCATCAAATGACCTAGTTCTAAATGGATTTACTAAGTCAACTTGTGATTGTTGTAGATCTGAAAGATTTTCAGGAACTGATTTATCTCTCAAGGGTGATCTGAAAACAGTTGATAATTTAATCCTAGGAGAATTCCTAAGGATACTTTCTGGGTTATCAAATAACTCAGGTGGATCAAGGTCAGGATGGGCTCTAGTGTGAATCTTTCTAGGAGCCACTATGCTGTGTTTTTCAACCCAAATAAACAAGAAAATTTCAACCAGATATGACAATATTTAAGAGGTCAACTAATCTGTTTAGATAAATCTTAATCCTACAGTCCTCTAACTGAGTTTGAATGATGTTATAATGATGTGGGTTCTTCCCAGTGGAGTCTTAAGGTCTGCTAAGGATTGTGGAGTCACCAAGTGGAAGTTTTTAGCTCTTAAGGAGGTAAAAGGTTTTATGGTCCACCACCATGTTTATTGAATACCAATCTGAAATATTTTTTGAGTTATTTTTCAGTCATGTGGTTTTTAAGAATATGCTAACTCTGTTTCAAAGATTAGATATGGTTAAGAGACAAAGACAGTATACTCTTATGGCTAAGCCAGCTGATTTTTCAAGGTAAGATAACGTCTTAAGAGAATCCTAGGGTTTACCTAGATTGTCACTGATTCAAACAAGTTTCATCATGATTACCATTCTTTTGGTAGTGCTTGAAAAGGCTGCTTTTTACTCACAATGTTTTCTTGAATCAAGGGGTCCTCTAAGGTCTTAAAAGGTATCAAAAACACTCAGTCCCCAGCGGAGTCGCCAGAAATGTTAGGTGCTGGTGGCTCAGGAGGTTTGATATAGCAATTTTTCTTGAACCGAATCCCTAATTTTCTATGATTATCCTTAAATGAAGATGATCCTGGGTTTTGTTCCCCAGCAGAGTCGCCAGAAATGTTAGGAATCTCTAATTTATTAGCAAGATTGGCAGAGTCCAATTACAGAAACAACATCGTTTCAACCAACTTTGGGATTCTAGGATCTAGCCCTCCTGAATCCAGAGAGGGATCTCTCCAATATGTAAAAAGATGGATTTGTCTTTGAAGTTTGGGGTTATGATATTAGGCTAGTTATGAAGGCCAAGGGTTTGTTTGGTTTTTGGATGGTTGAGCATGATTACTGTTCAAGGTGGAAAGTTCTGAGTGAGAAAAAGTTCCAAAGGTGAGAAGTTGCAAGTGAATAGAACAGATTAGGCTAAAAAGATATATATAACGTTGGTTTTTAGTCCATTGGGCTATGGAGTCATATCTGGGCTTTAATTGAGCATCAACATCAAGAGTGATCCAAGGGGAAAGTCATCTATACCACAAGATTATTGAGATTTAAAATAACGGAATGGGAACAATAAAGTGTTGGAGATGGTGGAAACTGATAATAATTTCACAAAGGATTTATAGTCAGTCCAAACAAGAAAAGCCTCTTAAGTAACTGTTTAAAACCAACCAAGTGCTGGGCTAACCATTGACCTATTGGGCAAGTTTGTATTAAAGTAGCTTAATTGAAAAACAATCCAGTAATCCACATAATTACCTTCAGAAAGTATGAAAACATATAAGAGAAACAAAATGTAACTTAAGATCAGATAAAGTACTTTTAAACCTATTCTGCTTTCAGTCAACACCAAGGGAAACTTTCAGAATCTGCTTTTGGAGAAAAACTAGGACCAGGGAACACCATATCTTCCATAGTCATCTTTAATAAGCATAATAAGGAAAATAACTTTCAAGAAAAATATTTTTAAGACAAACAATAGGACAAGGGAACTCCAACATTCCTAACTTCTTACTGTATTAAATCATTCTTAAATAACAAATTTGGAGGAAAACATTGAGATAAAGTTTTTCAATTAGAGAAGGTTACTGGTATACAATAGGTCCTAACTCTATAAATGATGTTCTTTATCAGAGAAACAGTGAACAATATGACGTACATAGAAGGAAAACAATAACAAAGAGAGAGGCACTTCACCGATGATATAGACCAGGATCCCAAGAAACAACTTTATATTGATGTCAAACCAGTTACAGTCTTCAAGTCCAATGTTTCAGTTCAGCAATCATCTTCACTATTCAGCCTATCTAATCTATCACAAACAGAGCTCCAAGGGCCAGTGAATACTATTTACAATCAGAAGTTCAAGCTCAAATATATTTCAAAGTTCTACAACCAACCCCTCACTCATCTTCTGCTGTAGTATATATAGAAGAATGAGGAGGTGAGATATGATAAAAGATCTCAATTACAATTAATACAAAGTTAATGTCTTCTTGGCCCTTGGGGGGCTCAATGAAGAAACTGTACAGGTGTTTCACTGTATTAATTGATTTACACTTACGAATTAAGCTCGGTGGGAGCTTTGTTGACCTTTGAGTCTCTGTGTGATGCTAGGGTTACTCTGCAGATATCTTTTGCATTAAGTTTCATTGCGGAAGTAAAATTTATGGCTGTGCTGAGGCAAAAATATTCATTCGATTAATAACTTCAGCCCCTGATTGAGTACTTTGAGGAATAGGTGGCACTATGGTAGCTGAGAGGAATCGATTTGCCTCACATTGTGGCGGTGGAAGCATTACTGCTTGATAAAACACTTTAGGTTTTCTGTAAACTGTGTTTTATTTTGGGATTAGGCTTTTGATAAGCACCTTAGACGCAATCCCCACAAATCTGTCCTTTAATCCTCTGTTCTAGTGCATTTTTGTCTTCGACGCTGATACTCTTTGTCTGTGCCCGATTTGCTGTGTTCTTTGCTGTTGTGCAGGGCTGCGCAGGGTTCATAAGGCATCCATGCCTGAGGAAACACTGAGGAAACGTGCATTTCCACCCTGCGGATGATTTCCTTTGACGAATCGAAGACGGAAGAGTTGTCACCCTCCGCCTCTGAATCTTCTTTGAAAATTGTGAGAAAATGATAAAAAACCCTGCAAAATACGAAAACTATTAAAAAATCCTGCTTTTATAGGTTGACTGCATCGGAGGGCGTGCGAGGAGATCAGAGCCGTTGGATGGCATCATCCAACGGTCAGGATTGATCGGGAGCGATCGTGGAATGGGTGAAAGAAGGATTAAATCCGAGCCATCGATCGTGCAGAGATCGACGGTCGAGATTGAACGAGGCGGTCAGAGGAGAAGGATGAATCTGAGTCGTTGATCTTGCAGAGATCGACGGTCAGGATTGGGCAATGGAAAGTCAAACAGAGAGATTGGGCGATGAATTGTGGGCCGTCAATCTGCAGATCAGATCGACGGCAGAGATTGATTTGCTGCTATACGATAGCCTGGCTATCGCGTGTGTATCTTGGTTAACCATCGGGCATCTTCATCGAGCGACAGTCGTTGGATGGGCAGCTTCAGATCGGACGGTCCACAGCGATATCGCTCGACATCCTCGTCCGAACGATAACGTGCGATGGATGACTTTAATACGCGGTGGATGGCGGTTTCTAGAATAGTGCTCGGGACACTTGTCAAGCAGCGTATGGACTTGCTGGCGATCGGGGGAAAACAACCTTTCGCCCAAAGGCGGTGCAATAAATACCACGCAGTTTTGGGAAAACGACGCACGGCTGGGGGGTCCACAGGGAGGCGCACTCCGCAGCGTCAGATCTATGGATTGAATCGACGGTCGAGATTGCTCCATAATTTGCACGAGCGGAAAAATTAAATAAAATGAATTTCAACGATTTAAATAAATATCAAAGGTTTCTTAATGGTTTGTGAAAAAATATTTATTTAAACCGGATAAGGGCCCGATTGGCTCAGCGCGCGGTCACGGCGCTAGGGTGTATGGGCGGAAAGGCTAGGGACTTAGCCCAAGGGGGCTTAAGCCCAATATATATATCAAAATGGGTTTTTAATGGTTTTTTTCATGATTTTCAAAGGTTTGAGGGTTCCGATAAGGCCAAGAGTGAGTCTTAAACCTTATAAAGGGGATTTTGATGAGGGGAAAAGGCAGAAATGTGAAAATGAGGAATTTTTGTGGGAAATAGGGGGATAGAAAGATGAGGTTAATTTGGGAAGAAGGGAAAGGAGAAAATGGTGTTTGCAGCAATATTTTGGCTTTGGAAATCAGCAAGATTTCAGAGTCTTTTGGGATGAAAACAAAAGTATAGGATCTGGACAGAGGCAGGAGGCCTTTAAGAGTCTTCAAGAGCCAACAATTTTTAGTAATAGAATTTGTTCCTTGAAGGCTCAAATAGTCTTACCCACCTTTTGCTATAACAAATATTATAGGTGGCTAACAGGAGCTATCAGAGAAATTTTTGTTCTGTTTGGGTGACATACGATATCACATGGTGGTACCAAAGCGGGTTTCAATTCTCTTTAGGTGATATATAATACCACAGGGTGGTATTAGAGAAAGGTTGCATCACTATACCTAAGGGTGGATGTGATTTTTATGAATGCATATCTGATTGTATATGTGTTTTTAGTGTGTGCATATTGGTTATTTCTCGTGATGGTCATTACTGCAGTTGCGTCATCATGTATAGGATGATGATGTTGGTATGTTAATATGATTGATCTGTTGATATATATATATATATATATATATATATATATTGTGTAGATGATATAGCCTCCCCTGATCTTCACTAAAGTATGTTTATTATGTTTATATTTGATTTATGACATGGTATGTTTGCAGGAAGTAGAAGATCAGATATGGAAAGAATAATGGTGGACAATAGTTCACACGTATCTCCTTATCGATAATATGAGGATCAAAGAGATGATTACTCTCCTGACATAACATACACCTTCAGAATTTTAACAACATATATAAAAAGTTGTAAGGTGTATAATGACAAAATAATTCAGTCAAAAGAAAAACTTGCTAGGGCACAAGAAAAGTAAGTAAAGGTCAATGCAATGATCCTTCAAAGTTTATCAAATTTTTAGAGAAAGGGATAACCATTGATCTATTATGGACAAGGGGAAAGAAAAAGTGTGGCATATGGTAGAAGGTCTCATGGAGGGCACATGTCGGGCAGAGATGACATGGTCAGAGGTGGCAGATGGTTGGAAACAACTGATAGGATAGGTAGTGACTATGGATTCTATTCTAGCTTTGGATCAAAGAGACATCATGGTCATCATCATTATCATTCTTATAGGAGGAGCGAGAAACATTTTTTTTTGAATGAGTTCAAGAAATCCAAGCCTCCTTACTTTAATGGAGAACTGGAGAAACCAGAAGATGTAGAGGCATGGTTGATTGGGATGAAGAAGTTATTTGTGATGCATGATTATATAGAGAATATAAAATCCAAGATATCCATTTTTAGTCTCAAGGGAGAAGTGTACATTTGGTGGGAATATGTGAAGCGTGTCAAATGCATCAAGACAAAGGATTTGAGTTGGCATGAGTTTAAAATACTCTTCCAGAAGAAGTATTTGTCAGAGATACTGTGATGGAAAGGCTAAGGAGTTATATGAGTTGAAGATGGGATCTATGACAGACGAGGAGTACACGACTAAGTTATGAGATCTATTGAGGTATGTACCATATCTTAAGGATGAGAAGATGAAATTTTAGAAATTTATTAGTGGACTTCTATTAGCATTTAAAGATCAGATTGAGTATGATGAACCTCAGAAATTGGAGGAAGTAATTGGGAAGTTGAAACATTTATATGAGCAGTCTAAGTGTAATTCAGAGCCTAAGTAGGGTTGGAAAGGTAATGAAAAGAATAAGGGAAAGTGGGATAAGAAGCAAGGAATACCTCAGGATGTAGGTAACAAAGAGAATGTAGTGTCGTACAAGGAATTCAATATAGTTGTCAGAGGAAAGGGATTTCATTTTGAGGAGCAGAACAAGGGTGATAGTAGGAAGCCTTTGTAGTGTTGGACTTATTGCAAGGATCATCACAGGGGAAATTATCCACAACATCAGGGTGGAAAACATCATATCTACCCTACTTATGAGACACATACAGTTGAGAATGTTTGATAGAGCATTCCTAAAAGCTATGAAACATTGAATAATAAGAAGGCTAATAATCAAGCATATATTATCGAGATGGAAGGTAAGCTTTGTGATCAAGTTGTTTCTATTTTTATTGGCCCTGGATATAACTATATTTATATCAATCCTAAACTAGTGGATAAGTGTTGCTTGAATAAATAAGTGCATACAGAGTCTTGGTTGGTGCAGTTGGCTACAAGTACTAAGAAAATAATTCATAATTGGGTAAGATATTCTGCATTTGAGTTGAACAGTATGTCCACATCAACGCATCTTAATGTACTTCCATTGGGATCACACAATATGTTGTTAGTTATGGATTGGTTGTATATTCAAAATACTAAGGTATATTTATATGATAAGGCTATCGAGTGCTTGGATGATCATGGGGAAAGAAGAAACTTGCAGGGTAAGAAGAAGCCTATGCTAGTGAGAATGCTTACAACTATGCAGGAAAAGTGTAGTAGTAAGAAAGGTTGTGTATTGTTTGCAGTTAATTTTTCTAGTGACAAAGGGAAGGATGTTGAATATGATGAAGTATTGAAGAGGTATACAGTTTTGTACCAGTTTTAGAATGTATTTCCAAAAGATATTTTAGAGTTACCGCCTTAGAGGGAAGTGGAAATTTCTATTGAGTTGATGCTAGGAGTGGAACTAGCATCAAAGGCATCGTATCGAATGAGTACTACAGATTTGGTGGAATTGAAGTTGTAGTTGAATGAAATGCTTGATAAGGGATACATTAGGCCAAGTGTGTTGCCTTGGGGTGCACTAGTATTGTTTGTGAAGAAGAAGGATGGTACCCTCAGATTGTGTATTGACAACAAGTGGTTGAACAAGGTGACAATCAAGAAAATGTATCCTTTGCCATAGATTGATGATTTTTTTGATCAATTGAGGGAAACAACAATGTTGTCAAAGATATTTGAGATCGGGATCAACAGGTATGGATCAAAGATGAGGACATTTACAAAACTGCATTTCAGACCAGGTATGGGAATCATGAATTTGTTGCGGTTCCTTTTGGTTTCAATAATGCTTGAGCTAATTTCATGTGTTTGATTAAAAATATGTTGCATCCTTATCTAGACAAGTTTGTGATAGTATTCATTGATGATATATTAATATATTCTAAGAATAATGAAGCGCAAGTAGAACACCTGGAAGCAATGTTAAGATTGGTAAGAGAGAATCAATTACAGACCAAGCTTAGTAAGTACTGGAGTTTCTTTCAAGAAGGAGTTCATTACTTGGGACGTGTTATTTCCAAGGAAGACATAGTAGTGGACCCGGAAAATATCAGAGCTATCATGGAATTTCTAGCTCCTAGAAATGTGGATGAGGTCAGATAATTCATGGGATTACCGGGTTATTACAGGTGTTTAATCAAGAACTTCTTACAGATTACCTATCCTATTACATCATTATAGAGGAAATGAAAGAAGTCTGAATAGGAAAATGAATGCGCAACTAGTTTTTAGAAGTTGAACCAGTTGCTTACAACTGCTCTAGTATTCAAAAATTGCATACCAAGATAAAGAGTTCGTGGTGTGTACATATACATGCAAGAGAGGACTTGGAGGAGTCCTGATGCAAGAATTATAGGTGGTGTGTTACAAGTCAAGGAAAATAAATGAGCTCAACCATAATTATGTGACTCATGATATTTATTTGGAAACGATAATTCATGCATTAAATATCTGAAAGTACTATCTTCATGGCAGGATGTTTGTTTTGATGAATGATCACAGTGGGCTCAGATACTTTTTTAAGCAACCTAATATGAACTCCAGACAAGATAGGTGGGTTGCTACTCTTAGTGAGTTTTAATTCAAGATCTGGTACATTAAGGGAAAGGAGAACAAGGTTAACGTTGATCTTAGTAGAAGAGTAAAATTAAATCACATTGCATCAGTGAGTTCCTATGGGATAGGCTTGTAGGAGTGAATCTTGTAGGCACAAAAATAGGTTGATATGTACCAGAAACTTAAGCACGTGTTACAGTAGAAAGGTACATGTAATAGGGATGAGGAGTATCATCTCACAACAAATGGCTTGATTAGGTTCAGGAACAAGATTTATGTATCAGATGAAATTGAGCTCAAGAAAATTATCTTGAGGAAATTCCATGTGTTTAGTCAATTTAATGTCTTAAATTTATTTCATTAATTATCAACCAAGGTTTGTAAATTGATGACGTGTGGTGCACTGTATGTGCTTAGTTAACCTATTCCTTACTTCGTTTTTTTGTATTTTATGTTGTTTTGGGGGGGTTTTGTTCTTTGATGTCTACGAATGTTTAATCTAAAAACTATGAAATATTTAAATGATTCTACTGAATTATAAGAACGAAGAAAATGAAGTGTTCCTAATTTAGTCTAATTTTCATAAAAAGAAACCAAAATCTGTTGGCTAGTTAAGACCTAATTTGGAAAACAGAGAATCTATATTATCTTATCATTAGTTCTATTCCATGGATCTAATTCTAAAACTAAGGTTGAAACTGCAGTTATTCTCTTAAGTAGAAGCAGAAAATGAAAAAAACTAATGTACTTATGGTTACTCTAACATTCAATTATGAGGTATGACCTTATTGAGATGATGTTAAGTAACTACCTGCACTTTAACTTCTAATGTCCTAGAACAGTAAGCAAAGAATGCAATGAAAACATATAATGTATATTTAGTTACTTCCAATATTCAATTGTGAAGTGTGAACTTCTTGAGATAGTGTTAAGTAACCAATTATACCTATGATCTAGAAAACTAAGTAAATTATGCAAAATTAACTGAGTAATTGCAATCATTAAACATTCAAACATTAAATCTTGAAACATGATTAAATCAATCTCTTTTAGAATGACTTTTAGGAATATGAGTGATGCAATTAAGTGAGGATCTGAAAGAAAAATATGAACGCATGTAAAAAAAACTAAAAAAAACTAATGTATACTTGAATTTTCTGCAACATGCAATTGTGAAGTGTTACCCTCTTGAGATGCTATGTGAGAAGTCAATTATGCCTTAATCTCTAAATTCGTAGAAAGAAAATAACAATGTGCAGAGTAAATTCAATCACTGTATGAATTAGACATTTAACCATTTAGTTTAGGATCATCATATTGAAATGGCTTTTGAAAACATCCATTGACACAGTTAATTGACAATTTTGTTCTAAGGAAATGGATGACAAAACAGTAAGGAAACTAAGAAAATCTGTAATCTTATTACTCCAATCTTAATTCGATTTGAAAACAAAGTTATCTATATTCACGAAATATCTTAGAAGAACAAGGATGCACAATTGTGATTTAATGTTATGCTATTGATCGAAAATTGGAATGAACATTAACCTAATTAGAAAACATATTTGTTGAAAACAGAGTCATGAAAATTGAACTAAAAACAACATATGAGATAAACCTCCTCTAGTGTAGGGCCCTCTGCAACTGATTCGGCTGAACTGTTAGTTGATTAAGGATGTACTTAAACAGTCATTGACAACACGAACTTTGTATTATATTAAAATGAAGTCTGAATACAAAGTATCAGCAAAAAGCTTAAACTTAACATTTAAAATCTAAACTGTCTTCTTGGCCTTTTACAACCGATATTTAAAGGAAAATACATAGCTATTTGTGAGATAAACTTGCTACACGTGGCTAACTTGAATTAGACTTGCAATAGGACTGTTAGGCACTTGATTTTATATGATAGAGAAAATCAAGAGTCTTGCTACTTTCAGATAACGTACTTTAACCACACCTTTGGTCATGATCTTAGGCTCGCTTTTCTGTTGATCTGGACTAAGTGAATAGGTTATAATCCATGTAGAGATGATTCTAGAAATGCCCATGTGGCCCAATTCTTCATTTGACACTTGGAACCTGCCAGACCATGAGAGTAGCTACAGAATCCATAGTTAGCTGTAGAACAGGCTGCATTTTGTAGCTAAATTGTAAAAATCTATCCAAATAGCAAGAACATGAAAATATAGTATGGCAATCATTTTAATGCATCCTTAAGACAAAACTTAACATTTATTATTGATTGGGGTTTGTGATATTATAAGAAAGTGAGGGAAAGAGGTGAGAAAAGCTGTCAAAGAGAGGGTAATTATGAGGTTCAACATACCCCCACTGCAAAATCATTGCATGTCCTCATGCAATTTGCAAAAATTGTGAGTTCTTCTTCCCTACTGCATTTTCTCAGACACTTCTGCTAGCACATCCAATTTCCTTCTTTTGTTCACCTTTGAAGTGACTGTCATCCTGGGCATTCTCATAAGAAGCTTATACTTGAGGTTAATGACTGCTTTGTGTAGTAACTTGTTCTTTCTTTTCAATTTCTTGTTTTTCTTATACCACTGTCCTAGATGTAGAATGGTATTGTCATGAATTACCTTGTCAAACTTGCTTTGCTACTTCAAGGCCTCATTCTCTTGTTTGATATGTCTGTTCAATATCTCTAGTTCATAAATATCTTGCTTAAGAGCATCAACTAGAGGTTCTTGTGGATTGATAGAAGGTTTTGGGTTCATTGATGCATTTTTCTTCTCTAGTGATTCTACATAATCATATATTTGCTGTTGAACTGGGTCTATTCCTGGAGATCTTCTTCTAGGGCTACCTTCAACATGATGAATAGGAGAATTTTAAGGACTGTGTGCAGGAGAACTGTTAACAGGAGATGGTATTGGGTTTTCCTCATCTAAATTTATAAGCTATATCCCTTTTGATAATGGTTTCTTCATAAACCTTCAGAGTCTAGAGCTTCTTCTCAATTTTGGAGGACTTTCATTCTCCTCAATTGTGACCTTACTCCTCTTTCTTATCTTACCCCTTTGTCTTGATTTGTTTTTTTATTTCTATCAGTTCTTCAGAAATTAGCTTTTCATCATTCTTTTGTAATGAGGTTTCAGGTCTGTTTTAAACATTTATATCAGTCTTCTTTCTTTTGTTTCTACTGGCATTATCTTCCTTGGGTGACTCTGGTGGTTCTTGAAAATGATTTCTAACAAGGAAATCCTCCCAAGTATCTCCTATGCTTCTTAAATGAAACTCAATCAATATTTTTTCCAACCCATGATGATGCATGGTGGTATCTACGAATTGTATTCTCTTTTTCACATTTGAGGCCATCCTTCTTAAACTATTTAGCAGAAAGAAAGGAAGATTGATTTCACCATTTTCTAGGAAATTCATTAGTAAATGGATATGGTAGACATACATGCAACCATACCTTCCTTCACAAGTGAAATTTTTTTGTAAAACCAAGAGCATGTTTCTCCATTTACTTTTAAGAGCTGGACTTGGGATACCTTTTCTAAAAACAGAGATATCCATACCTGGGTTTTTGAGTATTACTTTCTATGATTCACTTTGGAACTCATTATTTTTGAACCATCTTTCACCATGCCTTGGAGGTTCTATAGCCTCGGCCATGAATGACTTAGTCACTGCAAACTTGATATCTCCAATTTCTACTTCGGTTCCATAAAAATACTGAGCAAAGGATTTTGTAATCTCCTTATGAAAACCATTAAATTTTTCTATGAACCTAAGCCATCGAGAATTTTGTAACAATTCTTTGAGCTGTGGGTATCCTTCCATGTACTTTTCTCCCACCGGTTCTGATATGACAATGAGCCCCATCCTTCTACTATGCAGAATTCTTCAACCTTCAGAATTACCCTTCTGTTGTATGAAAATGAATTGGCTACAGATCCGATGGAAGGTTATGGAGGGTTTGTAGGAATAAATAGATGGTAGAGGTCTTGGAGAGACGTAGACAAGTATGCCACGTCATAGAACATGACTGTTAGTCATCAACGAGGGAGTTACTGATGGACCATTATGAAACTTAATACGGAGGATGTGGCTGATATGTAGTATGAAGGAGATTGCAATCAAATCAAATGATGAGTTGTCAAGGAAACATATGAATGTTCATATTATACATGTTTCATGTTTTAACCTCACTATTAAAAATAATTTTTTTCACTTTACCTTTAGAACTTACCCTTTTCGTTTGTTGTTTTCTTTGGTGTTGATCCTTAGGTACCCTTTTCAACATGTTGGTATTCAAAACATAATCCTTCAATTCCTTGCAATCATCATGTGTCAGAACTGCTGAAGTGGCAGTAGAATCAAATTAGCTGCAGAATAGAATCAGTTGCAGAATGCAGTCAGCTGTAATCAGCTGCAGAATGTGCTCAACTGCATAATGTGCTCAACTGCAGAATGTACTTTGTAAAAAGAATGAAGTATGGCCATGGAATATGATGTGAGATGAAATGGAAAATGAAATATGACTACGAAATGGAATGAAAGTGGAATGACTTATGAAATGGAATGAAAGTGGAGTGAGATGGAATGAAACTGTAAAATGGAATGAATTTTTAGATTATGAATTGTAAATTTGAATGTAGTTTTGCGTCACTACTTATTATAGAAAAGAAAATGGAAAATACAGGACGTCAAAAATCTTTGATTTTCACCCTGTATTTTCTGTATAAGTATGCCAATCATCGATTGGTTTTCATACTTATTCATTTCTTCTAATGTTTCTTTTTATTTTATATATATATATATATATATATATATATATATATATATATTAATGTATGTAGGAAAATTAAAAACCAAGTTAGTGAAGAAGAAGAATTCTTCTTCACTAACTTTATATCAATATTATCCTGGAAAATCTTGACAAACTCTTCTTTTGAAAGTGGTTGATGATATAATTTCAAGTGATGACCATTCACAAGAAGAGGTACATTTTCTTCATCTATTGTCCTTATCTTCACTGCTCCATTATCAAAGACTTTTTCAATCTCATATGGCCCAAACCAATGACTCTGAAACTTTCCTTGGAAATATTTGAATTTTGAATCGAACAAAAGTTTGCAATCCCTTGCTTGAAACTACTTCTCCTTGATATACTTATCATGACATTTAGCCCTTTATTACCGAACTATACTGGTTCTTTGAATTGCATCTTGTCTAATTTCATCTAGCTCATTGAGTTGCTCTAATCTATGTTTCTATGCTTCTGATAAATCAAGTCGTAATTGGACTGCCATCTTGAAGGTTCAGATCTGAAACTCTATAGGGAACATAACTTTCTTCCCATAAAAAGTTCGTAGGGAGTATGTCCTGTTGTGTTCCTCCATGTAGTCCTGTAGGCCCATAAGGCTTTAGGAAGCCTTTCTGCCCAATCTCTTATGTGTAGATGTATAGTATTAGATATAATTCCTTCAATCACCTCATTGGTAGATTCAACTTGACCGTTTTCTTGTGGATGATAAGGAGTATACTTTCTATGCTTGATATTGTAATCTTCCATGACACTTTTCACCACCTTTGATGTAAAATGTGTTCCCTGATCTATTACAATTTCTCTTGGAGCACCAAAACGAGTGAAGATAGCTTCAAAAAGAAAATTAACTACAGATCCTTCATTAGCAAAAGGTAATGCTTTAGCCTCTACCCATTTAGTGACACAATTAGTGCATACCAAAATATACTTCTTTTGTTTAGATGGAGGATTAATAGGTCCAACAAAATCCAAGACCTATTTTTCAAAAGGTTTAATGAGTACCTAAGGTTGTAATGACATTTCATTTGAAGGAGTAGGTTTCCCTACCTTTTGGCAACTGTCACACCTTTTGACATATTCTTTGGCATCTCTGAATGTGGATGGCCAATAATATCCTAAATGCAGGATTTTATAGGATGTCTTCTTGTCAACAAAATGTCCACCACAAGGTTCATCATGACATGCCTTAAGAATTTCAGGAATTTCATCTTCTCGAACACATCTTATGTTAATGAGATCTGGACCTGTCTTATACAATTCATTAGTAATCCATGAGTATCTTTCACTTAATTCAATGAATTTTCTTTTCTCTCTAGAAAGCAAATGTGAAAGTAATTTTCCTGTAACTAAGTAATTGGCAATATCTACAAACCAAGGAGTCTCAGTAGTTATTGCAAAAAGATATTCATCAGGAAATTTATCTTCAACTAGAGTGTCATCTTTGATATTTTGAATTCGAGACAAGAAATCAGAAACTGTGTTTTATTTTCTAGGTCAGTCTAGAACAATAATGTTGAATTCTTGCAGGAGTAATAACCATCTTGTAACTCTACCATTAGTAATATATTTTCTCATTAAGTATCTAATTGCAGAGTGATCTGTATGAACAAAGGTTTCATAGACTGTTATATAATGTCTGAATTTGTTTATAGCATGAACAACAGCTAAGAATTCATTTTTAGTAACAGTGTAATTTAACTCCGTGGGAATCAAATTCTTGCTTGTGTAATAGATGGCATAGGGAATCAAATATTTTTTTCTTAATATAGCTCCTAGAGTTGTATTTGAAGCATCTGTTGAAATGTGAAAATGTAGTCTCCAGTTTGGACCTCTTAAGATGGGTGCTTCAGAAATTTTTTCTTTTAAAGTCTCAAATGCTAACTGGCAATCAGTATTCCAACTAAATTCACAATCTTTGGTGATTAGTTTGAAGAGTAGGGATGCTATTTTGGTGAAATTTTCTATAAATATTCTATAATATCTTGTGAATTCTAGAAAACTTCTAACATCCTTTTGGCAACTTGGAATTGATAGCTTGGAGATGACTTCAAATTTAGATTTATGAACTTTAATTCCATCTCCTGAAATGTGATGTCCTAAAACAATCTCTTCTGTAAACATCATGAAACATTTTTCATGGCTTAGTGAAAAGTTTTCTTCCTTACATCTTTTAAGAACCTTTTCCAAATTTTGTAAAGCTTCTTCAAATGTATTACCATAAACTATAAAGTCATCCATATACACCTCTACACAATCATGTATTAGATCATAAAAATTCCTATTATTTCCCTTTGGAATGTTGCAGGTGCATTGCACAATCCAAAAGGAAGTACTCGGTAGGCATAAGTACCCCATGGACCGATGAATGTGGTCTTATCTTGATATTTAAGTGCTACCTGAATTTGATTGTAACCACTAAAACCATCCAGGAATGAAAAATACTTTTTACCTTCTAATGTATCCAACAGTTGATCTATAAAGGGTAAAGGAAAATTATCTTTTAGGGTAGCTTTATTCAATTATCGATAATCAATGCATACCTTCCATTTACCATTCTTTTAAGAAAAAATCACTAAATGGGAAACCCACTGACTCTCTGAAATTGGGTAAATGATGTTTACATTTAACAACTTTTGCAACTCCTCTTTCACAATTTCCCTAAGATTTGGATTCATCCTTCTCTGAGGTTGTCTGATAGGTTTGCAATTTTCCTCAATGTAAATGTGATGTATACAATTCTTAGGACTAATTCCTTTCATGTCAGTGTATTCCCATGCATATGCAGAATAATGTTGTTGTAATGTTTTGATTAGTTTTTCTTCTTGTAATTTTTCCAAGCTATTATTTATGTTCAAGGTTTTCCCTGGAAAGATTTCAACTCTAGAGCTATCAAATTCTTCCATAGAATAAAGAGACATCTTCCTAGATGAGAAATATTCAATATTGATTTTTTCTTGAAATTGATCATGTTCATATTCTGGAGATGATTCATAATTTTCTATTGTATTTAAGATTTGACTATCTTCACTAATGGTTGAAATAGTAAAGAGAGGTTGTATATCATCTTCATCATCAATCCATTCTTTGTCATCTATTTCTGTGATTGTTCTTGCTGGAGGATATAGAGTGAATTTCTTAGATGAGTTACCATCAGAAATATACATGTCACTAGATCTACAACTAATGAAAGCATTAGCTGTAGCCAACCAAGGTCTTCCTAATATGAGTGGGTGTCCTCCTAAATTATTCTTAGGAGTTAAGATCATAAAATCAACAGGTTACTCCCAAGAATCTAAGGACACTGAGATATATTCTAACACACTATTGAGGAGGTAAATCCCCTCTGCGGATAGAGGCGATCCCTACTAGCCCAGTAGGGGTCTAGCAACAATCAGAAATGTTACGACACAAGTTCCTAGTTACGAATGAAAAGACTAGAGATAGAAGCCTACCTGGATTCCAACGCTATGATCTGAAGAAGAGAGTGTTCCCGTTCCTCAGCCTCGGCAGATCACGATCCTCCAACGATCTCCGTGGGTGGACACCTGCACATGCAAGAAACAAACAGATACAAGCATAAAATCCGGCATACGTAACTCAATATCAGTCAGAAAGGATACTATTCATATTAACATCATTGAAAACAGAGTGGAACCATAATCGTAATCATTCATTAAATAATGATCGAAAGAGATTACAACCAAAGTTCTGACGTCGTGGTCTCCTTCGGATGGGGACGGGTCTCCGGTCGTTCACGTCTCGCAAAGCTCGCCAAGGAAAGGGAAACCTCTCCAGAGTCTCGTAACAATGGTCTCCTCGCTTGAATGGGCCTTAAGGGAAAGAAGGGATTCTTTACAGCACAAAGGCACTTGGGATTGGAGATTAAGCTTAGGCACTTCAAGACTATATTTTCCGGCCCCTTCATCAATGGATGAAGGCTATATTTATAGAGGAGAGGAGGAGGTTGGGATCCCTACAATAGTGGAAGGGAGGCCTTATCCTTTGGGAGGTTCCCCATAAGGTGGAAACAAAAGGCCAAAGGAGGAAGGCCGTGGTTATTCAGGCGAAACCACTCCTGATGACTCATCCACGAAGTTGTTGTAATCGAAACTTCGCCTCTTTTTTTTAAAAACTTTCCATGATGGCACGGGTGTAGCGGGACGGTGAGTAGGGTGGCGCGGGCTGCAGTGTTTATTTTCCCCCATTGGCGCGAGTACACGCGGGCTGCCGGCGCGAGAAAAACGAGGTGTTTTTGGGGAATTACCCTTTCCGGGGAAATGATCAACGGAAAATGTTGTCCTCATGGAAAGAGGATACAATGATGTGGTATTTTCAAGGCATGAAGCGCTTATTGCTCTGAGAAACGGCCATCAATGGGCGAGATGAAGATTGCGGGGACGATGACAAATTAACGTATGTGAGATGCCCCCTAAAGCATGAGGAGCGAGAGAGAGGGGGTGAAATGCTTTACGAACATGTTCAACGAAGCCCAGCAGTGGAAAGCATAGTAGAAAAATACCACTGATATCTCAAGTACATGATGTATATGCGGTATGGGCGCAGCCATCCGAAACAGAGTACACTATAATCCGGATCCAGGGTATGGGCGCAGCCATCCAGCGAGGATCAAATAAATAGACTCAAGTATGGTCGCAGCCATCCAATCAATGGGTCATATACATAATGATAATAATCCACAATCGCAGCCTGGATTACAACAGACACAATCCAGGGTCTTGCGCTCCATCTCGACCCAAACAAGTACAAGTTCGAGCATGTGAATATGTGAGCTGATGTCGAACATGCAAGAACATCGTCTGATTACCAGCCAAATGTGATGAAGAGCATTGAATGAAAGGGGAAACTACTATGTGTAGTAGCCCTCAAGGTACTACGGGGTACAATCTGCCATTGTTGACGAATCAATTTATGCCTCGTCGCGAGAGGGATTTACTCCTCAATCTCGCCATCATCCCTTCTGGTTTTATCCCGAGTTGTATACGCACGCAGGTCAACTATGTGGCTACCTACCCCGTGCCTGTGCTCAGTGATGATGTCGTCGTGCATCAAGTGTTGGGGGCATTGGGTCCTGACTTCCAGGATTTTTTCCTTCCATCAGGAGAGGAACTCTTGGAAGCGCTGACTTCTTGTTCATTATGATGAGGTCTGTCGGAGCATGGTTCTTTTCCTGTGTCAAGCTCCTTAAAAAATGAAACCAGGTTTTCGGAGCACAGTTTGTTTTCCTGTGTCAAGCTCCTTAAAAAATGAAACAAGGGTGTCTGAGGATAGTTCTTGTAATGTGTCAACCTCGTTAAAACAATGAAACACGTTCCTGTTCAATTCGAGTCTTTGTTTAGATCTCGTAAAATCCCAGTCGAGTCTTTCTCTTGATCTCGTAACTTGAACCTTCACTCCACCTGCCTTTCATATGGACTGAAGCTTGGGGGGCATGTACCTCGAATTGAGTCACCATGCTGGGGGCATGCTTACTTTTTCAAGCATAGTTTGTTTCCGTTTCAAGCTTGTGTAAAAAATAAAACCAGTTTCAAGCATAGTTTATCTTTGTTTCAAGCTTGTGTAAAAATGAAACCAACTTCAAGCAGAGTTTCTTGATTTCAAGCTTGTGTAAAAATGAAACCCTTCCCATTTTACCTCTTGTGATTTCCATTTTATCAGCCTATTTTTGCCATATGAGCCTTGGTTTTCTCACTCCATCGTCACTATCTGCTTGGCCAATCATATGCCTTCACTTGGTTTTTTTACCCGTTCCTGAGGAACCGATGCGATGAGTGGTCTTGTTAGCCAACCTCTCGACCTTTATTTTTTCAGAGTAGTTCCATCATTACAGGAACCAGTTGCTACCCTTTATACCACTCGTTCCTCCAGGAGGAGTCATCTTTCAGCTCTTTTCTGACTCTCTAAACATGAAAAGATTGCCGAGGCCCTTGTCGTTTCAATCTCGTTAAAATGGACAGAAATCAACATCTACCCAGTATACGTTTACCCCTTTTTCGGGTTGGGATAAATTGATTACGAAAAAGGAATACCCTAGCCTATCGTGACTAGGAGGTTTCCTCGGATATTGTTTTCTACCTTTTCGGATCCGAGGAACTATTTACGAAAAGGGACTGTTGGAGTTTACTTTTCCGCTGTCTTTTCAAACTCTCTAAACATGAAAAGACACCGAGTTCTTCCTTTGTTAGACTCGTTAAATCTAAATGACATCGGAAATTGTCAATCATGACGTTGTTCGAGTTTCTCCTTCCTAGGGCTCGTTAAATGTACTAGGATGGGTTCGTCCGAAGGATGGACTTATATGACAAGCATATGGTATCCTCTTCAAGCTTGTGTAAAAATAAAGAGGTACTCGCCAAGCATGGTGGGGGAAAATGGAACCATCATCATTGTCGTGTCGGCAGTATGTCGCTCTTGAACATGGCACTTGTCTGCATTCGTGTCGGGTTGGGGACATCTCATCTCGGTTTTTCATTGTGCCTCCGTGGGTTTGGATAATCCCTTTTGACCTCTCCTCTGCTCATTGCCTTGTCACCATGACCTCTGATCTCTTGATGTCAGATACTGCCAAATCCATTGTCGTGTCGTTTATATGTTCAAGAGAAGTTGGCCTTTGTAAATATCAACCTTCCTCTAATTCTCATATGATCCTGATTCACAACAAAACATCATGTTCCTCTATCTTGTGTCGATGATGTGGGAAACATTATGGCCCACCTTTGATCAAGGTTGCTAACGTATCAAAGGGCTCATTATCTAGGGAGCGATCTAGAGACTCACCTTATGGTACTGTGGAGCACACACACATGCCTCAATGGCGGGTTCGTCGCATTCGCGTGAGGTTTTCATCATTGGCCTCACGATCGAGTGATTACACGGTGTTCGACGCCAACCCATTGATTCACACGTCGTAGATTGTGCACCCTTGATGCCTTGAGGACCATTGTCATCATTGGCTCCATACATATATTTACGTACTGACTTTCATCATTATTTGGTAATCGGACGATGTTCCTGCATGTTTGACTTCAGCTCACATATTCACATGCTCGAACTTGTGCTTCATTTGGGTCGAGATGGAGCGCAAGACCCTGTGGATTGTGTCTGTTGTAATCCAAGTTGCGATTGTGGATTATTATCATTATGTATATGACTCATTGCTTGGATGTTGCGACCATACACCGAGTCTATTTGTTGATCTACGTATTTGGATGGAGGCTGTATACTGGATCCAGATTATAGTGTACTCTGTTTCGGATGGCTGCGCCCATACCACATATACATCATGTACTTGAGATATCAGTTGTATTTTTCTGTGTAGGTTTTCCGACGGTGGGCCTTCAGTTGAACATGTTCTCGTAAAGCATTTCACCCCTCTCTCTCTCGGGCCTCATACTTTAGGGGGCATATGTTACACAGTAATTTGTCACTGTCCCTACCATTCCCCGTCTCGCACAATGGAGGACCCATTTTGTGACTTGTGAACATTATCATGCCTTGAAAACATCATCAATGCATTCCTATAAGCATGAGCTTCATTTGCCCTAAAGACATCTCCTTGCAAAAATCATGAAAAACATCTCTTTTTGCATTGGCGCGGGCAGACAGTTCAGAACTCGCGCAAATGGGGAAAATCCTGCAAAGAGGCCACGCCAACTGGCGCTCTGTCCCAGAGCAGTAGTCGCGCCAGCCAATTTAAGGAGTGTTTTTTAAATAAAGATGGTGGAAGTTGAGTTTCAACAAACTCAAAAACCATTGCCTATCTTGAGTTGGGAGGTTTGGATGCGGGAGTTCTATGGAAGGGAAGTGGTTTTCCACCTCCCATGGAACCTTCCTTGTTGATAGGGCCAATCCCACAATAATAGGGATCCCAACTCCCTCCTTCCCCATCTATAAAAGCCTGCTCAATTCCATGGCAAGCTAGTCTTGAAGTGCCTAAGCTTTGAATCTCCATATTCCCAAGAGCCTTTGTGCTGTAAGAGCCCTCTTTCTTCCCATAAGGCCGACTCAAGTAAGGAGACTATCGTCGAGAGACTCAGGAGAGGTTTTCCCTTTCCCTGGTGAGCTTTGGGAGACGGGAACGACTGGAGACCCATCCGAAGGAGACCACGACGTTAGAAATTTGGTTGTAATCTCTTTCGATCGTTATTTAATGAATGATTACAATTATGGTTCCATTCTATTTTCGATTATGTTAATATGAGTATTATCCTTTCTGAATGATATTTAGTTGCGTATGCTAGATTTTATGCTTGTATTTGTTTGTTTCTTGCATGTGTAGGTGTCCATCCGCGGAGATCGTTGGAGAGTTGTGATGTAGGGGTAGAAGGCAGGAACGCTCTCTTCTTCGAGATCATAGCATTGGAATCCGGGCAGAAGCTATCTCTAGTCTTTTCATTCGTAACTAGGGACTTGCGTCGTAACATTTTATGATTGTTGCTAGACCGCTAGCCAGGCTAGTAGGGATGTACTACGCTCTGCCGAGAGGGGATTTACCTCCTCAACAATTTGACATCAATAGATCGAGGTCATGGTGACAGGCAATGAGTAATGAGCGGACGAGAGGTCAAAAGGGATTATCCAAACCCACGGAGGCAAAGTGAAGAACAAGATGAGATTTCCCCAACCCGACACGAATGCAGACAAGTGCCATGTTCAAGAGCGACATACTGCCGACACGACAACGATGCTGGTTCCATTTTCCCCCACCATTTCTTGCGAGTACCCCAATTATTTTTTTATAACAAGCTTGAAGGGGATAGCATATGCTTGTAATATAAGTCAGCCCTTCGGGTGAATCCATCCTAGTACATTTAACGAGCCCTAGGAAGGAGTGACTCGAATAACGTCATTTCGACTGAATCCGATGTCATCAGGGTTTAACGAGTCTGACAAAGGAAGAACTAGGCATCTTTTCATATTTAGAGAGTTTGAAAAGACAGCAAAAATTAAACTCCAGCAGTCCCTTTTCGTAGATAGTTCCTCGGACCCAAAAAGGTAGAAAACAATACCCGAGAAAACCTCCTAGTCGCGATAGGCTAGGGTATTCCTTTTTCATAAATAATCCATCCCAGCCCGAAAAATGGGTAAACGTATACTGGGCAGATTTCGATTCGTGTCCACTTTAACGAGATCGAAATGACAAGGGCCTCGGCAATCTTTTCATGTTTAGAGAGTCAAAAAAGAGCTGAAAGATGACTCCACCTGGAGGAACAAGTGGTATAAAGGGTAGCAACTGGTTCCGGTGATGGTGGAACTACTCAAAACAAGTAAAGGTTGAGAGGTTGGCTAACAAGACCACTCATTGCAGCCTTTCCTCAGGAACGGTTAAAACAACCAAGTGAAGGCATATGATCGGCCAAGCGGATAGTGACGATGGGGTGAGAAAACCAAGTCTCATCTGGCAAAAACAGGCTGATAAAATGGCAATCACAAGAGGTAAAATGGGCAAGGTTTCATTTTTACACAAGCTTGAAATCAGGAAACTTTGCTTGAAGTTAGTTTCATTTTTACACAAGCTTGAAACGAAAACAAACTATGCTTGAAAAAGTAAGCATGCTCCGACAACCTTGTTTTATTTTTTAAGGAGCTTGACACAAGACAAAGAACTTTGCTCCAACAACCTTGTTTCATTTTTTAAGGAGCTTGACACAAGAAAAGAACTCTGCTTCGACAACCTCATCATAATGAACAAGAAGTCACAGCTTCCAAGAGTTCCACTCCCGATGGAAGGAAAATATCCTGGAAGTTAGGACCCAATGCCCCCAGCACACTATGCACGACGGCGTCTTCACTGAGCACAAGCACGGGGTAGGTGGCCACATAGTTGACCTGTGGTGGGGCAGATACAACAGGTGGATAAAAACCAGGAGGGGGTGATGGTGGGCCAGAAGCCACATTAGGACCAAAGAACGAAAGTTGATCAATGGTCACGATCTGTCCTTCATGTGGAAAGCACATCACGCGAAAGAGGGAGGAGACAAGCGCTCCCATGGCATAGGTGTAATCGCGCCCCAGGAGCAGATTGAAATCCAATGGGCCTGGAACGACCATCATGTCCATATGGACGGTTTTACTTCCCAAAGTAATTGGTAACCTTGGAAGGATCCCCAACGGTTGACTCGTCCTTATGTTAAAGGTCAACAGATTCTGCGTAACAGGTGCAAGCGGTGGCGAACCAAAAGCTTGCCAGGTAGTTGAGGATAGAATACTAACAGAGGCACCTTCGTCTATTATGGTGCTGGGTACGACCAGACCAAGAGCCTGTACTGTGATCTCGAAAGGCACGTAAGACGGAAGGCGGAATCCTGCAAATCGGTTCCAATCAATGGAAGTGACCAAACTAATCGGAGGGGCTACCATGGAAATGCGAAGGTCTTCCCCTGATGTTACGGAAGAAGAAGCATCCTCCATAACCTCCATCTCGAAGGTGGGAGGGATATCCTCTGGAGCCTCCATCATGGGGAGCGGAGGAGGAGCTTCTTGAAGTACGGGGACGGGAGAAATCTTTCTCAGTACGAATACGAAGAGATCGAAGGACATGGAGGGTGTGAGGATCCACTCTCGACGAAAGACCACAGTGCGCGAAGTGAGCGGGGCAGGTTCAGCGATCCTACGACCAATGGTTGGTGGGGGACGGATTCGTGAATTTGAATTTCCGAGGAGCGGGATCGACCAAGGATGACACTTGACCAATGGTAGGATCGGTTGGTGGAGGACTCAAAAACTGACTACATTTGTAACCGAGGTGGAGAGCACGCGGCGCGAGAAATAGGCCGGGTTGTCCAAAACTCACTTGGCTTCATCCATATAAGGGCAAAGGTGAATGGCATGGTGCCCTTCACACAACATACAGGGATTGGTGATCTTACCCTGCTTCTTAGAATTCTTATCAACAGCAGCTGAAGAAGTGCCCCCAACTTGGTTCCCGGAAGTCAAAGGCAGTGGCAGATGGCCATCGGACCATGCTTCGAGCACCTTGGGGATGCCAGGGCAGTCTCGAAGAAGATGGTCTCCCATGCACAAAAGGCAAGGGAACTTGACTTTCCATGGAGGGTTGGAAGGTTTGTCAAGAGGAGATATTTCAGAAACAGTGGCTGCACTTTTAGCCTCTCACTTATCGGACTTCTTCTTCTTTATCTTCTTCTTCTTCTTCTTAGCCACCTGGTTACTTGAATCCAGACTTTCACCAGGCGAAGTAGAAGAGGAGGACGCGGAAATAGGCGAAGAGGGGAGAGGTCCGGCTGGCATCAACATGATGTTGTTCGGGTGGAGGAGCGATTGAACGAAGTCGAGACATTCGGGACCACGGAGGTTGAGAACAACCCAGACAAAGCAACCCAACGATTAACCGGAAGGGACAACGTTGCCATATAAGGAGCACCAACATTTTCAAAAGGAGGAAAAGGACCAGGATTCCCATCGAAGGGGATTCCTTGGTTGGTGAACTCCGGGAAAGTTGCCATCAAAAACGATCTTGAGAACAACACCCTAAGGAAACTAACTTTAACCAGTAATATTTCATGGGCAGTTAATTTTTAAAACATTGAAACAAAACTCTACTGTTTCATCTTTTAACAGTCGAGAAACAGGAAAAATGTGACTCTATCTCTTTCAGTTTTGAAGCAAGCGTGAAAGGACAAGTGCTTGGTGACCTTTTCAAATTTAAAGAGTCAGAAAAGATCGAAATGACTACTCTGGTAATCTAGGCAAAGAGTGTACCAAATAACCGTGAACCGCAATATACACCTTGGTTTCAAAATGAAAGAGAAATCAACGAAGGACTTAACGTACGTGCAGGCAATCTCCCTGAATGATGTGTCTGGTGTATCACAGGTATAGGGTGGCAGACTCGGCTTCCTATGGATAAAGGATAGCAACCTAGTGGGGTCTCCATTTATATACGCAACGATATGGGGAGCACGGTCAGGTACTATTCTTTGTCCTAAAAACCAAGAAGACGAGCAGCTGACTACTAGGTTTAGCAATAATGAACAAATCTCTAACCTAGACCTCTAAATGTTCGTTAATGTTTCCAATGCTGCCTTAGGTTAATCGAATAGATTTTAAAGTTGATCTTCGATTAAGTTTCAATTTTCAGGCCCTATTTTATGTAGTGTCTTAAAAGACTCCTAAATGCAAAGCTACATGCCACAATCCAACATTTCGTTCGATGAAAACTAATTAGAGAAGAGTTGAGAGCTTTTACACAAACGAAATGAATGGAAGACAACAATGAGATCTCTAATGCAACTAATGAAATTGAAAACTTTTCATTCAGATCACTAATCACTAGTAAAATCGAAAAGATCACAATTTGCACTAATTCAACCAAAAGCACAAGATATTTTTTTTTGCAATTTTCAATGTTTGATAGCTAATATGCACTAAACAAGCTTGAAAACAAACGGGACAACTTGAGAAACGATATTCAATAGAGCAAAACAAAAAAACTTCACTCAACAATGCAAGCAATCAAATCCCAAATCGACCAAAGTCTCTCAAAACCAAGAAAGACTCAAAAGGCTCCAATGGGCTGTGTGATCTAGGCCCAATGCAAGACCAAACAAAATTCGAATGAAGGAATGAACAATCACCCAAAAAATCGCAACAAAACAATGAACAACTACCAAGAGGATGTGGAGAATCAATCATAAAGTTGACCGGACAAACCAAACACCAAAACTCCCAAGGAGGGCTCGATACATTAGGCCACTAGATGCCCTAGGGCTCAAAACGTGAAATTGATAGATAAAAGCAAACAACCAAAGGACAGAGGTGAATTCCCAGTCAAACAGGACTCCAACACACTCAGGCAGTCGGAAAATCGAGAAGAAAAACACTGACCAAACTCAGAGAGCTCAAAAATGAAGAAACTCAAAAACCTTACAGGAGTGGCGCGACTGTAAGTGTGAAACTGGCGCCATAAAGCAATTGGCGCGAGCTAAACAAAAGAAACATGCGCCAGTTGGCGCGACTGTCGGGTTAAAAACTGCGCCAGTCGAGTTTCTCAGCCAAAATTAAAAAAGAACTACTCCAGAAGCAGATCAATGCAAACTAAGCAAACCAAGAAGCAAAAACAGCGAAAGAACCCAACCCATAAGGCTCATCAAGCAAGGAAAAACATAAAATAATCAAAGCGAGACAACACAAATGAGACAGTGAAATCTGGACGATCCCCAGTGGAGTCACCAAATTGTTGAGGAGGTAAATCCCCTCTGTAGACAGAGGTGATCCCTACTAGCCCAGCAGGGGTCTAGCAACAATCAAACAATGTTACGACGCAAGTTCCTAGTTACGAATGAAAAGAATAATGATGGAAGCCTACCTGGAATCCAATGCTATGATCTGAAGAAGAAGCGTCCTCGTTCCTCAGCCTTGGCAGATCACAATCCCTCCACGATCTCCGCGGATGAACACCTGCACATGCAAGAAACAAACAGATACAAGCATAAAACCCGGCATACGTAACTAAATATCAGTCAGAAAGGATATTACTCATATTAACATCATCGAAAACAGAGTGGAACCATAATCGTAATCATTCATTAAATAACGATCGAAAGAGATTACAACCAAAGTTCTGACGTCTTGGTCTCCTTCGGATGGGTCTCCAGTCATTCACGTCTCGCAAAGCTTGCCAGGGAAAGGGAAAACCTCTCCTGAATCTCTTGACAATAGTCTCCTTACTTGAGTCGGCCTTAAGGGAGGAAAGAGGGCTCTTACAACACAAAGGCTCTTGGGAATGTGGAGATTCAAAGCTTAGGCACTTCAAGACTTTCAGCTATTCAACCCCTTCATCAATGGATGAAGGCTATATTTATAGAGGAGAGGAGGAGGTTGGGATCCCTACAATAGTGGAAGGGAGGCCTTATCCCTTGGGAGGTTCCCCATAAGGTGGAAACAAGAGGCCAAAGGAGGAAGGTCGTGGTTATTCAGGCGAAACCACTCCTGATGACTCATCCACGAAGTTGTTGTAATCGAAATTTCGCCTCTTTTTTTTTAAAACTTTCCAAAAGCAGAGTGGTGAGGGTGCTTAACTAGGACAGAGTGCCAATTGGCGCGGGCTCAGTGTTAATTTTCCCCCATTGGCGCGAGTACATAACGGGCTACCAGCGCCAAGGAAAAAACAGGTGTTTTTAGGGGTCTGCTCAGGAAATGATCAACAGAAGAAATGTTGTCCTCATGGAAAGGGATGCAATTATGGTA
Source organism: Pinus albicaulis (assembly GCA_034641835.2). Classification (NCBI taxonomy): domain Eukaryota; kingdom Viridiplantae; phylum Streptophyta; class Pinopsida; order Pinales; family Pinaceae; genus Pinus; species Pinus albicaulis. Next base: position 8,500,425 of record MU968450.1, read on the forward strand.
TTTGCAAGGCATGACACTGCTTATTGGTCACAGAAACGACCCTCCAATGGGTGAGATGGGAATTGCAGGGACGGTGACAAATTACTGTGTAACACACACCATCTGGCTTGATTACATATCTATCTACTAATTGCAGTAATGTAGGTGTATAAAGAATATTAGGAAGCTTGAGTTGTTCCATGGTCTATTTGCTCATGATGTTTATTGTTGCTCCTAAATCAATCAATGTATTTGGAGTTTCAACTCCATTGATATGTGTTTTTACAACTGGACTTCCTGGATCTAAATATTTTTGAATTGCAATTTTTCCCATCATTATGTCTGCTATTTTTCCTACAAGTTGAATCCTTTTTATTTCTTTTATTTTTCTTCCTGGTTTCTTCATACTCAACTCCTTTATTGTTTTAGCTAAAATTGGAATTTCCTTGATGTTTTGTAACAACGGGATTTTGATACAAATATTTTTCAATTCATCTAGAAAATCATAATTAGGCAATATAATATGTTTTTCTACCCCTCTATCTACTTGTAATATTTCAGGAAAAAGAGGTGTAGAAGTAGATACTGATGGTTGCTCTATGATAGGAGTTGAGTTTATTGGTTCTTTTTATTTTTCATTTTCAGAATTTTGGTTTTGAAGAGATGTTCCTTCTTCAAAACTTTTATTGGGTTGTAGAGAATCTTTCTCAAAATTTTCTTGTTCTTGAATGACTATAGAAGGCTTTTTATTTTCTAATATCCTACCAGATCCAAGTTGAACATCATTAAGATTTAGAGGAGTAATCATGTAGGTTGGAAATTTTTGTCCTTCTATCATATAGGTCTTCTAAAGATTTTTATTGTTGGGGTTTGGTAATGGTTGGGTAGGTACTGTTTTGATCTCTAAGGGAATGGTAGTGAGAGTTGCGGATTTTGGTTTTGGTCTTGGAGTTGGGGTTGTTGATTTTGTTGAGGAATTTTATAGGGAGGATAGTTTGGATATGATGGAGGATATTGATAGTATTTAGAGAATATTCCATAGGGATTTTGCATTCCTTGAGCCCAAGGTTGAGATTGAGATTAAGATTGAGGCCAAGGTTGCTGCCAATAATTTCAGTTTGGTGGGGGTTGAGTATACATTTGGTTATTAAAAACTTGAGTTTGTTGCCTCTGCCATGGCCTTCTAGAGACAAAGTAAAGAGATTCTGTTGGATTTGAAGTTGTTTCTTTTTGAAAAACAACATTAAGACCAGGAATTGAAGGACAACTCTTAGTCTCATGACTTTCTGAACAAATCATATAGGTCTTTATGACTTTTGCATCAAAAGGACATTCTCTTAAAGTATCCTTCTTTTTGCATTTGGGACAGAAAATAGCTAAAGCATCAGTCTCAGCTTTCTTCTTGTTTTGTAACTTAAGGGTGTTTATCTGTTCACTGAGACTCCCTGAAATATCTGTTTTAAATTTATCAAGCATGTTTCCAATTTTTGCCCTACTCACTGTTCCAGTTGCATATTTATTTACCCTAGCAAGGGTAGGATCTCTTGGACCTTTCCCAGTTTTTTATTTTCCTCTTGAGAGATGAATACATAATTCCCTAATGTCAGGTAATGGGAGTTGAGATATATCTCCCTTCCCCATCATGTTAAGGATGTCTATCCACTCATCTCTAATGGTTTTCAACAAAAGAACTTTTAAAGTGTCTTGATCTAAATTTTCCATTTTTTCTCTTTTATGTTATAGTTGAATCTTTCAAGTAAATCCTCTAAATTTTAATCCTCTCTTTGCATCATTTTAAACACTTCCTCCTTGTGATTAATAGGTATGAAATAATCCAAATACCTTTCTAGAAATGATCTCTTCATATCATTCCATGTCCTAATAGACCTAGTGATTAGACTCATGAACCATTTTAGAGCTGATCCTTTCAATGTTGAAGGAAACAATTTGAGTTTTTGAGAGTCTTGTAAATAATCATAAGTTCCACACAAGACTTCAAATTCAAACAAAAAGGTTCAGGGTCTTCACTTTTCAATCCATGAAATTTTGGGAGGACAAAAGGTGAGATACTTTTCATGGTGGCATTTGTATCTTCATCAGCTATAGGGAATCCAAAAGAACTCTCAATTACCCTATTTCTTCTGCCTCCTTCTACATTTCCTCTACCTCTTCCTCTATATCCTCCTCTACCTCTACCTCTTTCTTCTCCTCCAAATATTACATTTTCTCCATTTAGAATTTCTCCTTCTCCTTCTCCTTCTTCTCCTCTTCTTGCCATTATAGATTCCTCAGAGCTGATATAAGAGTCAAATTGTAAGGTTAACTGCTCCTCCTCTAGTTCTTTTATCAATGGTATGTTGAAGAAAGGTTCTTATTCTTCCTCTCCACTAGGAATTTCTAACTCTTCAACTAAAATGTGTTCTTCTGTAGAGGTGAAAAAGGTTACTCCTTCTGTTGGAGACCTAGGATCTTCTTCTTCTAAGACTGCCTCAGTAGATGAAGTAGGGGATCCTCCTAATTGGATTTCTGACCTTATAACTTTAAGAATTCTATGGCTAGCGAAATATGGAATATGAGTTTGAGATGGAGGTGTATCACTTCTTAGTATTGGTGGAGTGAGTGGTGTTGTAGGGATTAAACTCCTGCGTCTAGCTATGAATATGCCCCTAGAGTCTCTTTCTCTACGCATATCATTTTTTGAGATGTAGGAAATAAGGTTACCTAATTACACTTCCCCGGCAACGGCGCCAAAATTTTTAGTCATTTAATGTCTTAAATTGCTTTCATAATTATAAACCAAGGTTTGTAAACTGATGAAGTGTGGTGCACTGTATGTGCTTAGTTAACCTATTTCTTACTTCGTTGTTTTGTATTTTATATTGTTTTGGGGGGATTTTGTTATTTGATGTCTAATAATGTTTAATCTAAAAAATATGAAATATTTAAATGATTCTAATGAATTATAAGAAGGAAGAAAATGAAGTGTTCCTAAGTTAGTCTAATTTTCATAAAAAAAACCAAAGAATGTTGGCTATTTAAGACCTAATTTGGAAAACAGAGCATCTATCTTATCTTATCATTAGTTCTATTCCATGGATCTCATTCTAAAACTAAGGTTGAAATTGCAGTGCTTATCTTAAGTAAAAGTAGAAAATGAAAAAAACTAATGTACTTCTGGTTACTCCAACATTCAATTATGAGGTACGACCTTATTGAGATGATGTTAAGTAAATGTCTACACTTTAAATTATAATGTCCTAGAACAGTAAGCAAAGAATGTAATGAAAACATCTAATTTATATTCAATTACTTCCAATATTCAATTGTGAAGTGTGATTTTCTTGAGATATTGTTAAGTAACCAATTATACCTATGATCTAGAAAACTAAGTAAATTATGCAAAAGGTAACTGAGTAATTGCAATCATTAAACATTCAACCATTCAATCTTGAAACATGATTAAATCAATCTCTTTTAGAATGAATTTTAGGAATATGAGTGATGCAATTAAGTGAGGATCTGAAAGCAAAATATGAAAGCATGTAAAACTAACTAAAAACAATTAATGTATACTTGAATTTTCTACAACATTCCATTGTTTAGTGTTACCATCTTGAAATGCTATGTGAGAAGTCAATTATGCCTTAGTCTCTAAATTTCTAGAAAGGAAATAACAATGTGCAAAGTAAATTCAATCACTGTATGAATTAGACATTTAACCATTTAGTTTAGGATCATCATATTGAAATGGATTTTGAAAACATCCATTGACACATTTAATTGACAATTCTATTCTAAGGAAATGAATGACAAAATAGTAAGGAAACTAAGCAACTGTGTAATCTTATTACACCAATCTTAATTCGATTTGAAAACAGAGTTATCTATATTCATGAAATATATTAGAAGAAAAAGGTTGCACAATTATGATTTAATGTTATGCTATTGATCAAAAACTGGAATGAACATTAACCTAATTAGAAAACAGATTTGCTGAAAACAGAGTAATGGGAATTGAACTAAAAACAACAAATGAAAAAACCTCCTCTAGTACAGGGGCCCTCTGCAACTGATTCGGCTGAAATACTAGCTAGTTAAGGATGTACTTAAACAGTCATTGGCAACACAAACTTTGTATTATATTAAAATGAAGTCTGAATACAGAGTATCAACAAAAAACTTAAACTTAACACTTAAATTTTGAACTGTGTTCTTGGCCTTTTACAACCGATATTTAAAGGAAAATACATAACTGTTTGTGAGATAAACCTACTACAGGTGGCTAAATCGAATTAGAATTACAATAGGATTGTTAGGCTCTTGATTTTCTATGATAGAGAAAATCAAGAGTCCTGCAACTTTCAGATAACATATTTTGACCACACCTTTGATCACGATCTTAGGCTCGCTTTTCTATCGATCTAGACTGAGTGAATAGGGTAGAATCCATGTACAGATGATTCTAGAAACACCCATGTGGCCCAATTCTTTATTTGACACCTGAAACCTGCCAGACCATGAGAGTAGCTACGGAATCCACAATTAGCTGCAGAACAGGATACATTCTGTAGCTAAATTGAAAAAATCTATCCAAATAGGAAGAACATGAAAATATAATATGGAAATCATTTTAATGCGTCCTTAAGACAAAACCTAGTATTTATCATTGATTGGGGTCTATGATCTTATGAGAAAGTGAGGGAAAGAAGTGAGAAAAGCTGTCAAAGAGAGGGTAATTCTGAGGTTCAATGCCATGTCAAGCCATATTCAGGTCACCATGATTTCAGAAGACTTTGAAAATTTTGAAGAAGTTTTACTACTTTACAAACTTGAAAAATAATGTGGTTGATTTTGTGGCTAGGTGGTTGGATTTTCAACAAGTAAAAACGGAGTGCAAGCATCCAAGTGGTTTATTGCAGCCGATTCTGATTCCAGAATGGAAATGGGAGGTAATTTCCAGGGATTTCATCATAGGTTTTCTAAAGACATCTAGAAATCATGATTTCATCAGGAATATAGGGAGGTTGCATGATGTTCCTAACAATATTGTATCCAACAGAGATGTCAATTTCACTTCTAGTTTTTGGAAAGAGTTGTTTACGGGTTTGGTGACATAGTTGGATTTTAGTACAACTTATCACCCACAAACAGACAGACAACTGGAGAGGGTTAACATGATTCTTGAGGACATGTTAAGGATGTATGTCATGCATCAAAAGAAAAGGTGGGAAGAGTGTCTTCCACTAGTTGATTTTGCATATAACAACAAGTGTCAAGAGTACTTGAAGATGATTTTGTTTGAGGCACTTTATGGGGGGAGTTATAATAGTCCCATCAACTAGAGTGATCTAGTGAATAGGGTATTGATTGGACCATATATGTTGGTAGAGATGGAACATGAAATGCATGTTATTAAAAGGAATTTGAAGGTAACACAAGACAAACGTAATAGTTATGCAAATCAACATAAGGTATTTAAGGATTTTTAGGTTGTGGAACATGTGTACTTTCACATCAAGCCCAAAAGGAGCTCCTTGAGGATTGGGTCATGTGCCAAGCTGGAAACTCAATATTGCAGGCCTTTCAAGATCCTTGAGAGGATTGGACCAGTGGACTACTAACTTGCACTACCTCTGACAGTGAAATTACATGATTTATTCCATGTTTCATTGGTTAAGAATTATGTCTAGGATGTTGATCATGTGATTGTCTGGTGTGTATTTCAGGTGGAATGAGAGGGATAATTCTAGCCAAAACCACAATGCATATTCTTGTGTAAACAACTCATGTTTTGGAACTGAGAAATTGACTATCTTAAAATGCAGTGGAAGAATTTGGGCACGATGAAGCTACATGGGAGATGGTTGATCAGATGCAGACTATGTATGCTTCTATATTCTCCAGTTGGGTAGATGTATTATGGTATATGTGTTTAATTTTGTGTTGGTTATATGTATCTGCATATGTATGTTGTAAATACAACATCGAGATATATTATAAAGTTACAATAAGAGGCATGGTGTCCATGTTATGATGGTCATGGTGTAAAAAATATGATATGATGTAAATGTTGCATTGAGTTTTTTTATAAAGCTCCATGGGAAATATATTTTTTTTCAACGATTTTCTGGTTATAGGTGTCATAAAACATTGAGGACAATGTTCCCCCAAGAGGGAGGGGTTTGTAACAACCCATGGTTGATTTTCATGTAAATAAAATATAAGACCAAGGTCATGGGACACATAGTCCAAGCTAAATGTTGGGAAAAGCATAGTGATGGGTATCACTGGTGGTCAATTAATGGCTATGGAAATTTGCAAAGACATATAAAAGGAAAAGTGGCAGTAATTGGCATTTTATTTATGAAAATAAAGGAAAATAGGAGAAAAGGAAGATGAAGGGTCACATATTTGCATGTGAGGAAAATTGAAGGAAAAATAGATGAAAATGAAGAAAATAGAGGCCTCAATGATCAAAAGGCTTCTGAGAATTAGTTCATAGCTTTTTCTAGTAAAATTTTTAACGGTTTTTGGGTGGAGATCTCTTCTATTCTCTCACTCTCTCATACTTTTTCACACTTAGAGAATTCTTGGAGCACTTTGGCATATATTGGTTTTGGAGAAAGAAGGTAAAGGAAAGTAGGAAAGCGTAAGGGGACAGGTCGATCAACAACTACAACTAGATTGCTTTACAGGTAGCAGGTTACATGCGTGATTTCCTTGATAATTTATGGATTCATGGCATATGCATGCGGTTATATAGTTATATAATGTCACTAACATGGAGGATTGTGTGGATTGATAGTGGTTTTAGCTTTGCCTTCCCATTTCCTGGATAGCCATGGTGTTGTGGGTTTTCCACTTGATTATTTTTCTAATTGGTGCTCATAATTCCTTATGGTTTTGTGTTGGAAAAAATGCTTTGGAAGCCCTGGAACAAATTGGGTTGAGTTACTAAATTTGGAGCCTAGGCTGGGAAAAATTATTTGGAGCCCTTGGTGGGTTGAGTTACTAGTACCTCTAGCTAGGTTGGACAAATGTTTTGGAGCCCTGGAAAGATGTGGGTTGAGTTACTAGTTCTTGGAGCCCTGGACAACTTGGGTAGAGACAAATTTGGTTGATGATAGTGATGTCTGGCCGTGGAGGTGGAATAATTGTGGTTGAGGAGGCAGTTTGGCCTCTAGATTCCCTGGTTGGTTTTTTCTTAGTTTATCCCATGAGACCTCAAATTGATGCTTGGAATATGACATAAGGGTGATTGGATCAAAGAGAGATTTGGTTCAGCCCAATCTATGGTCATGTAGTACGTGGAAGTCCCTGAATTGGTTGCTATTTTCATATGTTAATATGAGGTATTTCATTATTGTGATATATGATCATTTGTAGTGATTATGTTGGCAATATTATGGATGAGTTTCCATGGTCCATATGATAGTTATTTTTTGGTTATATGTTGGTTATATTATGTGTATTATCTATGGCTATTATCATGAATTGTTTAGTTATTGGTTGGTTGATAAGTGTATGGAATAATAAATGTTGTTGCAACTATGTGGAGAGGGCATAAGGACTTCTCAATGATTCTCAGATGTATCTCAGACTATTATGATTAGATATGCATTCATGACCTGTAGCAAACACGCTTGTCATGTGTTTGAAAAAATGTTTGGTGTGTTATAGGAAGTCTAAGTCAAGTTCCTCCTTCAATTTTGAATGTTTAGCTTTTTTTTATGTCATTAATGATTTTGAGAAGTCTCAGGAATTTTTGGGAAGTGGTCTAGAGAGTGGTCTAAAATTATGGCTCAAATCTCGGGACTACACACTCTAAACTGGGTAATTTGGGTCACAAATGCAATTAAGTAGTGTTGAGTGTGTGGTTGGAGGCCTTTAACCACACCCAGACCTTTTCATGCATGTTGTTGGGGGTTAAGTTGTGAGAAAAGAGCCCCAAATCAGGGTTTGGTCACCTGGGGTGCTCCTTTGGCACCTGAGTGTCCTATAGCCCTCAAGGATGTTGTGATTATCAAATTTTGGTCAATTTGTAGGCCCCACTTCCTTAACTGGAGCTTGGAGGTTGAGTTGTGTTATAGGAACTCTTTGTCTCGTGTTTACTTTGTCAGGCTAGTGAAATTATGTAAATCTGGGAGGGGGTTGGTTACAAAGAATTAAGAATCATTTCAATACTACAAAACATGGCATGGTGTGTGAGATTGGGTTGATCTTTGGCACATGTGTCTTCTACTTCCATCATAAACAGGCATGAGCCAGAGTGGCTAAGTCTAGTTGTCACATATTTATTTATTATGTGGTTTTAAATGTTAACAAGAATAATGTGCTTATGAACTTCATGTGATCATTACTATGTAAATAAAAGTTAGTGAATATTTGAAAAATGAGACACATAAATTCTAATGTAAACTTACATATATCTATAAAAGCACACACATATTTGTTGTAATGTCATGACATATTCACAAGTAATGTATTATTAAGTGTGACATGCAACATTGAGCTTAGGAAATTTGGGGATAGTCTTTATTGTTAAATGTGAATTCATATCCTAACATGACATAAGAACAAGGATATCAAAACACTTATGTGGTTAAATGTGAATGCATACCCCAACATGACATAAGCACAAGGATATCAAATCACTAAGCACGTATGCATGGTATGGATCCTATAAGTGATGATAAATGTTTTAAAACTATCTCATATAATACTATATACATTGTTTTGCATTCCTCCTTTCCATGATTTCATTGCCTTCACAACGCAACATGATCTTCTTCTTTAGTATCTCTCTGACATATGTATTTTATCTAATTCTCATCCATGTTGCAACTATAAGATTTTTTTTTTAAATGTTCCACTAACTATTTAATGACACGATCTTATTATATGTTTCTATTTCAAAGAATTTTAACATTTTCATTTTCTTATAAACTAATATAATTGATATTAATTAATTTTTTTAATAAAAAAATAAAATATTGTAAGAGAAAGAACTCATAAAGTGAAAATAAAAAAACCCTAACATATTATCTAACATATTTTTTACTCATATATATTTCATGGGAATTCCCTAAATTAAACAAATTAGCAAAATGACAAATTTCTCCCAATTAAATATACTAAAATATATTAAGTGTAATGCCTACTTTTGAAATTTACCATAAATCAAATTAGACCTGAATTACCAATTTAATTGCAGACACTTACATCAAATTAGACCTAAATTACCAATTTCATCGCACATACTTACCTGTATATCCCATTTGAATACGCTTATGAGTTATTTTTGTTCCCCACTGCAGCTACCAAACCGACCGTTTCCTCCCATCCTATCTAGGATCAACCTAGCCGGTTCCCAGATCTAGAATTCTTCAGAATAAGTATAATCCTAGATCAACTACCTAGGAAGACACAAAGACCGTATGCAAGAATTACTCCAACTTGTTTTGATCTTGAAGCTCTTAAAACCTTATTTTGTATATGAATACTTTATTTTAGTTAGATACTTAAGATTATCATTTTGAACTATCATATGTAAAAATGAATTTTATTTTTCTGGTACATGGATACCCATAAGAATATGTTGTTTTCTTAACTCTAATGATACATGCTATATTTTATTTTCTTAACTCTATTGATACATGGATACCAATATGAATACATTTATAAATTTTGTTTCATATTCTGCATATTGACATGATTGATGAGACATACATAAAATAATAACTACATTTTAATATGAAAGCTAACTTGTTGATATATGGTTTGGATAAGACTAGGTATGTTATACCCTAGATGACAACATATATGAATTATATATAAACTACTTATTTTGAATATAAAGATGCATATGGTATGATCTGTGGACAAGTGTACAATGCAGATAACATCGTTACCAAATGACCACGTGATGACAAAAACTTCAAGAACAATCAAGGCTCAATGAGATTCCATGATAGAATGTTGACCCTGGTCCCACTAGGAGGGGTGGAGGTGTTACCTACTCTTTCTCCTCCAAAACCTGGAGCCATGGGAGGGTTGTGCGAGTCATGATCCCTTAGACGTGTGATGATGACTGTCGGATGCCTATTGGGAAATCAGGTCGATATAATTGATGTTGACTCCCTCAAGGTTTATGAATGGTTAAATTAGTATAACTGATGCCATGGCATATTCTAATAGAGGACGAATAAGATGGGAGTGGAATAGATTAGGAAGGATAAGATGATTATAGTATAGTTTGAAAGTCGACTAGGGAAAAAATTGACTATTAATATTTCTAACCAATAATTGTTCAAAATACAAATCCTAAAGTGCCCTAAAAAACATAAATGAAAATTCAAACACAAATCACCATCCCTTCATACCCTAAAATAATTATCAATATATTATATAAACCCTTAACTTCAGGACGAAGTTTTCTAAAGGAAAGATGTATATTACAACCATCTTGAATCACGAATAGCATAGCAATATTAATATGCATGTGAAACATGCATATGATAATTACATATCCATGCATCAGATACAAGAAACTAATACATATGTTATTTATCCTTGAAAAATGTCTAAATGTAGGATAAGTAAATTTAACAACCCTCGTCAATAAAATAAAGTAAGAGATAATAAGGAAATGGTGAGTGTTTTCATAAGATTACCACCTCGTACATGTAAATATACCCAAGCACACAAGTACACTATAACCTTAAAAATGTTCTAAATAACTTCATAAATTGAATAAATAACTTCATAAATTGAATATAAAATTTAAAATTAAAGTTATAGATATTATAATAAAATTTAAATATAAATTAAACATTATAACATTAATTGGATATATAATACTTTAACAGATTAAAATAAAGTACCCGATTAAATGAATAAATGATGTCACCCTATGTTATAAGTATCATTGGCTCGATTAAAAGCATGACAAGGCAGTCACTGCTTAACCAAAAACTAATATCCTATGTTATAAGTGTCATTGGCTCGATTAAAAGCATGACAAGGCAGTCACTGCTTAACCAAAAACTAATATCCTTTTAAGACGATAAACGAAGGAGAAGAAGAAATCTCGGTTATTTAAGGGAAAGACAGGTTTGTAGAACGGGGTGGATAATTTCTGAAACAAAAGAAGGAATTTCTGAAAGAGTTACTGAATGAAAGAAACTGAGAAAACTGAGTTTTAGTTATTCTTGAAGTTTTTGGGCAAGGGTCCAGAGTACTTTGAATTGGAAGTACTTTGGGGTTAGGTATTGATTTAGTGCTCAGTTTGACTGGGTGGTTTGGTCAATTTTGGTAAAGGAGCGGGAACAAGAACTATCGCAAACAGAGAAATCCTGAGACATTCTCAACCACCAAATTTCAGGTTAGTATCACCAAATTTCAGGTTAGTATTGCAAAGTTAAATTGATAAATTTTGTATATATATATTGCAGAGAAGTGTAATTTGAGAGAAGTACATTCCTAATTTGGATTCCATAAGCTGTCATTTTAGAGTTTTAATATCACATTTCGATAAATAATAAATCTCAGAAATTTTGGGTTAGTATAAAAATATTATCAGTTAATTTTTTTTTTAATTATATATATAATTTAGAATTTTCTTTAACTATACTAATATAAGCTTAAAATTAGTTAAACTTCTTTAGATTTATTTTAAATTTGAATCTACGAAGCACTTAGAGAAATCCAATCTCTCTTCACTTTAAAAGAGGTTTGCATATCAAGAGATAAAGAGGTTTGTATATCAAGAAATTTGATTCCTCTGGACTTGGTAGATCTTGATTTAAAATAGATTTAGGTTGGTTTAATTTCTCCCCTTTAAATAGACTACATTCATAGATCAATATCATGAACCATTTTTTATTATTATTATTTTGTTATTTAATTTTATTTTGACCAATTTAAAATATATACATTGCAATGATATTTTTATTTTATTTTATTTTATTTTTATATAATTTAACATAATAAAAATATTAAACATTACATTACAAATTCTTTATCATACTCAACTCTAGAGCTTCTCTTACCACAAATAATTGGAGTTGTCTTTAGTGCGACTTTTTGGAGTTTCTGGTGCTAGAACATTTGAGGTAAAATCTTGATGTCTTTTATTTACACTGTTTTTTTAACTGTATATATGGATTCAGCACCCTAAAAAATCTCTTGGGCACTTCGATTGTGCAAGGTTACCCATCAAACTTATGCTTTCAATGAATTCCGGCCAGATTTTAGAGAAATTAAACCTGAAAAATCTACCAGAAAAACCTTCAAAAAATCGCACTAAACACTACTCGCAAATAATTTACTCATATACACAGCACATTTGACATCAATAATATCCCAAACATACCAGTCAAATTATAAATTCCCCAGATTAAATACACTGAAATACATATTCATAAAAATAAAAAAAAGCCACCAAAACTTCTTCACCACAATTAAAAAATATATAAAAATAATATAATCTGAAGATTAGCTAAAATAATTTGACCAAGCATCCTCTAAAAGCGAACATGATGTCAATGGCGTTCAATATTTAGATATCCAACATGGTTGCGTTTTGACTTATTTCGTTACTTCACCGTAAAATGGAATTTGGCATCTAATTTGGAGAAGCGGCTCAACAACACCAGCGGTTGGTTGATTTGGTAATTTGAACGCGTCATTGTCTGTGAAGGACAGGCCGTGGGCTCCGGGGTTTTGACCGCAATACAGGGCAACTGGTAAGTCAATAATCAACTCTCCGCGTTTGAATGTCAGTTGTACCTGAATCACGATGCCAATTAAATCGAAACGCGTCCACTTTTACTTCTCTATGACGTGTTTTTTAACCTCTGCCTCCCGATTTCAACCCAGTCAATCACGGCCTTGCAATATCACCTTATAAATACGTCTCAGAAGGTCTGAACAGACAGAACCACTCGGCTTAGCCCCTTTCTTGCAAGCAACTGATCTGGCAGATGAGATGGAAGCCCCAAAAAATAAGGTACTGCACTCACTATTTTTCCCTGTTTGCTTGTTATTGTTGTTCTGGCTTAGCAATCTGGGTTGTATCTTACACAATCAGGGCTTTTGATTCATGCAGATGTCGATACTCGTGGGCGAGTTAAATCGTATTAACGAGGAGAATAAGACTCTCAACTCTATGTTGAATCACGTCAGTGCAAGCTATAGTGACTTGCAGAAGCATATAAGGTCTCTGGTGCAGAGGAAACAACAGCTGACGTGCATTGATTCAAGCAAGGTATTTATGGGTTTTGTAAAATTAATTAGGGATTCAATTCTAGGTCCCACCTAGATTAGCCTTCATGAATCTCATAAGTTTTTAATGCATTTCACTTTGATTTTGTAGATATTCGTTCCCCATGATCTAAGCGAAGAGAATTTCAATTTGAGAAAATTGTCTCCAAGATCTGTTGTCCACGCTGACACTGCAGTTTTCCACCAATCTTATAATTCTTGGGATTGTCCTGAACAAGATCGGGAAAAAGAGGGCAAGAAGTCTAAATTTATGGACGAGCAGCAGCTGCCTTCAAAGAAAAGGAAAACAAACTACATCAAGTCTGACCAGACTGGGCTGAGTAACAAGCCTACGGATGATAACCTAGTTGCAATTTCCCAACAATTTAATGATTCTTCGAATTGTTCTCGACAAGTTAGGAAAGAGGAGGGAAAGAATGCCAAATTTATGGACGATCAGCAACTTCCTTCAAAGAAAAGGAAGATACATTACTTCAAGCTGGACCAGACTCAGAATGGGATGGCACCAAATTCGTCTATGGATGATGGCCTGATTTGTGACAAGCCACCAAAGAAAAAGCATAAGTTGCTGAAAAAGGGCTCCAACAGACAGACGGTGGACTGCGCCAAGATCAAGATCTGAGACGTTCCTAGTAAAAAGTGATGCAGAGCCCCTTCCTCTACCTCCAAATTAGAGCTCAACAGTTTCAGCCAAGCTGCCCTGTTCTCTAATCTGGAACTGATACGGGAGGCCCTGTAGCCATTAAAAAAAATGGTGTCTAAATGAGTCCAGTCACATATATCCAAAAGATGTCAATTTTATAAAGAATTTTTTATTTATTTTGTAAATGAGACATTGGCCCCTCAAAATCAAACTCTTTACAATGTCAACTAAATTTAGCATCTGGTTACTCCTGACAATGTCTACTAAATTTAGCATCTTGGTTAATTCTCGCTTGTTCTGGTAAATCCAACAAATCGACTATTGATTTTGGGGTTTGACAATATACAATATGCAAAGAAGATTTTCTCAGATCTCTAGTTGCTGGAATTATAAGCAAATTCACCCTGGAGTAAGACCAGATACCATTGCCTGGCAATGGGCATTATCACCCGCCAGACTCTGAAGCTGCCCAAATTTTTAAGTCTCCATTTTCTATTTGATGTTCGTATGGTTTGGTTTGCTGAATTATATGGCAGCCCAGGTAACATATAGCTTGGCCATGTGGCATCCCAAGTAAGTAACATATAGCTTGGTAGGTTGAATTGGTGTTGTTTATTCAGGTCACAATTTGTTAGGAAAGTTATTTTTCATTGGAATTTGTTTTTTTTCAAAAAAAAACTAATTAGAAGAGAGTTAAATAGTTTTTCTGAAGATGACAATAGATTCAGCATTATCAAAAACCATAAACACCCAAAATCTTAAAAATTAACGGCTATAATTTAAACTTCCAAATTTTTTTACCAAATTTTAATCAAAATCTTAACCAAATAACAAAATTGTAACTTCTTTAAACTTCTCTCTGGATTATATGGCAGCCCACTGTCCAATTTTTCCCTCAACTTTCTTGAAAGGTGACGTAATACCTCTTATCACTGATCCAGTGGTTATAGTAATAGTAAACCCATATCTACTTCAAAGAAAAAGAGTACAGTTTGACTTAGATCATTTGTCTGGTGGTTTTTGGAACAACAACCTCACAGCTGTTTCAAAGAAGAAAGAGCACAGCTTGACTTGCATTCATTTGTTTGGTGGTTTAATCTTGGAACAACAACCTCACAGCTGTTTCAAAGAAGAAAGGGCACAGCTTGATTTGCATTCATTTGTTTGGTGGTTTAATCCAGGGTACAGTTTGACTTTCATTTATTTGCTTAATGGTTTTTGGAGTAGTAAACCCAGAGCTAGTTTGACTTGCATTTATTTGTTTGCTGGTTTTTTTGGAATAAAACCCACAAGAAAAATGTACAATTTGAATTACATTATTTTTTGAAGCTCACAATTGAGCTGTCTCATAAAAGTGATTTGTTACTGTGAAGAGTAACTCTAATGATCAGACTGCTTCTTTTAATGTCTTTTTCTCTGATTTTCTAGCCAGTCCAATATAAAATCCATGACTATATAAGAGCATTCGTGGTATCTCCGAGTTTTTTTTAATGTCTTTTTCTCCTCTGATTTTATAGCCAGTTCAATATAAAATCCATGACTATATAAAAAGCATTTGCGGTATCCATAGTCCTATAAAGAGCATTGTGGTATCCATAGTCCTATAAAAATATAGCAGCAGTTTTCAAAGATTAGTTTAAGTTTAGATTGGGATCAATTTATGTTTTAGATAAAGGAATGATTTCCTTAATTGCTAAAACTTCTTATCGGAATTGTTCACATGTTCGATGAAAAAACTCTATTCCCTTGTACCATACTGAATAGAATTTAGACGCTTTGATGAAACCATTTTTATCGTTCACATTTAGCTACCATAGCCAACTCTTTCACATAAAATTTGAGAAATTACATCACAATATATTTTTATCCTTCACATTTAACTACCATATGCAACTCTTTCTCATAAAATTTGATAAATTACATCACAATCTATTTTTTTTCATCCACCATATTCTTGGAAAAGTAACGTACAATTTAAATAATTAGCAAATTAGGTTTACATTATTAACATTTTTGAAACTATAAATTAAAACACACGAGTATAAATCCATGACCATGCCAACTCAGTTGTTTCTAGATAACACGGTTATATATAAACGTTTAATTTTCCCTCAATTGAAAATTTTTGCAGGTAAAAACAAATCTATCGATTTTGTTTATTAGGAAGTGTGATGGGTTTAGTCATTATACAAATGTTTTATTTTATTATAACTAGCAATTGCACCATATGTTGCAAAAGAAATGCCATAAGGAAATAGCATAGGAAATAATAGCCTAGAAGAAATAAGATGTTCCAGTGAAGGAGCCCTCTTGAAGGAATGAAAAGAAAAATTTTCTTCCATGGAAGCAGGTAGTGAAGGTTTCAAAGATATTGATGATAAGAGTTATCAACTAAATTTTTTTGTTATAGATATTGAAATAGGCAATTGCCGGTGAAAACATATATCTGTTCACATATATAAAAAATTTGTTATAGATACTGAATTAGGAAATTGGGGGTGAAAATCCTTTGGTGATTAATAATCCTCATAAACAAGCATGAAATGAGCATGTAACTCAAATAAGATATTTTAAATACATTCAAGTACGATTTATCTAGCGTAGATGTAAATAAAGAGAATTTTTATTTACAAAAATAGAGTCTACTCTAAGTTCATCTACATATCCTAGCCCCAATTACATGCTTTGAGAAATTCTATATGAAGAACAATAGTCTTGGTATACAAGAAAGTGAATGCCATTCTAACATGGAGACATTTTTGGAAGGAGATATTTTTTTTTTATGTTATGATTTCTTTCTCTATATACATAAGAAAAAAAAAATACAAAGTAAATTCACAATTTTAAGTTATAGTTTTATATGTTATAATTACAATTCTAGTTTCTTATTAAAATATTTTACATATATCTATTTATTCAAATAAATTATATTGTGAATATTTTTTCTCCTATTATTGGATTACAAATTATTGTACTCTCTACTAAGTAAAACAACTTTATTAATAAAAAATTGAATGCCAAATTGAATGATTACTCAAGTGAGAACTACTATAATATATATAAAACTGTTGATGTATAAATTATTTGTTTTTTATGTTATTCAATTTCCATTACCTATTATCTTCAAACCTCATGGGGAGGTATTGAACATGGGAGCCAACTTTAGGTAAATAAACATTCACATTGTCAAGTTGGACAAACAAAAATTTTAAAATCCTAAAATTCTCTTACCTAATCCTCTTTTTAAATATATAATTGAGTTCCATTTATTAAAAACAAAGGCAATATTAAGAACCTCCTAGAGTCATAAAAGGTAATTAACATGAAAAATAAAAAAATTCCTCATGACAACATGCTAATGTTAATCTTAATTGAATCCTTAAAAAATTAAAAAGGGATAATAACTTTACAAGTTTTATCATTAAAAATGACCACTTTCACAATCAAATTTCTACATTAATTTTCAAAATTTTTATTTTACAATTAGATATAATAATAATTGTATATTTTTAAGATATTTATTGATGATAATAATAATTTTTTTATAAAATGTATTTATTTTAAATGAAAAAAATGATAATCTACTATAAAAGAGAAAAACATTAAAGGAAAATAGAGAGCATAAAGGAATGTGAAGGTACAAGATAGAGAGCATGAAGGAGATGTATATGTACAAAATAGAGAGCTTGAAAGAGCCGGTGTGGATGCACTTGGAAATGATGAGGAAATGAGAGATGTAGAGGGGCTTGTCAATGAGAATATTGACCACACAAATGAAGTCACCATTTTAATAATTTAAAATATTTCAATGGACATGTCAACTTCAAATTAAAAATTTATATATTTTTTTTAATATAGGGACAACATCTTACCTACAACAAGATCGTAACACATGTAGAAAAACATGGACATTAATTGGAAGTTGTAAGAAATTGTATTTGATGAAAAATTTCTAGATAATATAGAATCAACTAAAATTGAAGAAATGAGGCCACTAATTCATGAATTAACAGTTCAATATAAAGTAAATTTGGTGGTCAAAAATATTTTTCAAGGTATATCTATCATAGCACAATCTTAATTCTTAAATATAATTTTAAAGAAAAAATATCTAAGAAATATAGTTCAACTATTGGGCATTAGAAATTCCAAAGAGGTGAAGGTAAATGAGTTGGTATCAAGAAATATGACATAAACCCTTGGAAAAATTGCAAAATATCAATTTCAATATGGCATATGTGCTAGTAGGGCATTATTGACAGGTGTTGCTGGAAAAGGAACTACATCAAATCAGTTGATGCCAATGAAAACAAGAATGTACAAAACATTAAGCAAAAGTTTATGGAGGCATTAAAAAATTAGGATTCAATAATATGAGAATGATGAACTTGCATGTTGGGATAATATATGTAGGAAACATTATCAAGATAGACTTTCATATAATGTGAGGGACAATGTGAAATATTTCTGGTATTGGAATTTCCATGTGTCACCAAATGAAAAGAATATCATGAGACATTGTATATCTAGAGGGGTGTATTGAGAGAATTTCCCCTTTCACTCATTGTTATTATTAAAGAACATTTCTTACTACATAATATGTATAGCCTGTATATAGACTTATCAAAAAAATATTGACTCTGTTGAAATATTATGATAATGAGGACAATATAAGTAGTCCATTCATACAACTACCACATACTATCAATAGGCCAAAGAGTTTTCCTGTGAAGCGATCTATGCATCTTCGTCATGCAAATCAAATCTCAGCACTAAGGAGTAATCTTAAGATAAAAGGTCATCATAGTAACTTTTATGTTAAAAAACCATCAATCACTTAATTATATTTATATAAATATCAACAATTTTACAACAGTCACCATATAGGTAACGCTTGGGGGAAATGCATACCCATATCATAGTATAACTATATATACAATAGCTTATACAAAAGATATAAAAATATGTCATAAGCAATGGAACTGCTACATGAACTACTCACAAACCTTAATGATATACTGAAAGTTCTTTCACAATACTAATCAAGTGTCTAAAGAAGCCATCATCACTTAGTCACCATATAGGTAACACCTAGGGGAAATGTGTTAGAATTGTATATACAATAGCTTATAAAAAGGATATAAAAATCTGTTATAAGAAATGCAATTTCTACATGAACTACTCACCATATAGGTAATGTCTGGGGGGATATGTTAGAACTGTATATACAATAGCTTAAAAAGGATATAAAAATATGTTATAAATAATGCAACTACTACAGGAAATATTCACAGTCCTTAATGATATACTCAAATTTTTTCCACAATACTAGTCAAGTGTCTAAAGAAGCCATCATCACTTCCAAAATCAAATATTTAAACATACAAGTTGTAAAAAATTAATTTGTTTCATAAAATTTAATAGAATCATGTGCTCTGATCTACGATACAGTTCTTAAACTCTGAAGCCTCTTCTTTATTGAAAACATACTAAACTGATAAGATATAGCTGAAGAGAAATAATTTAAAAACTTCTTGGTACAATTGCTACAAAATAATTTGATGCACAATTTGTATAGCAGTAAATGTTAGCTTGCAACACGTCCAAATGAAAAAATTGAAGTAAATACTATCAGTTGGTTTTCAATGCATTTATGTAATTAAAATAGAGCTAGCAACTTTTGAAGACTACTCCATTGAAAATTATAAGCAACTTCATGCATAATTTTCCAAGCTGGTAGTGATAACTCTGTGGATCACTTTTTTTCACCATTATCTAACAATCTCGAGACAAAATGAGTAAGAAATTTATGAATAGAAACACCTACAGGCGTGTCACAAACATCAGTTGGTCTGCAATATCAATTTATTAGATTGATATCAATGCTTGTAAACTATTATAAAAATAAAAATTGAAAGAATTACTTAACAAATTTTAAAATAACTGGTCATCAACATAAAACTGAAATGATTAGCATATATCATTGCAGACATGGTTACATTTTTTCATGGATAATTAGTTGTTCATGGATTAGGTGGTATGTATCAGCAAGAAAGGATATAAAAATCTGTTATAAGTAATGCAACTGCTATAGGAACTATTCATATTCCTTAATGATATACTCAAAGTTCTTCCACAATACTAATAAAGTGTCTAAAGAAGTCATCATCACTTCCAAAATCACATATTTAAATATACAAGTCGTAAAAATTGAATTTGTTTCATAAATTTTAATAGAATCATGTGCTTAGATCTAAGATATAGTTCTTAAACTTTGAAGCTTCTTCTTGATTGAAAACATACTAAACTGATAAGATATACCTGAAGAGAAAGAATTCAAAAACTTCTTGGCACAACTTGAATAACAGTAAATGTTATATTATTTGATATATATATATATATATTAAAAATTAAAAATTAATTTATTTGAATATATTAAATAAATATTATTAATTTAAGAAATAATTATATCAAGAAAAGGCAAGGACCATGTTACAATGAAATATTAATGCAATACTTCTTCCTTGAGCCTTACAAATCATGAGGCCTATGTTGAATTTAAGTTAAATACCTTGTCTGATCATGCCAACATGAATGCCTCATGAATAACGAAATAGATCGTGATTTTCTACCTTCAAAATCAAAGGTTGTTTTCGTGCAGTTCCTCCATATTTAAATTTTATCACTTCCTATTGAGTCACCTATGTATTATTTCCTTCATGATATTTGAAAATATTCAAAAGATCACATTTTCATTTACCATTGATGTCTCCCATGTTCTTGTTTTTACAGTATTGCTGATATGAAGTTGGTTTTTTTTTGTTCTTTGTGCAAATAGTAAAAAATGTATGGAGAGGTGGCTTTCATCACTTCAAGAGTAGTAAAAATAAGGCGATTGAGAAAATAACTCCAACACTGAGAGAGATTTGGTAGCATTTATGGAGTTGGCGAACATGTCTTGTTTTGTGGTGTTGGCTACTCGTCATAGCTTTATTGATCTTGTGTAGAAGAATGAATTTTTATTTATCTTATAATACATTAACCATGAAATTGCCAACATTCATGGCACACTTTCCATCACATTTGTAGAGAAAATTATAACAGAGTATCACACTTTTATTATCAGAGCTAAATGATCCTATATGCAACAACGATGGATTTCATCACTTAAGAGTAGTAAAAAAAAGTTTATTGAGAAAATAACTCCAACACATTTGTAGAGAAAATTATAACACAATATCACACTTTTCTTATTAGAGATAAATGCTCCTATATGCAACAATGATGTATTTCATCACTTAAGAGCAGTAAAAACAACTCCAACACATTTGTATAGAAACTTATAACACAATATCACACTTTTCTTATCAGAGCTAAATGCTCCTATATGCAACAACGATGGATTTCATCACTTAAGAGTAGTGAAAACAAGTTTATTGAGAAAACAACTCCAAGGCATTTGTAGAGAAAATTATAATAGAATATCACACTTTTCTTATTAGAGCTAAATTCCCCTATATGCAACAACGATGGATTTCATGAGTTCAAGAGCAGTAAAAACAAGTTTATTGAGAAAAAAACTCTAGTACTGAGAGAGATTTGGAAGAAACTGTTGAATTGGTGAACATGTCTTGCTCTATGGTGTTGGATATTGGGCATAGCTTTCTTGATCATGTATAGAAGACTGTAAATTTTCATGTAGCTTATACTACATTAACCATGAAATTGTCAACATTCGGCACACTTGCCATCACATTTGTAGAGAAAATTACAATAGAGTATCACATTTTTATTATCATATCTAAATTTTTCTATATGCAACAACTACCTTGTGCCTCATCGTGTAAATTTGTGCAAGGAGGAGGAGAGGAGGAGGGTCAAGGTGCAAGCCAGAATAATAAGAGAAAGAAGAATCTTGTTTGGGAATTGAGATAGATTCATTTTCTGCACATCTAGAGTAAAGCTTAATAAAACAAAACTCACCATACTGTGCAATTTTTAAATAAATATATTAAAAATTAGAATATCATTTTATACATTTTACTCAATTACACATTTAACGATATTCATTTAAAAAATACAAATACAAATTATTATTTTAAATAAAAATCGTACAACACATTTAACAATATTCATTTAAAAAAATAGAAATAGAAATTACTATTTTAAATAAAAATAGTACAAAAAATCACATTAATTACCATGGCCCTCATGTACCTTCCTCTTATTACTTTTTAAATGCCCGATGTTTGTAACTTATTCTTAATAAAATAGTGCCAATTCTATAGAACTATAATCTACAAGTCTCACTTTTTATAGTGTTTTTGGAAGGGTAGAGTATCTAAATTCCCTTACCCTTAAAGAATCATCCTCAATTATTGTACCACCCACCTCGACATCCAATCTAGACATCTTAGGTTATTCTAAATTGATCAAGAGTATATAATTTTTAATGTGGTTTTTTATGTGCACTAAAATTCCCATGAGGTCCATCACTATGTATGGGGTTCATTGCAACCTTGGATATATTCTGTGAGTTATTGTGATTTTTTTCTTGTGGCTACAACTTAGTTTTGGTTGCACCTAGTTATCATGATTTAAACTTTGCTATCACTTCATATCCTTATAGCATTAGATATATTCTGTGAGCTAATGTGATGTTTTTTTGTCACAATGATTCAAAAATAAGTTATTATACCACAATATTGACTTTCTCGTTGTTTGTTTTGTTTATGAACCCGTTAAAAAGAACACATGGACATTTGATTTTACACTGTGATCTCCCCAGTATGGGTGGGGGTTTCAAAAATTGGAGAGTAAATTGAGTGGTTATTGTTAGAAATTGTTGTATAAGATGGAAAATTTGGATGGTTTGTAGACAATATGGATGTCAAAAGAGATATCTATTTTGAATCTTTTTAGTGTCTTTGGCTGCCATGCATCAATTAGGATCCATTTCAACTGAGAACTTCAATACAACACTATGCGAATGATACCTTGTGAAATCCCTAGCCATTTTCTTTGATTGCGGATCAAGTTATAAATTAATAACTTGTGAAATCCTTAGCCATTTTCTTTGATTGTGGATCAGGTTATAAACTAGAATATACTCTCTCTTCAGAAGAATCTACAATATATATTGGATGGAGGGAAAGGTTATGATAAAAATTGTACAAAAAAACCCCTTAGGGTTGTCTCACCTTACCCTATTATTAATTACATAGTGTCAATTTTGTAAAAATATAATCTACAGTAAGGACTGAGGGGGATTTTTTTCTTTTGTAAGTTTTGTTTGGAATTGAAAAATAAAAAAAAAGTATAAAAGCTAAAATTATGTAGTGAAAAAATTTGTCTAAAATTTCAGAATAAAAAGTTAAGTTTGACATCATATAATATGATTTTTTTTTTTTAATGATTATAAAGTAAAAAACATGTAAGTTTTTTAAGCTACAATTAGGTAATTAAAGATATGTATATAGTTTTTTTTGAACGAAAGAAATTTGATATTCATTAACAAACAAAAAATCCAAAAGAGTATGTATGTACAAACTCTTATGTAGTTAGAAACTATTACAATTAAGTAATTAAAGGTAAATTTAGTGTTTTTTAAGAAATGATAATTATGAACATTCATCATTATTTCTCAAGATAAATCATGTCTTATGAAATAATTTGGAAATTAAAAAAAAAAACACATATTTAAAAAAAAATCATTATTACTTTAATATTTTATATTAAGAAATACCACTCATGAATGATCAAACAATTGTAACTTAAATAATATATAACAAAAAAAACCATGTATTTTTGGAATAATAAAATAGTTGTAACAAAAATAATGTAGAACAAGAAAAACTATGTATATTTGGATGTATGAAAACTTAGATACATCTTATTAAGTAGAATTTTAAAAGCATAATGGATATAAACATTTAAAAATAGTTTTATTAAATAATTAGTTTAGATCTATATTATTTATCAAAGGGATCAATTCTCTTTTTACTCTGAAGGAGGTTTTCATATAAATACATATGATCCCTCTTGGCTCTTGGTAGATCGAGAGTTAAGATTGATCTAGGAAATCTTAATTTCCCTCTTTAAATAAACTACATTCCACATGAATACCATGGGTCAATACCATGGGATGTTTTTATAGTTTATTTTATTTTATTAAAATGTTCATTACATCATGTCAATCTTTTTATTTTATTTGCTTTTATTTTTATTTTTGTGTAATTTGACATAGTCAAAATGTTAAATTGATGTTAAAATCTAACAAATTTTTAATAACAACATTTTAACTTAAAAGTCACCAAAACTTAAATTCAATCTAACTTATTAAAAAGAAAAAAAGGAAAAAACTAACATTATAAAAACCATATAAAAAAACTATTTACTGTGGATCTAATGGCCTAAAACATTTCAATCATCTAATTTTTGATCCAATAACTCAAACATGGACATAGTGGGAGCTAGGAGAATTGTTTTTAAAGAGGAACACCTTATGACGTAATTACCAAACGAAAACTTATAAAAATAATATGAGTTTTTTTTGGTAATTATAAATCTTTAAAATTTATCGTAGAATTTCATTTTTTTTAAGTGTTAATATTAAAATAAAGTTAAAGAAAAAGTCACATATTTCGTGTACTTAATTTAAGAGTTTAAGCACTAGGAGTTTAACCACCAAACATTTGGTATTGACATTATATTTATATTTAA
Source organism: Pinus albicaulis (assembly GCA_034641835.2). Classification (NCBI taxonomy): domain Eukaryota; kingdom Viridiplantae; phylum Streptophyta; class Pinopsida; order Pinales; family Pinaceae; genus Pinus; species Pinus albicaulis. The sequence goes on from MU968450.1 coordinate 8,525,053, forward strand.
TATAATTTTAGTGTTTTTTATATATTAGCTTATTATTTTTAGATGACTAATATTAATATAAATTCATCTTAATTCTATATCTATTAAGATTTATATTTATAGATATTTAATTTTCTCAACATTTAGTAGATTGAGAATTAAGATGAATCTATATTAGATCTTTATTATTTTATTAAAATTTTAATAATACAAAAGAGATTATATATATATATATATATATATATATATATATATATATATATATATATATAGAGGATTAGGTTTATATATATGTATGAAAAAAATGTATTAGAAATATTTAACATTTATATGTTCAATAAATAAATTTAAATTACAATATGAATTATTATTTTCATTTATATGGTAAAATATATTTTACTATTTGTTAAATATATATTTTACATTTCTATATTTAGAAATACTTTTATTCTTAAATATATGTTTATTAACTAAAATTTTTATTTTTATGTTGATTGATAGAGGAAGATCCATAAATTTACGTAGTTGACGTTTCAGAACCATGTTCAAGACTTGCGAAATATAATAGTTATTAATATGAATTATTATTACTTAAATTTATTTTAATGTGATACATATATTTATGATTTTTACTTGGAAAAAAATTGTTTATAATATTATTAATAAAAAAATACGGTATAAAAAATTAAATTGAATCCATTTATTATTGTTACTACTTTTAATTTTTTATTACTTTTTTAATTGGGCCAATATTATGTTTTATATTTTAGTTTTGTTTGATTTATTGTTTCATTTTATGGATAGTAGAATATTTCTCCCATATTGAGCTGACATTTAAATGTTTATACTCATTTAGAAACACTACAACATCTCTTCTATATTGAACCTATATTTACATGTTTGCACTCATTTACGGACATCACAACATCTTCCCTTGTAAAGTGCCTCTTGGTACAATCACAATTAATCTTTTTCATGGTTTTAAATTATAGTTTTTTGAAGAATAAAATATGGCATTTTGATGTAGGGCTTGATCATTGATTCAAAATATATTCATATTATTAAAAAAAAAATTTAAATCTCTTCTTCTACATCTAAATTAGTGCCTCCTAAATCTAATCTAAATATTAGTGGGTTCTCTTCATTTTTACATTGCATTCTTTGAAGCTAATATCATTATATATATACATCCAAAGTAGTTGAATTAACCAAGTTTGACTATTGGTTTATCAAAACCGGCCTTCATTTGCCTCAAATATTAAGGATTTCTCCAACATACTGATTTGGATTTACAAAGATGTTGTAGTTGCTACAACACTCCCAAAATATTTTTAGCCTGTACACCTAAATTTTGGGTCTTTCTTTTCAGGGTTTTAATGGTTATTCTTGTTGCTTGACTTGATCATAATCCTTAAAATAGCCTAGCTATCATCTAAGGCTATGGTTGGTCATATTTTCACAAAGAACATTGATTACACCTGCATGTTTTCCTTCACCTTCATCTTCATCTTGCATGAATTTACTATGGTTGTGGTATGTGGAGTCAAATAACATTGCAAAGGGTCTTTTAGCTCTACTATTGCAATTTTTGCATTTTGAAGAATGCTTTATTTTAAGAGACTGTGAGTCCTATTCTTATCTGTGTCCTTATATGTTTAGCTATGACATATCAAAAAGTCCTACAGGATGAGGAAGATTGCACTTTTACTCTACTATGAGGCCTATACGTTTTCCAATATGGTGCATGGTGCAAGTTTCTTCACCAAAACCAAAAACAAAAACAATCGAACCCTTATCGCTTTAGTGTGTAAAATCCATCTCAGGGAAGGGGTGGATTCAATTTTTTATGCAAACATTAAGAATCAACAGAAGGCATATGATAACAAGGATAATAAGAATACTTTTCTAGCATCACTTGGGGCTGGTTTATTATGACTTATGATCTTAGAGATCTTCTTGGCAGAGTATACTCTCATTTGTAGAATTTCTCAGTATGAAAAGTCTACATTAATTCTATGGATGGTGTAACGATGGGTTTTGGAATTAGAATTTATAGTCATGGTTATTATTGAGTCATTAATGAGAGGACTCTTCTGGCAATGCCAAAAAATGTGATTGACTTGTTTCTTGATAATGGATTTTCTTACATAGCAACAAAGAGTCCATGAGACAGAGTTGTTGGTGCCTACTTTGAATTGTCTAGGAAAATGATTGCAAGCTCTGTAGATGATCTTTATGTGCGTTTAGGCACACATTATGTGCCATTGAAAAACCTAACTTCATGAAAGGAGTATGTCTTTAAGCAAGACTTATCAATTCATCCACATGAATTGGTGAAAAGATTATTGATAAATAATAACAAATAACTTGAGTCAGAGTCTCAATTGAAGGCTCTCTTACCAAAAATTTCAACATGTTTCGGTAATGACATGTCAATTGTGGCATCGTTCGAAGAACTGAAAAATAAGCAATTTGTTTCTAACTCAACAATGGCAGATTGGGAAAAGGCACCATTTTAGAATTAGGAAAAGGTGCTCCATCTCTCTCTATTTGACAAAAAAAATAATTGGTTGTTGCAATTACACATTGAGATCATAAAAATGATCTTTCTAAGTTAGACGGTGTCATGAAATTAGAGTATCATATAGCTCGAAGAAGTTCACCATGGAATAATTTTGTTGAGGGTGTTCATGTAGTTATTATTGACAAGGACGAAAATCCGAAGAGGGATCCAACCAAGGAAGAAGATGCTGATATGAGTGAAGTTGACAACATGCTTCAACCTTTTCAATAAGATGTTGATGAACTATAAGACTGCAAAATTGAGCATGGTGAGAACCCAATAAATCTTGGGTTCCTCACACCAGAATTCACATCCAAAATATATGGATGAAGATGGGGATGAACAAGAAGTTGGGAAATAGAATCACTTCACGTTCATTTTAGCTTGGGAGACTTCTATCTGTTGTTATTTTTCATGATCCAAAAGGCATTTGGTTATGTCACATCAGATCCAATCAAGGAGTGGGGTTGGAACAATTTGTTATTCAATATTTTTTAGGAAAGTATTAGTCTTTAAATGAATTTCTGAGATTCATATACCAATATTGATGTTAGGGACCAACAATGGGGATGGATATGTTTCTAAATTTGATTACAAGTCAATATCATTTTTTGTTAAAAGCAGGGAATTCTCTCTGCACCTATTGCAAATCAAAGATGCGATTTGGCTCCTCAAAATGTGGACCCCCTCAATCACCTTAGAAAATTGCAACTCCTCATTGCATATTTCCTAAAACCATCGTATCTCTTGTTATATCAGATGCCATTCCCTTCACCCATTCATATTCCATACAAATAAGTTGGTAAATGAATAGTCACTCCAATTGTTGTGATGATATAAATTATCTATAGCCATATTTGAAAACCCAACTTTATTTCTCTCTTAGTTCATCCACATTTGACATTTCAACACCCTACAAACCCAGATTTCATTATATGTTTTGAGGAAACAAGTTGCGTGGAATCGGGTATGTTTTTTTTCTATGCCATACACTGTCATATGATAGAGCCATGAGGTTCCCCAAGACACAAAATTTGTGGTGGAATTATCATCTTCGATGCAATCCAATGGCTATAGGTAGTTAGTTGAAAATTATTCATGTATGAATAATCTTAATGTCCACATTTGTGTAGGGAAAACTAAAAAGAAATCATAGCGGTATTTCAAAGATATTTTTTTTTTGATATTGTTGACGTTAATGAGAAAATAAATGTGCGTGGATCACATGTGGAAGTTAGGAGCTTCTCAGATCAAATGGATGCCTTGACCCTTGTGTGCTTTTTAGAGCATCTATCAAAGTATGGAAGTTCTAAATGATTACATTGAGTCAGGATATACATCTTTTTCATTTTTAGGTAAACCATAAATTCCTTAAACTTGCCTTAAAGAGGTCTCCTCAGTTTAACATTTCACCATTAGTGAAACATGGAGCCATGCAACATATGGTATGAGCAGTTGATTCATAATTCAATCAAGCCTTCCAAAATGACAATTTCTATTTGCAACAACTTCAATGTCATTATGCTAAACCATAACATCCATTTGATAAATTTATGTGGTACCATAAAAGGAAAAGGTTTGGTGAAACCAATGTTGAAATAGATTGATAGGCAAGCAAAATGTCTTGAATCTATACACAAAAGATCATTTTTCTAGACATATTGAAATTTGTTATAACTAATGATGAGTCATTAGATGCCCTAGAGGAATGGGTTGCATAGTTGTTTAGAAATAATAAGAAAGGTGGTGGAAAAAGTTGAATTTCTACAAGGACCGACCCATTTGAGCACTAAGAAGGATCTTTTGGGTACCAGGTGTGCAAGATTTTTACTCTCTCAAGTGATAGGATCATTGCCTTTCCTTGATAATAGTTATTTAAATAAACTGGAAAATTATTTTCCTCATATCATTGATCATGAGGATGGTGGTGGTTTTTTGTTTATTCATGACAAGAGGGTGATCTACATAATTATCAAAAGGGGTTAGAAATGTAGGATTGGACTGATGTTCTATAGGATACATGTTTGCAATGAGCATAGATCTCATTGTTTCAGGAATATAAAAGGTTTTGGAGCCATTATTGGTTGATGCATTAATATTTGTCTATGGATATTTAACATTTATTCTCAAAATAAATAATAACAATGTAAACTTTGAAACGTGAATTGTAAAATAAAACGAGAACTCTAGCCAAACAACCCCCAAAAAACATGAAAACAACCCAAAAATGAAAAGTGTGTATTCTAGAACGAGGTTTATTTTTTTCAAGATTAATTTTCAACATTTAAAAAAAATGGGAGTAACACCAATTTTTATGTGCAAAATAAATGAAAAAACACACTAATGTTGTTGCTAATAACATTTTTCTTTTCTGAGTACAATTTCAACATTTTTTTGGTAATGACTTTAACTATTAAATAATGGGATCTGAAACACATTAAAATTCCAACAATTTTCATCCATTTCGTCAAACATATAATATCATGACACTAAAAATCCCTAAAATTATAATTGTTTTCAACCATAGCGTTAAGGATAAAAAAAAAATGACAAATTTTCAACCATAGAATTAAAAAACATTAAGTTTTCAACATATTTCAACCATGACATTATGAATAAATTATACAACTAAATTAATCAAAATCTCAATACTTGTAGATTGAATGAAACATAAATGATTTCTCGAAGTTATTGTTGCATTGTGAATATTCTAAACAAATGAATTCATCATAATTAAAACATATATTCCAAAAAAAATAAAAATGTCTCATAATTTCATGTAAAATCATATGGAAGTTAAAATAATTATTTCAAATTACCATGCAAACATAATTATATAAATTGTCTTAGACAATTATTCAAAATCACTCATATGTTCGTGCACACCATCAGAATTCACATCTTCAAATGAATGACTGGATGTAGATGAAGATGTTCCATATTCTTCTCTTTCATCAACAAGTGCCCCATCTGAGTCAAAATGCATGCCCACCATTTCAGGTTTCAAAAGTCTTCTAGATCTATGACTGGGTTCGACAGACTCTCATTTCAAGATTTTTTCTTTTGGTAGAAACCTCTTCAGAATCTTTATCATCTTGAAGCGAAGAGTTCCTAAATTTGTTAAATTGAATTCATAAACAAGTATGTCAAATTCCTATAATTTTAAGGTCTATGAGGCGACAATTGATATTTGTACCCTTTATTTTTCTCTTTGCGCCAATATTTTTATCAACTACCATCTTTGGCTTGTACACACCATTGAATGGGTGTGGATTTGTGGCATACCAATGTACTCCAACACCTGCAACATCTTCATTTTATAAAATGACATTTATAACCTTGGCATCCTAGAATGGATATTAATGTGCATCTCCATCTGCTAACACTACGATCATGCAACTCTCCTTAATATCCTTTACTAAACCCCTATAAAGATCTTCCATGGCTCCACGTTGTGGACGAGATCTTCTGCAACCAATATATATTTTTCTTACCTCTACTTGTGGAGAATTAATAATACCTTGATATTGTTGTTGTTCAACAATGTTTCTTTCCTCATGTTTATTTGACACATTTTGTGGCCAAATAAATGGAGTCTTCAAAAGTATATCTTCATTTTTTTTATATTTAAATGATATCACTTTGATCATTGAAAAAGGTCTCCCACCAAACTGAATCAGCAACATCAAAGTATTCATATGTATATCTAATAGTTTTTTTAAAATTTCTTCCAAAAATTAAAAATAATCTATATCTCTCTTCTTCCTTCGTGCATTATTAACTTCAGTAACTTATTATAATAAAAATATATTTAACGCAAATATTAGATGATTTGGAATGAACTTCAAAAATGAAAAACCTGATGACGACACCAATTATGTAGTAGTGGAATACTTCTTTCCCCATATAAGTGTTTTCCCATCAATTTTTTTTATACAAAATTGATGATGGAAGCTAATGTCATTAAGTTGTTCAATGCATTTCTCATCACCATGTGATCCCAAAATGAAACTTCACATGTCAAAAATTTCTTCTAACACATGAAAAATAGGCTCTCGCATGTATAATTCCTTAATACATTCAATTAATGATGGAAACATCCCAACATCCTTCCTCCTCAATGTTATTGAAAAACGTTTGAACATCTGATCAATATGGTCATGAGTGTGCCCAACAAGAAGGAAACAAACCTTTACCTTCTGAAAATTTCTCAATTCAACAAGCGTGTTTAGATCATTAGGGGAATTTTGAGGTCTAAAATGGGCATCCTAAGGAAATTATTAAATAATAGTGGAAATGATAATTTAAAATTTGATGACATCATCAAATTTTAGAGGTTAAAAAGAAAAAACTATTTTTTCAACTCATATTTTCAACTTATCTCCCAAAGTTTTTACTCAAATTTCGAGCGGGAATACTCGTTGGATGCAAAATTTAATTCCTCATCCAAGGAGTACCCATGTTGCATACTTTTGATGGAACCTGCTAGACAAAAAATGAGAAATACATAAAAAACGTGATTGAAATTACGTTTTTTCATGTATTTCTCATTTTAGCATAGCAGGGTCCACCGAAAGTATGCAACATGGGTACTCCTTGGATGAGGAATTAAATTTTGCATCCAATGAGTACTCTGGCTTTAAATTTGAGTAAAAAATTTGGGAGATAAGTTGAAAATACGAGTTGAAAAGGTAGTTTTATTATTTTATTATTTTTTAATATTTTTACCATTTTAGTTAAAAAAATGGTGAATCACCCCCCATGGTTGACATCATCATCTTGAATCGTATTGGTTCTTATAAAGTTTATTTTGGTTGTACATTTTTCTTAGGAGGCCCATTTCAGACCTCAAAATTCCCCTAATGATCCAAAAACAATCTGATTTCTTTTTCACGACAAGTGTTGTCCAATTGTAGATACAAAATTTCAGGAAGATTATCAGACCAATGAGAGAGAAAATCATGAATTATTGTTATTATTATATTTGCATCATTGAATTTTTGGAGTAGTGAAGTAAACCCTTGGCGACATTTTCCCATTGAAGACTATATAACAGACCAAGTGAAATTGGATAAATTTTTCCTCCCACAAATTTTTGGGTGTGCAAACAAAATGTGGTGGAAGTTTTTTCTTCTGGTCCATACCATTAATTATCAAACCCAAATATCTATTTGGATTATCATAACAATTCTTTCGATATTTGTACAATTTTTTCCATTCACTTGTTTGCTTTTCACAATGTTCTTGAAGTGCTTTGACAATGGAATTTACACATAACATTAAAAAAACCTATTAATAAATACATTTTCATAATTGATGACTATACAATTTAAAAAAATAATTTTAGGAATGCTTACCTCTTCCTGCTCCTTGAAATTTATCCTTTTTCTATTTAAGAGAAACACATGCACTACAAACCCCCATATTTGTCTTCTTAAGAATATGAACATTGTTGAATTCTCTCCTCCATATCTTCACTAAATATTGATATGTAATAAAATGACCATTTCCTTCAACACCTTTTTCATATTCTTTATATAAGTTGTAGATTTCTTGTCTTGAGAAATTATCTGGAAGATGTATTGTATCTCTATTTGGAAAACACTCTCCATGTTTTGAAAACAAGTCTTGCATCCATGACATTGCAGTATTTGCTAATGGCCCAAACTCTCATTTATGATGTACTTCTAAATAAAATGTGGGATATATTTCCAAATTTTCTTGGATTCTTTAAAGACGATAATTATCAATTGAATGAAACATTTTGAAATCCTTTCTACCAAGAAATAAAGACCCAATATGATAATCATAACTAGACATTGTAAATTGCATGCATCCCACTAAATATGAATTTTGTATGATTTTATTCATTGACGAATATCTCTTCCTTTTCTTTAAAGAAAACTTGAAATCCATATGTTTCAAACAATCAATTTTACAACTTTCACTTGAAATGAGATCACTGATAGAACTTATTCTCGTGAGATATTCTGCTCTACCCCTTATATAACTAGAACATCTTGGATTGATACAAAAAGGTCTACTCCTACTCCTAGATACAATATTTGTTGGAAACGTCTCCATCATTTCATCATTATATGTATACGAATTTTCATCATCATTAGGAGGAATAATATCCTTAGTATGATAATTTTGAATATATTTAGGAAATTCATCACCATCATTGTTTGAAAAATATTGATTAACATCTTCAGTGGCATGAAAAGTTTCACTACCATCATCTGTGCTTTTGAAATACTGACTTGGAGGATATTATTCATCATCTTCATCTTTCCCTTTGTTACTACCGCCCTCATAGCCCTTAGGATTAGGACTAAGTGGAAAATGTGACTTTCTATTTACTGGAAATTCTTCATCCCGCCCTTCATCACTACTGCTCTCATAGTCCTTAGGATTAGGACTACGTGAAAATTGCAACTCTTGATTTATTACAAATTATTCATCCTGGTATTTGTCACAACTACTCTCATAGTCCATAGGATTAGGATTAAGTGGAAAATGTGACTCTTTATTTACTGAAAAATTCTTCATGTCAGCCTTCGTCATTGTTTCTCTCATAGTCCTTAGGATTGGGACTAAGTGGAAAATGTGACTCTCTATTTACTGGAAATTCTTTATCCTTCCCTTCATCACTACTTCTCTCATTGTCCTTAGGATTAAGACTTAGTGGAAATTGTGACTCTCGATTTATTGGAAATTCTTCATCATGGCCTTTGTATTTGCTGCTCTCATAGTCCATAGGATTAGGACTAAGTGGAAAATGTGACTCTCTATTCATCTAAAATTCTTCATCCTTCCCTTAATTAGTGTTTCTCTCATTGCCCTCAGGATTAGGACTAAGTGGAAATTTTACTCTCTATTGATAGTGAAATAATTTTCGTTATATTCATCAATATGAATAGAGTTGTTACACGACGAAGATGTTGATGCTTCATAAAGAGAAACTTCACTATCATAAGAATCCATGACATTCAAATAGAATATGTTGAACGATGCAAATTCACTCTCTCTCCCAATGATATTATATAGATGAAAGAATGAAATTTTCCCTCCAAAGTTTCCCCCCAAAAAATTCCCTCCAAAAATTTCGTTTGAAGTATTTCCCTCCAAAAGTTTCTTCTAGAACTTATTTGAAAATTTTCTAAAATATTCTCTTGAAATTTTTGACACTACTTTCCATTCAAATTTTCCACACAATTTTCATTTAATAAATTCCTTCAAAATCAAACTAAATCTTTTACTTAAATTATATAACATTTACTGGATTATTGATTTTTTTTTTTTTAATTTGAATTTTTTATCCCACATGTAACAAAAATTAGTGTATCGTCATAATATTAACTATATATTAATTTTTTCTAATTTTATTTTTAATACCACATTCACCCCGTGGCAAAAAAATTCCATAATTTCCGTTATATAAAAACTTTCATTGTCACTATTCCTCACATCACATCAAGACTTCTCGAGGTTTCATTAAAAATATTTGAGTGATTTTGTGGAACAACTACATTGTCATTGAAACACATTCAACGAGAGATTATCGCATTTAAAACATTAGTTTCCCTTCTATTTTGAACTTTCAATGAAGAATTTGAGGAAAATAAGTTGTTATACGGTGACAAATCATTTTTTTTTAATTCATTCTATTTGTCTTAGGTAGCAGCTCAATTTATTATTTCAAAATTTAGGAAATTGTTGAAACAAGGTAGACTCAAGTTCAAATACCACTGAGTACATGTCTTAAACCCACATAGGTTTGATAGTAGTTATGTTTCAGATGGGTTGTTAGGTTCATCCAGAATACCAGACAAAAAACCAATTCCAATAATTTTATTTTCTAAAAATAAAATAAAAATCACATGGGCCAAGGAGTTGTTGTGCCACCTGTGGGCATGCTTGCTGGGGGCACAACAGTTCCCTAGCAGGTAACGGGCATGCTGCATGCCTGTTGTGCCGCGGGTTGGCACACCCATGGTTGGGGACACAAGTCTAAGGAACAGTGGCCAATGATCCAATTTTGAGAATTAACTCCTTAACTATTATGCCCAGGAGGGCACCCTGCCTGCCAAGGGTCTGATTTGGGAGGGTGTTCCCGACGTTGGTGTGTATTTCTACACCAAAATAAGCATGCCTAGCAGGTGCATGTGCCTTGGGTGGGCGTGCCTAGTCTTGGGCGGGCACACCCACCAAAATCACAACAGCTGTGTCGCAAGCGGGCATGCCCGCCAAAATCGGTCCCTTGGAAGGCAAGGGGTTGTTTTTCCTTGGGAAAGCATGCTCGAGCATGGCCATGCACACCCAAGGCACATGGTGCCTTCCTGAAACACAATGAGCGTTTCAAGAATGCTCGTTATACCGTGGCCGGGCACGTCCACGACATGACGTGCTTGCCCACTCTGTCGCGGGTGGGAACACCCACTACTAGATGTGCCTGCCCAATGAACATGCGTGCCTGTACCTTGGGTGGGTGTGAAAAACTGTGGGCATGCCCTCCCAATGCACAACATCCCCATGAAAGGTAGGGGATTGATTCCTAGAGTCGACCCCTGCCTTCTGAGGGAAAATGTAGAATTTTTTTTTTTTTTTGAAGGAATGTTTTTTTTTTGGTATCTTGGATGAACCTAACAACCCACTTGACATGGGAGCTATTGTGCATGTTTCTGGTGTTTTTTTAGTTTTTATTTTTATTTTTAGTTTTATTTGTTTACGTAAAATATTGGTTTTTTTGTAATTTACCTATATATATTGCAAGTAAATGGCATCAAGGAAGGTTTCTGTGAATATTTCTGGACCAAAGACAACAATTGCATCATCTAGAGTTGTAGGTGGCCCTCAAAAAATATCGTTGAATGAACCCAACTTAATTTAATGGCTACAAATCTAACAGATGGATCCTCAAAGGAAAATAAGTTGATTTCATACTTGAAGAAATCACAAGAAGTGAAGCATACAAAATGTGCACGGTATGTGAAAGATAGAGAAGGTGAAGAATATCTACAAGTATATGTATATGCTCGTAATATTTATGATCGTGGAAGTTATGAGGTGATGGGAAAAGTACTAGACCTATGTTTGATGCTGGATACTGAAGTTGTTTATTGATCCGGATTTATGCAGGAACGCAACAGAATACAGAAATAACCATAAACATAGAGATGCAGTGGAAATAATGCGTCATTTCATTAATATCAAATAACAGAAATATGCTTACAGACATAATGAAAATAAAATAGCTAGGGTGCTGGTAGCGAATCTCTAAGAAGAGATGTGGTGGCTACAGACCTCTGAACTGTGTTACAATGAGGCTCGAGGGCCTATTTATTGTCGAGAAACAATGTAGAATCCGAAACGTCCAAAAACCTAACCATAGGAGATGAGGCGCCAAAACTATGGGCGCCTGTTTGGGTAAATTGGTGGTTCAACTTCCCGGGGGCGTAACTTTGGCATCCGATCTCCGTTTGACGCACATGATACATCATTAGAAAGCTCTATCCGAGGACTAAAACTTTTGAGATGAATTTGATGATCAAATTCGTTAGTAAAACCGATACCCAAAAAACGTCGTTTAGGGCCTCAAAACGGCTCCGGAAGTTCACGACCCGAAAAACTGCTAAAAGTAGTAAGTTTTGTTGCATGTGAAAAGCTACAAGAATTGATGGTGCTGGTCCAAATGGAATAGGTGGGTGGCCACCGATATCCACTTGGATCATTCCTCCCTCCTTAGGAAGAAATGGTCCCCATTGCGTTGAGATCCTCCATGAGATGAGGCAAATTCTGTTGAACTGAGTATGCTGGATGCATTTAGTAAATTTGGTTTCTTTATCAGCCTCAGACAGTACATGTTTGGATTCTGTATGTGTAGTTGCAGGATGTATGGCAACATCAGGCGGTGGTGCGTTGGGAGTCAGATCAATGGAGTGCTTGTCCTGATAGTGTAGAGGAACCTCTATGAGCGAGGAGAAATTGTCATCGTATTTGTCCATCTGCTGCAGCCGTGCAAGGGAGCCCTATTTCAAGGTTGTGGCCACAATATTCTTCTTTCCCTATGAGTGAGTCGTAAGGAAAATGAATTTCCTGGTTTGGGAAACGATCTTACTGCGTTGTTTTGCAGTAGTCAAAGAGATGACAGGAGGCGGTACTACCTCCGTTATCCTGTACAAGTTATTTCCCAAAGTAATAATAACAGCACGAGGCCTAGACTCATACACAGCATGTCGCCTCCATAAGTATGGTTGGGCCAATAATACATCAGCTACATCAAGAGGAGCAACATCACACAATACCTCATCCGTGAATGGCTTGATACTGTACGGAAGGCGGCACTGCTGGCGAATGCGGAGATCTCTCCCTGGGTGGAGCCACCCGATGGTATATGGCTGTGGGTGGGCTATGGTCGGTAGGCCGAGCCGCTTCACGACCTCTGCTGAGATGAGGTTCTTTTGGCTTCCGCTATCGACGAGAAATTGCAGCGGAGAACCCTTTACCCACATCTGCGACTGGAAGAGGCGCTCCCCCTCCTTTGGATCCTCTGGACCCTCCTTCTGGATCTTGGTGGTGGCAACAATGGCACTGGGATCCGCATCAATGATCTGCTTCCCTTTGTCATTGCCTTTGTCTGGTTCTAACTCAGGATTAGAAAATGCATCTGATTCGGGTGCCTTTAGTTCAGCCACCAAAGACTGTTTGGCCCGACACTCGTTTGTGTTGTGAGTGGGGCTGTTATGAAATTCACACCACTTCCCTGTGTCCTTCTTTGGATTTGTGGTGTTGTTTTGAGTCGCATTGCTTTGGCCTTGCCCCTTGTTCTTCGATTCGGGGGCACCTTTCGGATTCGCAGATCCAAAGTCTCGCTTCTTCTGCTTAAATTTCTGCTCGATCTTGGCGGCATAGCGATATGTCGTGCCAAGCGATGTAATGTCGAGGAACTCCATTTCCTCCTAAATGTGTTTGTGCAGACAGCCGCGGTACTTGAGCACCAAATGTCTCTCTGAATCTTTAATACCCAACTTTGTGCGCAGGGTATGGAACAGATTCGTCAGTTCGTGCACATCTTGATCCTTTTGTTGCCGCAGCGTGGTCCATTGGATGTATTTGTCCTCATAGCTCCCCACAGGGTAATATTGTTCCTTGACGCCGTCTCGGAACGAATTCCAAGTGGGTGTGGCCGAGAACAGAGAGGGTTCCCCTTCGCCCTCTTGCTCACGGTAGGTTTCCCACCAGTCTTTGACATGGGGGGCAGCTTTGAGGAGTGCAAAAATAATCTTTTCTCGGTCAGAGAAGTCATGGACCGAGAAATACCCTTCCAACAAATTTAACCATCTGTCTACGGCATCTGCATCTATTTTTCCTTCAAATATAGGAATGTCAAAGTTTACCTGTACCTTGAAGGGAGTGGCGCCTCCAGAGTGGCTGTTGGATGCAGATGCGCCATATGTGGGCGGTCGTTGAAGGATTTGAGCAAAGTTATCCATCATCGCGTTCCTTTGTTCTCGGTGGCTCCTCGAAGCGGTATTTTTGATAGGATCCTCACTGCTCCCTCGTCTTTCTTTTCTTCCGCCATGGAGGCCAAGTGGAGTTGTGGTGATCTTGCAAGGGTTCAACTTGAGATCGAGCCCTAACTCCTTTATACCCAGCAATAGCGTTGGGGACATGCAAAGAAAAAAACAAAGAAAAGAGGCAGACCCCCTACGATACCACTTTGATTCGAATTTATGTGAGGCATGTGAGAATACAAAATAACCATAAACATTAGAGATACGATGGAAATAATGGTCATTTCATAAATATCAAATAACGAAGCCCTTAATCCATTCCAAAGAAAATAAAATAGCTAGGGTGCTGGTAGCGAATCTCTGAGAAGAGATGTGGTGGCTACAAACCTCTGAACTGTGTTACAATGAGGCTCGAGGGCCTATTTATTGTCGAGAAACAATGTAGAATCCGAAACGTCCAAAAACCTAACCATAGGAGATGAGGCGCCAAAACTATGGGCGTCCGTTTGGGTAAATTGGTGGTTCAACTTCCCGGGGGCGTAACTTTGGCATCCGATCTCCGTTTGACGCACATGATACATCATTAGAAAGCTCTATCCAAGGAATACAACTTTCGGGATGAATTTGATGATCAAATTCGTTAGTAAAACCGATACCCAAAAAACGTCGTTTAGGGCCTCAAAACGGCTCCAAAAGTTCAGGACCCAAAAAACTGCTAAAAATAGTAAGTTTTGTTGCATGTGAAAAGTTGCAAGAATTGATGGTGCTGGTCCAAATGGAATAGGTGGGTGGCCACCGATATCCACCTGGATCATTTATGTACTTAAAAAACCATCTAAGTCACATGAGAAGATTAGAGATCATTTTGCATTGTCGATGTATAACATGACCAAAGATTGTACAAGGATATGTAAACAAATCATAAATGAAATTGCATAAAATATCGTAAGTAGTTATATTTATATTTATGTATTTTGTGTTATTGTAACTGTATCATCATATTTTTTATAAATTAGTTATTATTGACATATTATATTCTGTTTGAAAAACATTTACTAAGGGTCTTTCAATTATGTTGGGGGGAATCTATTTTATAGAGCGAGATATAATGAATGTTGTCAAAATTTTCCAAGCACAGGCAAAAGAAGGTATGAGAAAGAAGAAAAAAAATTACTTCACGATGCTACAAGACTACATAAAAGGGATCAACAAAGAATGCATATAGTGGATCAATCTAGTAAATCTAGACATGTTACTTTTGAATATGAGGAAGTTGAAGTTGAATATGAAGATGAATAATATGTTGCAATTACTGAGAATGAGATTAAAACTGATGTTAGAAAGGAGAAGAGCCATAAAAGACCCAAAACAAAATTCCCAAGAATGTCTCCCTTCTAGTTGATAATGAGGAGATTTCTTATGTTGAAGAAAATATGATAACCGATAGGAGGAAGATTAAAGTTGCTCATTCTGAAAATATCATGGACAACAATGAAGATCCTAGTGAAAACTCAAAAGGAAGAAAATAAATCATTACAACATGAGATGATTTAGAGGATGACGTTATTAAAACAAAACAAAATTCCATTTAACATCAGTTGATGAAGACAAATTTAATTGAGGGCGGTCGGTCATTTCAACTTAATGTTAGTCAAATATATAAGCTCGATGAATGACTATTTAAATATCAAATTAGAAAGCCACACCACTTGCATGTTCACAACTTCAAAACATTGATGAGGTACAATCTATATGCACATGTGGTTGATTATTTGTGTCTTGTTGATCCAATTCAGGTTCCCAACAAATAAAATTTGATAAGTCGAAATTTTTTGAATAAAAATATTATGTACTTGGGGGAACCATTCTATAGAAGCTCAAAGGAAATTCATGAAGGAATATCCCAATAAATCACATTTTGAAACAATGAAATGTATCATTTATGCTGTTTTAACAGATACATAAGAAAATTTATTGGCATGGGATCATAATAAAAATAATGAGTATATGATGTCTATGAATTTGATCGAAAGGGTTAGACTTATTCATAATGATTTGGAAGAAAAATGTGGTGGGGATAAGAAAAAGCTAGTCTAGCCTTTTAGAAGGAATGTTGTATGGAATAAGTTATCAAATTGAGGAAAAAATCAATTCAAAAGGTGACAAAGTAAATTATGAAATATTCAGAAGTATGGATAAAATTTTCCCATTGGCATTTAGAACTTGAGAGATATAAAAATTGATTAATGAGATTTTCGACATGTGGGAGAAAACTGACATAAAAACTAGAAGGTCAAAAAGTCTAAACCATTGATATGTACCATAAGTAAATCATATCCTGAAATGAAGCTCATTCAAGAAGATATGACTATCACACCTTGGAGAGAAATGCAAGGACTGAAGGATGAAAAACTTTTTAAAACAATATTATCTCATGTGAAGTCAGGTGAATTATCATTGGACGAAATGTCTGAGAATTTCTAAAGTAAGTTTTCTATTTTTACTTATTTATGGATTATAAGTTTCTGTTAAATATAACATATTTTTGTTGGTAGTATTTGTTATACATGTCATTATATTAAATTTTTTAAATTTATTTATTCAGTCACAAGGTTTATATGAGAATGCAAGAACAATTGGTTAAATTGTTGAATGAAGATTGTTGGGATGATGTTGCACACAACTACCCATATTCAAGTTCTACATCAATACTAAAATATTCTTATCTTGCATTTAAGAAGGTATGTTGATTTATGCATTCATTTCTATTCATATGTATACTATTTTTATTTTATAACTTATACATATATTTGTTTATTTCATTAAAGATGAAGAAGGATGCAAATGGAGCACCAGATAGTTGCAGAAGCTTTATTGAAAAAATTGAAATGGAAAGGATGAGAAAGAAATGTCTTAGCAATGTTGAAGTTGATACTAGCCTTACTCATTTAATTTGGAATGGGCTCCACACTATCCAATATCAAATAATACAAGGTGGTTGTGAAAACATTGCAAAACTCATTCCTAAAAGAGATTATTCCCTGGTTATTGCAGATATTCCTCATGGTTTCAATATCCCAAACACTGAATATGATAATGACCCTTATACTTATCAAGCTTTTAGTAAATTGGTTGCGGGATTCTAGAAGTCATAACATCACCATTTTGGAGATTTGTGACATTTCATTTAGATGCACAATTTACAATGTTATTAACAAGTTTAAAGGAAAAAGAAAACTCAAGGATGCAACTTAAATGGTAATACATTCAAATTGTATGTTTGATTAATGTTAAAAAAAACATTTATGTACAAGTTAATTGAAATTTTACTATTTCATGTTACACGAAAAGGTCAAATCTTATTGGTTGCAGAGATCAACCAATTGTAAGTGATTGTGAGTTCATTCATGTTGAATGTTGGACAAAAGATGATAGTTATAAGCCTATGCTTTTGAATCAAGTAGATCGAAAGATTTATAGCCAAGTATTGGTGCATGATGCTATTTTAAAAAAACTAACGTATGAAGATAAAGAAGCAAAAGGAGAGATAGTTAACATATATCAAAACTGCAATCATTGGTTAACTATCTTATAGATTTAAGTTCAAATGAAGGAGATTGGGTTTTGGATTTATTCTCAGGCTCAAGTAAGTTTTATTATATAAAATTGAATTTCGATATTTTTTTTTATGTGTTTATACTAATTTACTTAATTCTTTCTTTTGTACATGATGATTAGGTACAACACTAGCATGTTGCTTACAAAAGAGAAGAAATTGAATTTCTATTGAGAAATACCCAATACAACGCAAATTTATTCAGCAAATAATTAATGCTCCAATTTCTTCCAGATGAAATGCAAGAATTTGGTTTGAGGAAAAGGGATTTTAATGAATCCCGTGTGGAAAAAAGGCAAAGGAACCGCAATCACCATTAGATGTAATGATTGGAAAGACATGCTTTGGGAGATTCGCAGACATCAAAGATCCATCAAAAGAGGAAAATGGGAAAACTGAAGCAGAAAATATTATGGAAGAAGATAATAATGAAAATCTAGAAGATGAAGAGTATGGGTTACATGATATTATTGATTAAATTTCAGTTATGCTTGCAAATGAAGCTCACTTTTGGTAACTATTAATTAGTTATGTTTGTAATGTTTTGACTTTTAGATTTTATGAGAAGATAAGTATTCAATTATTGTTATTATATGTTTAATATTTGTATTAAGTCATTTTCATTTTAATTTTTATGTGAATAATTTAATTTTTGGAAAAAAACTGTGATTATTATTAATTTTTGACATAAAATTCATAAAAATTGTTATTTTTTGAAATTTTTTGTTAATTTTTTCCTATAATTTTTTTTTATTTGACATGTCACTTTTAATAACAAAAAAGTCTCAAAATTTGTATTTTTTTTGTTATAACTATATTCAAAATGTGTATTTTTATGTCAATTGTTAATTTTTTTTTTTAGTGGAAAATATTTAATGTGCATTGAAACATTAATTAACAATATATAATTATATAGAAGATCAAAACTTTAAAATTTCGACAAATTTTTTTTTTAACTATGCAAAAGATCAAAGATCTCATTACAAAAAAAAAATAAAAAGTAAAAAAACACAAACTTGAAAAACACTTAAAAAAATATGTGAGGGAAGAAGAAGAAGACAAATACTTCAAAATATGTTAAATTTAGAAAATAACTATTAATGTTTAATACATTAGAAAATTTAAAGTAAAAAATAAGTCTTCTAAAAAAAGGGGTTGATGTTGGCATTAATACTTTTCAAAATCAACATGAAAATCACTAACATTTTAAAGAAAATGTTTATACTTTATACATAATAAAATTCAAACTGTCAAAAATATACTGAAAAAAAAAGTAAGTGTATTATGAATTAGCACTTTTCAAAATCGGATTATTTCTTTGCTCCAAAAAAATGGGTAGTCGGTACAATTCCCATATCAATGTTTACATTGTTTAATATTACATATTATTGGAAGTTATATTCCAAAAGGTTTGATCTAGTTAATGCATCTTTTTAAGATGACAAAGGTTCTTTGTAATTTCCAACATTGTCAAAACCATGGGAACAACCATAATTTCTCACATTTGCAGTTGCACCTACTTATTTTGATCATCATGTGACAACATGACAACCCCTATGTGAATTGGGAAATATAATATTACAAGAAATTGCAACTCTAAAATAGACACTTAAAAAATAAATTAAGAAATTAATAAAATAACATATTGTAAACAAATTATATATATATAGTCTAACTTATAGACAAAATGATATTTTCACTGAAATCTGGCGATACAATCTCAAGCAATATTGTGATCTTTTTGTTTAAAATGCATTTTGAATGCATAAATAAATTCAACATCTTTAAATACTTCTAGGAAACTCGAATTTTACAAATTAAACAGCTTAAACTCAAGGTTTTAAAAATCTTTAGTGGATTTTGATTAAAATTAACAAAAAAAATACTTTAAAAAGCATTGTTTTGACTATAAGTTAGACTATAAATTAGACTATATATATATATATATATATATATAATTTAGTAACAAAAAATTTAATAAAACTTCGTAATAAAAAATTTAATATATCGTTTAAACTTTATTATATAAATTCTTAAATATGAACAACAAAATTAGTCATTAATTAAAAATATGAAAAAATATAACATTTATTTTATCAATATTTCTTTTTAATATGGAAATAAATATGCACAAAAATTAATACTTTCAAACACATTTTTCAAATATTTGAATTGAAAATATTTTATTCTCAAACACATTTTCAAATATTTGAATGGAAACTATTTTATTATAAAAAATTGCTTGCTTTTTCATGTATTTTTGAACTAATAACTAGTAAATAAGTTAAGAAATTTTTAACGACAATTGTCACAAACCCTCTCCATAGTTTTTGTCATATATAATGAGGCTAATTGAGATTCAATTTTTATCCAAATTCCTTTTTCGATGCAATATGACGAGATCTTACATTATATAGACACTTACACTAATATATATTTATAACACATTATTATTATTATTATTATTGTTATTTTATAGATATCATTTTCAATTATTATTATTGTTGTGTGTTAGGGTCCTATAATAATAGGGTTCATAAAATTTTGAATTGACTTTGATAGTTGTAAATATGTACATACCTTGCTTTCTGCAAGTTGTTTTCCCATATTTTGAAAAAATAAAAAATAATAAAAATCCAAAAAGAGGGTAAAAAGTCCTAAAAGAAAGATCAAAAGACTTAGAAAAATATAAACCCCAAAAGAGATGAAAATAAAACCTGAAAGTGAGAAAGTCCAAATGCCACTACTTTACTTTTTACTACAAGAATAATGATGATGTGCAGAGTGTCAATAAATGCCATAATCCATGATCAGTTAAATAGCTTAATCTTAACTCTTCATGCTTTCAATTTCATGTTTTATATAGAGAATGAAGATTTGTCAAACAGTTTAAACTTGAAAAATTAGTAGATAGGTAGAGAATAATGAGGAGCTCAACAGTTTAATCTGAGCCCTCAAATGAAATAAGGTAGATTTATATAGTTTTATGCTTTAAAAGAAAATGTTTTAAGGTTGCAAGCCTAAATGCACCTACCAAATGAAGAGAAAATGTTAGAAATAAAGTTGGGTCAGTAGAAAGCAGTGGAGCAATCATGTAAATAATACATCATCGGGAAAAATCACTAATTTCCCCTCCCCCATAAGTATTCATTATTCTAAGCTATCAGTCAAACAGATTCAGAGCATTTCTATGACTTTTGTTGGGACCAGACCCAAGGCTCTATGACTAGTTAGTTAAAAATATTGAGTTCTTATGTTAAATCCTCATTTTTCATCATTTACCCTTCATTCATGTATTAAAACCCCTTTTTCCTAAGTAAAAACACAATATTACTTAGTAAAATTGTAACCCTAAGTAATTAACTTCATCCCTTCACAAGCATTGATAAAAACCCGCAAAATCACATTTATCTTAAGTATTATTGAAAGAAATATAAAGATAAGAAATGCTTGATTTTGTACTATACTTAGAGATAATATGTATTTTGTTTTACATTTCACTCCTCTCTCATATTAACTTTTAACATATTTGATTAAATCCCTAAGAAATACCCTTTCCTAGTTATTAATTTCATTATATCTAAATACCCCAAAAAACCACTATTATAAAATTTTGACCAAAGTATATTATCCCATGTGCGTAAATGAAAATCCCAAATCGAAAGCCCTTTGGTCTAAAAGATTATCGTTATTCAAATAACCCGCCCTATAGTTTTTAAACTATCAAAAAGGTTAAAAAACTATGTAAATATATATAACATACCATTACGAACATTTGCGAAACATTTTTTATTAAATGTTGCAAGCCTAACCCGCCATATATATATATATATGCACCAATGGATAAGGCTTAAAAAAAATTGTTTAAAAAGCTCCTTTGAAATAAACATTTATCCCGCCATTATACATAAATGAACCCATATCTATATATATATATATATATATATATATATATATATATATATGTTTAAACTTATATTCCTCGATTTTCTTATAAAAGGTTTAAACACATATTAAACCCTTCCACTGCATTTGATTAAACCTGGTCCCACCTTTCCATTCCATCCACCTCCCGAAAAAATCCTCACTATTCGCATTAACATTTCAGATCCGACAGTTGAGAAGTTATATCACATAGAAAAAGAGCACGAACGCTTCAAGGAAAAAGGCACGCGAAATGGCCGGTTTTCGCTAACTCCTCCCCTCCACGTGTCCTTGTCTGATTTGATCGTGTGAGTTTGGCTCAAAACTACTTACCACTAAAAAGAAACGTGATAAACCACCAGTTTTATGCGCCTTTGTAAAACACAAAAACCACTTTCTCGCCCGATGTGACCGTCATTCATTACTTGTAAACTAAACCTAATTTGCCCATTAAACCTTTGGAATCCACTGTTTATCCCTCTTTCTGTGCCTATTCATTATATGTTCTTTCCTGACTCAGAAAAAAGAAAATTTTCATTGTTTTATTGCTAAGAACCTGAAGAAATCACGCCATTTACCATTAAAGATTGCTGGAAGTCCTGAATTACTTCCAGAAGGCACTAGGAAAATATCAAACGCCTCAAAGCCATTTTCAAATACCCATACCTGCGTAAAACAAGTATTTTTCAAGAAATCAAGCCTGTTATCAATTTGAAAAGAACCAATTTTCTGAGAAATTGAGCCTTGTAAAGCCTATTTTGCCCGCAAAAAGACCTGTATCTGCCCCCAAAAGAACAGATTCACTGTTAAACCATGATAAAATTACGATTTTAATATTGCAATATGTATTTCAATCAAAATTGAAGAAATTTAGCCTTTTCCACACCTTTAGAAACCCTTTGAAAGATTCAAACTCTTTTACCAATGTTCAGAATCCCTAACTATTACACTCAATTACTTAGTGCCAACAGAGTTAAACCTCCAGAGTCAAAATTCATTCCACAGGTTTTCCCAATTCATCAAACCCATAATCCCTCCTTACAGACCGGGATTTCATTAATAAATTGTTTGATTTTTGCATGCTATTCTCAGAATATGAAATTGGGCCAACAGTTTCAATATTAGTTGACAAAATTGTTTGCTCCAAATTCTCAGATTTTAATTCAAAAGCTTCATTCAAAAAATAGTTTGTATACAAAGAAAGAATAAAATCAAGTCAGAGAGAGATTAGAAAGATGAAATTGCACAGTGAATGGTATAAATGAAATAAGAATTCACAGTAACAGTGAAAATAGAGCAGTCAAAGAGCATCAGAGTTAAAGTGTATCAGGTGAAAGTCAAAGTGAAAGTTAAAACAAAGTTATAGAGCAGTGAAGGTAAAACAATAAAAGTAAAACCAGAGGCAGTAAATGGTAAATAAAGATGAAAATACTTTCAACAAAAATGAATTTTATCCAAAGTGAAAGTAAAAACAGTTAAAAGAACAGTAAGGTTAAAAGGTGAAAACAGAGCAAGAGGGGACATTTTTTGCAGAAATTTCCTTTTTAAGTCATTGTTTTGCAGAAACTATTGTGACCAATCCAAGATGAATTTTTCATAACGGAAGGAGGTTTTGGTTCCTGAGATACCCATATACAAAAACCTATCTCACTTTTTACACAGGTATTACAGAATGAGAGATACATGCACATATTTACAGCCTATTGTTCAGACTGTGGAAAACTCTATTTTACACATATTTTTGCAGAGCCTATTGTGAACAGCTGGAGAATAATTTTAGGGCCCCGAGAGAATTTTATCTCAATCACATATTTATCTACAATAACCTCTTTCACTTTTTACATATCTATTTCGTATTGAGAAATACAAAGGTATCATTGGACCCGAAGTTTGCAGAATTGCTGGAGTAGAATGCACAAAGAAAGGAGACAGTTAGTGACTTCGATGCCTCATCATCAAATAAGAGTTGAGATCAAATTCGAATTATCCTCTTTTTCATCACCTATCCATAAGCATAGTTCCAAATAGATGCATTAGTTTTGAGTGTCCTTTACTTAAGTTCTATTTATGTAAAAAAGTTGGAGATATTTGTAAACTAATCTCGATATTTTTTCAAGATATTCTAGTTTAGAATTTGTATAAATACTTCACTCTTTGCAGTATTTGGGGTGAAATAAAATTGCTGGATATTACTATAGATATTTTGTTGACTTTAAGGCTATGTGTTTCGACTTTGAGTAGCAGACTGGATCACCTATTTGGCATCATAATTCAGGATCCCTGTGATAAGCTATCTGGAGTGAAGTACTCTCTAAACTTTTCATTTGTAATCTTTCTTTGTTACATGCATACATCTATGTTTAAATTCTAAATCTGAATGTATAATTAGGAGTATTACTACAGGACATGTTAATAGCACCCTGTTTTTAACTAGTTATCATTTCTTTGTTTTCTTCTGATTTCCAGTGTAAGGAACCCTTAATTGCTCCCTCTCCTGTTTGACCTCTATCTACTACTTCCCTTTTCCGGATCAAAGGATCCTTAAGTGCCCTTTATCCCGATCATACCACCTCAAAAAACAACTTTCCAAGATCTGCAAGGGTTATCTATCTTGCTCTGAAGACATTTGACCTTTTAGGCCTTGATCCTAGTTTTGTTAGCTTGATTTAGACTCCATAGCCCAATGGACAAGTAGATTTCCCTCTATCCATTCCTCCAAGTGATTTATTCCCACCAAACCAATCAAAACCAAAAACAATTTCACATTCATAACTAGCCTAACATTTATAAATCAAACAAAGATAAATTTTAAAGAGAGAGCCCTCTCTGAACCCTAGGAAGGCTAGATCCTAGAGTTTTAAGTAGGTTTGTGATTACCTCAGAATTTTTTTTTCTTGAACCTGGAGAAATTACTGAGTGATAACATTGTGGATAAATTTACACTATTAAAACTGCAATTAAGTTTGACAAAAAAAATAAAAAAATATCTATTTAACTCCATCATAATTCCATTGTTATTTCCAAAAATTTAGAAGTGAACCACTTCATTCACACGATGCCAAGGTCGAGACCAATCAAGTGATAATAGCTCTGTGAGAAAATTAATCAACATCAATGAAAAAGTTTAATTCCAATTTTTAAATATGTTATGTAATTTGTCACTACAAGTTAATGTTCCATTATCATACGTGTAAAGGTGTAAGGTAACTATAATTATTAACTATAAAATATGTAAATTATTTAATCATGGGATAATAGATACAACTATTAAATTAATATCAAATCATGGAACATTAGATCTTAATGAAAACATTGTGATATAATAAATTGAGGTTTATGCATTGTTCATTCTCAAGACTCAATTCACGAGATGGAATGGTGAGTAGATATAGTTAATTGATCTAAATAAGTTACAATGTTCCATTGCTATTAGTATATATCTTGTTTATAATAGACAAACCGATAATTGGATATGTATGATGAATACAAGCAAACTTTGTCAATGGTAGTATCATATTACCACGTTCATAATCGATGAATGATTATGAGTCTCTCTTGAATAACTTAATAATTCCTATATGTGGGAAATCTTACACCTTTTAAACAATTTTTCTATATATTTAACATCAAATAAAATCAATTATAATTAATTATCTGAGTGCAAGTTTATGAACCTCATATTTTGCAGGTGTTGCTCCCACCAACCTTTAGATTCACAACTCTTAAATAGGATGACATTCATACCATGAGAGAACTATTTCAGCACCATAAATTTGAAATACAATACTATCCTAGATGAATGGTTTTTGAACCCACATTTTTTTACTTATATTCACACCATTTTTTTCACTTTTCTAAGTCCCCTACACTTCATGCCTTTTGGGTCACCATCACCTCTAGATTTGGACTACACATAGTTTTGCTTCTAGTGTTGCATTCTTCATGACTACTTAAACCATCACACTACTCACCATGGGCAATATTCCATGACATAATGCCACCTCTACGAACATTTTGTAAAGTTCTCCGAGTTTTGAAGTTATATGATATTTCTCTAAGAAATTACACATATTAATATGAGTATGAAATATATATAAGATATTCATTCATTTATTCAAATGAAAAGTGGGAAATCTTTTGAAAAATACACATTTACATTTTTTTTAAAAGCATGAAAAAAAAATTCACTCACATTTTAAAAAATAAAAAAAGAAATATTTAAAAAAATATAAATTTCTATAACATAAAAGGAAAGGGTATCAAAATTAAATGTAAAATGTTACAAATTGGGAATGGAAGTTTTCTTACATTTGAGAAAAGGTGATATTTAAAAATTTAAAAATATTACTAGTTTTTGGTATTTTATTTCTAAATATTTAGAAATTATTCAACTCTAACTTCATTCTATATGTAGTGTTATTTTTTCATATTTTTTGAATTGGTGAGTATGGCACATTGAAACCAATGATACTGATGTGTTTATTATCATCGAGAGGGACACCCTTCATCTTGCATATCGACATATGTCTAAGATTCCTGAGAAGCCCACATGCTTGTTAGAGTTATATTTCCATGATTTAATTGGTCTACTATTGAAGTTTCCTTGAGAATTCAATGGGGTTGTGTATGCTCTTCCCATGTGCACAATTATAATAGAAAAATGCATTAGAATAGTAACCAATGTCCTGACTGATTTAACAAATGGTTATATGGCCTTGTTGGATATGAATTTAAAAATTGCCCTTAGTGCTTAATTCTATGTGAAGAATGTATGGGTTTTACCAATTAATGTAATTCATATAATCAAGACTCCAAATTTCTGGGACAAGTCAGGTGAAACGATGTGTGTGGATTTGAAGATCAAGAGCACAAATGACAAAGAACAACAATTTTGACTCCTGCTCTCATGCATTAGAGAAATTTTGAGGTAAAAAATGAGCCTGAAAACAAAAATGTACAACCAAAATCAAATTTATAAAAACCAATAAGACTCAAGATGATGATGTCAACCATGGGGGATGATTCACTATTTTTGGAGTAAAAGGGAAAAAATTTATGTCTATATATATATATATATATATATATATTCAACTTATCTCCCTATAGTTTTACTCAGTTTTAGGTGGGATCACTCATGGATGAATAATTTAATTTCTCATCTAAGGAGTATCCATGTTGCATACTTTTGATGGACCCTTCTACATAAAAAATGAGAAGTACATGAAAAAAATGATTGCAATCACTTTTTTCATGTATTTCTCATTTTTCGTGTAGCGGGGTCCATAAAAAACAAGCAACATGGGTACTGATTGGATGAAGAATTAAATTATGCATCCAACGAGTTCTCCCAATCAAAATTTGAGTAAAATCGTAGGGGGATAATTTCAAAAAGTAGTTTTTTTCTTTTTTTCCCTCTAAAATTTGATGATGTAATCTAATCTTATTTTATTATTTCCACTATTATTTTATAATATTCCTTAGGAGGGCAATTTAGGCCTCAAAATTTCTCTAATGAAGTCATCAAAGGTAACACAAAAATTCATAAAGTTTCATGATAAAACGCACAAGAAATATAATTCACACATTGGTCGGTGAATATCAATTGAACCTTATTGATAAAATGAAGAAAATATACGAAATATTATAAATTATCTGAAGTCATTTGAAAAATCTAGAAATATATAGAATTTTGACACTATATAACATCCTCCTGACAAAGACACGTTGATGAAGAATCATTGTATTCAACACCCATGACCAACATACAATAAAATGTTATTGAGAAGCATTATGACAAGTTAAGAGTATTGATACATATGATTTATACCTTGAATTAAACCACTATCAATTTCACTATCTTTGTATTCAATTTTATAGTGAATTTATTTTAATCTCCATGTTATTCCATGTTATTCTTATTTTTGTGCACCATAGTGTCAATAACTTTAGGGACCAACAAGAAGAGGTGATTGACATATTCGATAGGAATCACCAAACTACATTGATAGCATTGGTCATGAACTATACTGACATTGATGCCAGAGACAAAAATTGAAGGGAATTAGTTTCCTGTTGTAATCCAGGTTACCTCAGCTGACAATAACCTCAAGCTACTCTTCTCACATCTCCATATTAACTCAAATTCAACAATATTTATTGAAACATTAACATATGTAGTCAACTCAAGAATATGGATTTAATTTGATAAATTCCATGAGAGATTTTTCTCTCACCTTCCACTCTTTTTCTCACCTCATTCAATTACATATGTTTCAACTTAACAAGTAGTGCAACGGGCAGACCGAACAGATATTTAAAAACCGAACACGTAGTCCAATTTTTTTATCCAGTCGCTACGTAATGATTTCATAGCACAATTTCGTAGCACCCATTAAAATTATATAAGAAATATGAAATGATTTTGTAGCGGTTGTTGAAATTCTACATTGTGGTTTTTGGGGAAGCTGAAACAACTCAAACTTGTTCCTAATTGAATCTCCATGACCTTGACTTGATCTTCAATACAATATATGATTTTCTTTGCCTCTCTTCCCCAAGGATGTATTGTTGGTTCGAATTAGATATTCAGGAAAACTAAAAACAAAGGGGTTTGCACTATATTAAAAAAAAAAGTATGTTATGTTTTGTGTTGATGGTACTCACATCGCTGAAACCCACGTGCTCACTACCCCAGTACGTAGAGATAATTTCCTTCGTGGGATTTAAAGTTGATACAATAAGAAAAAAACTACAAATGGGAAAAACACAACAACCAAAACCACCAGAGTTTGATTTTTTTTTTTTAAATATATAAATCAGTTCGAAAAATTACAAAGTTTCAAAATGACCTGTTTAGTATAAATACCTTGCATTCCTACTCTTTCACACCATGGTATATTCATCTATGGGTTTTGATACTATTTCAATAAGAAAAAACATAATATATGAACAAAACACAACGATTGGAGCTTCAATGCTCATATTCATAATGTAAATCGATTGAAAAAGTACAAACTTTTAAAGATAACCTGACACACAAGAACAAAAATTCATTTAGCAACAATTCAAATTAGAAATTGATTTTCTTCAACACCGGGGTTTCGATTCAATCTAAAACCATTTCAAATTATAGTCTTGTTTTCCATTCAATTCCACCATTCATAATGAAAACAATTTTTGATTCACACAAATTGGAAAGTACAATGATTTGCATCCTCAGGGCTATAGTTGCACAGAGAAACGATAAGTTCCTCTCTTCTCTCCCTCTCTCTTCTCCACTCTTAGGAGCTTCTCCTCTTCTCTCTTTTTTTTTCACCTCTCCAGACACTCTTTTCTTATTTTTTCCCAAAATAAACTGATCATGACAACCAAGATCCATAAAGATTGAATCATTCCCCCTTCTCCATAAAATAAGGGAAACTAAAAACCATATTTACATTAGGAAATAAATTATCCTTATCTTATTCTAAAAATAAAAACCCTCTTCCTAATGTAAATATTTACAATTTATTTCAAAACATTTAAAAATTCCTCCCAACATTACCATGCGGCCATTTCATGACATTGGTAAGCTCTTATCGAGACTCTCACATCTTGTGCTTGATCAATGCACCTGCATTAGACTCCCAAGGTGAAAAGGTTTCATACTTTCTTGACCATGTGCTGATGAAGTGAATCTTCGTCGATCTTATAGTGTAGTTGGTCCTTCTCCTTATTATGTCACTGCTCCACTATTTTCTCTTGTTGTAGTCTTCCTCTTTCTTTGTTGATGAAAACTTTCTCTATAATATGCAATATGTTTTCCTTTATTATTCTTTTCCTTGAATACCTATTATGTTAAGGCTTATTCAACATCAGCTTCCTTACTTCTTCAATCTTGATATCCATCTTGTCATTGCGCTGGCTCAAATAAGTGCTTCCTTGTTGAAATTTATCGTTGTTATTCCTTAATAACATCCTGGTGGCTGAAGGTAAGTCCTCCATTCCTCTATTTATTTGAAGATATTGTATCTCTGTTAGGATTTATCTCTATTTCACTCTACTATTTCTTGTGTTTCCTTCATGAAAAATTTATCTTTCATTCCTCTATAGTTTTTAAACATAATTGTAGGTATTTCCTCCTGCTTCCCTTTATAAAAGATATCATTGTATCCTTGTAGAAACATGCTATTTTTTTCCTTTAACTATTGCATATCTCCCTTATTCTCATCCAAATATGTAGAATTTATATGGCTTCCATCCTCTATATTTTATGATAGTCACTTTTCTTAAAATTCAATTTCAAAATTTGTATTGACACAAGGAAATTGTTCATCACATTCTACCTCAATTTATACAGGTGCGGTATCCATATCTATGTTCACTACAAGGAAAAGACCCTCTAGTGGATGTTTTTTAGGAACCCCTTATAAAAATACCCCAGACATCCGTTTCTAGCGGAGGTTACTAGAGGAGGTTGGCGGGCGAAGGTGTTTGCGGATGTATTTCGTACGATGTGCTTATCACCGTAAAACACACCAATGCGTTCAACACGAGAAAGCACCAGTGTGCACAAAACATTGGCACATCGGACACCATGCACTCCGTACACACCCGCTCGGTGCATTTAATTTTTGTAGTGCACTGGTCCTTTACAACACATCTGCACCGGTGCCTCATAAAAAGCACGCGAAAACAAAAACCGCTCGGTGCAGAATGAAGAAAACGCACTGGTGTGACCATAAACCCCACGCACCGGAACGGGGTTGAATAAAAAACAATTACGACCAAAAAATCGTACAAAAAATTGGTACACCGGGAATCGTGTGCTTTGTACACACCCGCCCTGTGCGTTTTATTACTATAGCACCCCGGTGCTTTACAAAGCATATGCACCGGTGCCTCATAGAAAGCGCGTGAAAACAGAAACTGCTCAGCACGGAATGAAAAAAACGCACTGGTGCACCCATAAACCCCATACACCAGAACGGGGTTAAATAAAAAAAAAAATTGCGGCCAAAAAGCTGCACAAAATATTGGCACACTAGAAACCATGTGCTTCGTACACACCCGCCTGGTGTGTTTTATTACTGTAGCGCCCCAGTGCGTTACAAGGCATCCGCATCGGTGCCTCATAAAAAGTGCATGAAAATAGAAACCGCCCGGCGTGGAATGGCGAAAACGCACCGGTACGTCCATAAAACCTCGTGAACCGGAAGGGGGTTAAATAAAAAAATATTACGGCCAAAAAACCACACAAAACATTTGCACACTAGACACTGTGCACTCCGTACACACCCTCACGGTGCGTTGTATTACTGTAGCGCATCGGTGCTTTACAAACTATTTGCACCGGTGCCTCATAAAAAGCGTGTGAAAATAGAAACCGCCCGGTGCGGAATGAAGCAAATGCACTGGTGTGCCTATAAAATCCCGCGCACTAGAACAGGGTTAAATAAAAAAAAAATTACAGCCAAAAAACTGCAATTTTCACTTTTTTCAGTGCTACAGAGGTCTCAAGCACTGGTGCAATTTATCCTTGTTTGAGTTGCCCTGACATCGGTGCTCCCATTGCACTCATTGAATGCACTGCTGTTGTGCATTCCCCACCAATCTACAGCTTGAATTTTGCAAAATGGTGGACAAATTTTCTTTTGCAAATTCTACAGCCAATATGCCTCCTCGACGAAAAAATGTATAGGTATTTTTCTTGTTTTTCCATAATTAAGCCTTTTAGCGGATTAGAATTTCAAATAACCTTAAAATTAATGATTTAAAAGGAAAAAAAAAATTGTCGCACGGTGCGCTCGAGTCATTCGACTCACACCAGTTTGTGGTGCTGCCTATAAATTTACAGGCCGCACCACAGCTGGTGCTAACGGTATCCGCACTGGTTTCGGGGCGGTATTGATAGGTGCACTATGTTATTTTAAATTTTTTTAAGAAGTGCGGTGCAATTGTTTACCAGGCCACATCATTGACAACGTGGAAAAGCAGCAAGACGGTGCGTTGATGAAATTATCTGCCTCGGGGCTGGTAATGTTATCAACTTACCGTGTTGCCACTATTCCATAGTGTCAACAGTGCGGCCTGGTAAACTAGTGCTAACGGTATCCGCACCGGTTCTGGGGTAGTACCAAAGGGGCACCGTGTTATTTTAATTTTTAAAAAAAGTGCAGTGCGGTCGGTTATCTGGCCGCACCATTGACCTAGTGGAATAGCTGCGACACGGTGCATTGACCAAAGTAGCAGCCCCGGGACGGCTATTTTTGTCAGTTCACGACTTTTCGTATTTCTCCTAGGTCAATGGTGCAGCCTTGTAAAATGCCGCATTGTTCACTATGTCACGATGGCAGGAGGTTAGTCTGTTAACTTAACTATATGCCCCGGGGCGTAGATTTTCGTTAGTGCACTGCCCTCTTGACACCGTACATAGTCAACGGTGCGTTATAAATTATTCTGAAGCATCGTCCTCTGGGCACTTAATATTATTAGGTGCACCGAGGCTGGTGCGCTCCATTGAAAGGTGCACCGGGACCAGTGTGTGACTATGCTTTTGGTGCAAAAAATGTTTTTTTATTTTGTTTTCAAAAAAAAATTATATATGTATATTTCTAAATATATGTCTCATTTAATAAAAAAATTATGTTTAATATGTGAATCATTCAGAGACGTGAAAGGATAGAAGAGGGGGAACAACAACAACAATAGGTGGAGCGGTATAACATGGTTCGCCTATGGGATGCACGAGAGAGGGAGAGAGATGCATACCCTCGCCCTATTACAGTAGCTACGCAGAGGCTCCTAAGTCAGGTAGGCCTCCTCAAGTTCTATGAGGAGGCTACTTCCCTAAAGGGCCATAATTTGATTTTGAGACATCTTATTCGAAGGTGGAATGCTGAGCAATAGGCTTTCCGGGTTGGTATCAACCAGTGGTACATGCCCACTGAGGAGGATATATAATTCATTACAAGGCTATCGAGGAGAGGGGTTTATTTTCCCTCGTTCCCAGAGGTTCTGATTGGCTATGTAGAAGGAGGTCAGTTAGTTTACTCTGAGAGATACATTAGAGAAAATGTATTGTCTCCTGCAGAGTTTCGGGTTGCTGGAGTTCAGTTACATATTGGTGCATTTGGTAGGGAGGAGGTGCAGTGTCTCTCACTTATCATTTCGACCATTTCGCACAACACCAATGACAGGCAATGCATTAGTTTCCTGCTTCTATATTATGTTGATTATTTATTACAGGAGCCACGACTTGTCAGGTGGTCTGCCTTTTTTTTGTGGTAGCTATGTACAGCCTTAGATAGATGTCGTGCTCATGCACAAGGGAGGGTGAACTTTCATTTTTATTCAGAGCTTTTTTGTTTATTTTTTGAGAGGTTTCTAGAGATGAGGCCTACTTTTCTTCGGCAGCCTCGTAGGACGACGTTTTAGGCACATATGCACATGTGGGGGAAAATGATGCCCAAGAGGGGTGACACTGAGTTTTTCGTGAGGATATCATAGGATGCATTGGAGTTGCTAGCCAGTGTTGATGAACATCCCTTAATTATGGTCCCCTGTCCTTACGTGGGTTTGGGTTGGGGAGTGTGTGCCAACATCCTCTTCACAGCTGATGAGTCGCCAGATGATAGAGGTAATATTATGATCTTAGATACAAAAAAAAGAACTAATTTATACAATATTCCATTGTTTTTGTGATCAACATAATTGCAACTTATCAAGTGAATCATTGATTTCAACATTAACATAGTGAAAATTACCAATTAATTCAAAATACATATTATAATGTTTCGAAAAACCCATCTTAAAAAGTATAAATATTGATGAAATAACACATGTACCATATCACTCTTGGTTCTCATGATCACCCTCATTATCTTCCAGCTCGCATGGCATGATAACACTATTTTTTCTCAAAAATATATTTTGATCTAGGGTCATGTGTCAATACGAACCACCAATCCCTATCCAACACATCTGGGTAAAAAAACACTTGATTGTAGTGTTTAGGGAAAACATAGGGCTCCTTAGCTTCATCCCACATCTTTCTAGAGTTGATACATATAAGCCTACTATCACGATCTTCCTTTACATTATTCCAATCAAATGTGTCCCACCACTTGCACCTAAAAAAAACACATTGGAAAGAAGATAAATCCACTTCAATGATCTCTTGTATCTTTCCGACGTAACCTAACGTCCCTCGTACTAGGTTTTGATCACGGTGGCTAGATCGAATAGATTGATCAAACTCGACTTCCACTCCACAATCTTGTGTGATGTTTCTAGCATCAACATTTTCTGTGTGAAAATGGTGTCCATATGCCCACATAGATGGGAACAAATGCACCTATTATAAAAAAGTTAAAAAAAATCATAGTGTCATGTGTCTTATAATAACCCAACAGTTAAAATATGAAATGTAGATGTGTTAATATAAGTTTCAAATTTACATATAAATTAAAAAGACTATTACTAAGTTGCTACACCCAATCCCTACGTTTAGCGCATCCTCTTCAGCACGCGGGTAACGATCGGTAGCACCATATTTCTCTTTGACTTGGTTAGCAACCCAACTGTTGGGGCATATTCTTGGCATATTTTCTTTTAAATGATCAGGATAAGGCACACTTCTACCATTCAACCATCTAAATTCTTTCCTGTCACTATCCCATTTCATCCTCTTTTGTTCGTACAATGCGACCCACAGTTGTGTCACTTTGAAATTGTAAAGAACGAATTTAATTATTGCTTCAATTTCTACATTCGGTGAAATCAAACCGACATAATATAATTAGCAGAGATCAAAATATACATTATATCGAAGTTCAAAATGAATATTTACTTTGTGTAAATTTGAAAAATTATAAGTTGCTTACTCTTTATCAAGAGCTTTTTTCCACTCGTTTGGAGCAACTCCCCTTCCCTTTTGTCTTCATCCCTTTCATCGTCCCAAATCACCGCACCTAGTCTGTTGTTGATATGCTTGATGTACTCACGGGCATAATAGAAAGACTCATACGATATGTACCCCTCTGCCATAGACCCCTCAGGTTTTTCCCTTTGTCGAACAAAACTTTTCAATTTCTTCATGTAGCTCTCTAAGAAGAACATCCAACGGCAAGAAAACACCCCAACTAATTCAACCTCATCTACTAGGTGGATTAGAAGATGAACCTGCAAATCCATGAAACTCGTCAATAGTTCCTTCTCAAACATACAAACAATCTCAACTATCTCTTGAAGCCACTGTGGAATGCTATCCACATGAATCTCCTTTGATGTGATCCAATGTACAAATGCAGGTAATTTAGATATGGCATGTCCTAGGTCTTGAGGGAATTCATGTTTCACACACCCACGCATGAACAAAGGATAATGACATTGCAAAGTTATAAACATGTGCAATAATATAAAAAATTAGTTATGTTTTATGATCCCCATATGGGATAAAATTTATTAATATAACAAATAATAAAATCATGCTTTTGACATTATACGTACTCTTAGAAGATTCAAATGGTCATGCGATTTCAACCCCGACAAATGGTCATCCACGGTGAAGCAGCGCTGTAGTGAAGACCCGTATGAAGTTGGCACCCTCACATCCATTATAACTTCCTTTGCCAAAGATATATCATTTTTCTTTTAAATCCATGGGACATCAACTTCTTTGAAAAACCATGAATTAGAGGGACCAACGCCTGCCTCTAATCCCGTACTTTCTAATCGTCTTGGCCAATGTTTCTTTTTAGTTTTTGAAGCAATATGATCTTTCCTAATAGCCAATGTGTCACTTTGTTTCGATGATATGTGCCTCCATAAAGAAGATGAAGCATTTTCAAATATATGCATGGGTTCTAATAAGTGGGTAATCTTAAGATGCTCCAAATATAGGAGGTCATAAAAGATAGATTTTCTTTTCATCCCAATGGGCAATTTCTCAACATAGGTGTCGAAGAAATCTGGATCATTGAACATAAGCTCCCCATTTGAATCGAACATTTCTATGAACTCCTTCTCCTTCTCTCTCTCATATGCTCTAAGCCATTCAGCTGGTGTCATTATTGGAGGCCTTTGGGTTCTCTCTCGTTTACCATTGATAGCGGACGCTGCTTTTCTGTAACGGTGTTCTTCTAGTAGGAATACCCTGGAGTAATCATACACTGGCTTTCGTAGGTCCTTCGACCATCTAACTTTCATAGAAGGTCCACAACGTTTACATCCAAAATACCCTTTTGTTACAAGACCTGCGAGATTTTATTTGTATACATTAATTAATGTGCAGGGCACGTTAAAGAATATCATGAAGATCAAAACAAATATTACAACGAATTAAATAACTAATATGTGAAATAATATTGTTACGTATATAAACAAATCACTAATTAAACATGTAATTACCAGAGCAAACTCCTAAGCCTGGATAATCATGTGTCGTGTACACACATATGCCATACAACATAAAAATATTCTCTATTGCGATGGGT
Organism: Pinus albicaulis; assembly: GCA_034641835.2. Classification (NCBI taxonomy): domain Eukaryota; kingdom Viridiplantae; phylum Streptophyta; class Pinopsida; order Pinales; family Pinaceae; genus Pinus; species Pinus albicaulis. The sequence goes on from MU968450.1 coordinate 8,561,125, forward strand.
CTTGATACATCGTATACATTTATCCCATCCCATAATTCCTTCAATTCATCTATCGTTGGTTGTAAGTAGACATCCATATTCGTCACTTGTCTTCTACCAGGGACTATGAGAGCCAACATAAGATGTTCATTCTTCACGGACAACCATGGGGGGGGGGGGGGGGATTTTTTTATTCGATCCACTACTAAAGATACTACGAGGACAAAGAAAAGGGTTGGTGTTCTAGAGGGAATATGGGTTGACGCCATCCATGGCTATGTTTGAGTTGTAGACTTCATACTTCATCCTTGAATTTTTCGGGCCATATATCCTCTATATGCTTCATGGTTATTGAATCGGTTGGGATTCACATAACTCCAAACTCGCTATGTGTGAGGGCATGCCATCTACTGCCAACATAGCTAATTCTTTGCAACGAAAGAGCCTTTGAATCCTTGGGGTTATAGGCATGTGCCTCAATATCTTAAAGGAGGACCAATACGTGATTTACCCTTCTTTTTTGATTTATCATACTGTCATGCCCACATTTCGGGCACATCTTTGTGTGCATATTATCCTCTATATAGAATACAACCATTTGGACATGCATGATATGATATGTACTCAAAACCCAACATTTTCAACAATTTATTTGCCTCTTCGCAGCTACTGGGTAAGACATTATCACTCGGAAGAACCTTATCTTTGAATAACATATATTTGGTGATCATGAAAAAATATATTAATAAATGTACATTAATGTTGATATAATTATTAACGTTAATAAAATTTACCAGTTGTAATGTTCATTGCAGTGTACTGATTATATTTCAAATTTATATAAGGGAGTACTTTATGGTAACTTACCTCAAAAGTTCCCAGAAACATGCATTCAACAATCCAGACTTTTCTTTCAAGTTGTACAGTAACATCGTTATCCCCAACTGGGTAGACTTTGACTGACCGCCAGGTCCAAAGAGAGGGATGGTGGAAGAAAATTTAAGGCTTTCGAAAAAGGTGTCAGTGATATGAGCATCATTCCCTAGCTGATCATCATTTTGGAATGCATCTAAGAACATTGTCTCCATGGTAGCCGTATCCCTTAATTAATCATCCATACCAACCTCTATTTGATTGCCTCCATTGCCAACTTGTGAAGAACTAATATTGTTGTAGTCATTCCTAATTGGTGAATCTAGACGTAGCAGGAATTGAATCAGTGGTTGATTCAACCATTCTTGGTATCGTTCCTCTCTGATTTTTTCTCTTAATTAAGTCTTCTCTTAATTTGACATTTTCATGGGGTGTAACGAAAAATGGTAGGTAGGTCTTTCATCATCACTAGAATCCTAATAATTAAAAAAAAAAAAATTGAACATGATTAGTACACAATTTAAGATATCAATTAGTAACCATGTTGAAAATATTGCATTATTATAAATTGGTTTGACGTTGAAATAATTACATATTAATCAATATAATACCAAAGAATTATAATTATAATTACCATCATTGTCCTGGGATTGTGGCTAGAAGATGCAATATTGTTACAATTGGCAGGGTGAAGCGGTTGTCTATTTTCATCTACCAAATGCGCCTTGCAGTATGTAGCTCTTGCTAAGAACTTCCGATGTTTTGGAACAGTTTGAATATTTTGTGCATCTGAACTCGATGTTGAATCTGCATGAACTTGCAAATTTGTATACATTATAAATTTAATTAAGCTGTGCATGATTGATTGCATGGATAAAAAACATAAATTGAGTTAGATAGTGAAAATATAAATAAAATCTGAAGTAAATATTACATCTCGAGATGGATAGGCAGAACTCCGTGATGGACTTTGAGAAATATAATGGAATGAGTTGGATTTTGAAGAATTGTCCATTCCATATAATTATGATATTTTCTCCCTGCATTTGAGCAAAACAACAATAAATTTTGATGCACACACCTAAATGTAATTTCAGTGCATAATGTACAGATCACTGCACCAGTGCATTTTTGGTAATGCGCACTAGTGCGGTTAGATTAAGGGATGCACCGGTGACGAATAACCACAAATAAAAAAAGTGCAGCTCTATTTTCTTAAGTGAAAAAAAATGCGATAAATTGAAAAATGGGCGGCAAAATATTTTCGAAAATCTACTTTCATAAAACATTTCTTTAAATACTGAACACTTTTCATTATTTCACTATTTTTGCAAAAAATTTCAGCCAGAGATTTGCAGGATACATGCCTGGAGCAAACAGAGCACGAGAGCACTATGGAGCAGGGAAATACGTTTGAATAGAAGTATTCAGACAATCAGAATTCCAAACCTTTGGTGATTCAAACCCTGTACCATAGAATTTCAAACAATGTGAGTAAAGTTTATTGTTTTTTTTTCCTCTTTCTACAGTTTTTTTTATGCAGTAAAATAAAAAATCAAATTTTATTGTTTTTTTTACTTTATTTGTAGTTTTTTTTATGCAGTAAAAGAACAAAATCAAATTTTATTGTTTTTTTTTACTTTTTCTGTAGTTTTCAGAAAAAAAATTAAAAAAAAATCCATTTTTAGAAACAAAAACCTTAGATTCTTTTTGTTTATGCCCTTTCTTCTCCCTCTTTCCAAAATTTCAGAATTAGGTCTTTTCAATTTAGATTTATAGGGTTTTTATAGTCATAAGACATCCAACCCACGGGACGACTTGCATATTCGGATCCCAATCCATGTCGGCCCTAACGTGAATCTAAAAAAAACAGATTTTTTTTTCCTCGGTGCACCCTACGTAACATAGCGCACCGGTGCACTCTGTTATACCAGCGCACCGCAAAAGTATAGTGATAAAAAAAATAAAATAAAATATGTTTTTATCAGTACACCATATGTAACATATGGCACCGATGCACTATTTCATTATGGCACACTGCGAACGTGTTGTTTCACAAAAAAAAATCCATTTTAGAAACAAACCCTACATTCTTTTTGTTTCTGCCCTTTCTTCTCTCTCTTTCTGTGATTTTAGAATTAGGGCTTTTCAATTTATATTTATAGGTTTTGTATTGCTAAATATAAGCCTAAGACATCCAACCCATGGGGCGACTTGCATAGTCGGATCCCAATCCATGTCAGCCCTTACGTAAATTAAAAAAAAAGTTTTTTTTATCGGTGTGCCCTGTGTACTTGAACGCACCGGTGTGCTCTATTATCCCAGCACCGCGAAATTACTGTGATAAAAAATAAAAATAAAAAATAAAAATATTTTTTATTAGTGCACCATTTGTAAAATATGTAGTCAGTGCACTATTTCATTATGGCGCACCGCAAACGTTCTATTTCGAAAAAAAAAAAACTTTCAAAAAATACAAACCCTACATTCTTTTTATTTCTGCCCTTTCTTCTCCCTCTTTCTGTGATTTTAGAATTATGGCTTTTCAATTTATATTTATAGGGTTTGTATTGCTAAATATAGACCTAAGACATCCAACCGATGGGACGATTTGCATAGTCGGATCCCAAACCATGTCGGCCCTTGCATGAGTTAACAAAAACATTTTTTTTTCATTGGTGCACCCGGTGTAACCTAGCGCACCGGTGCTCTGTATTGTACAAGTGCACCACGAAAGTAATGTGATAAAAAATTAAATATTTTTTTATTTTTTTTTAATCGTTGTGCCATATGTAAAATATGGCACCGGTTTATGCTACAAAAGCTAACACTCGACGATTTTTATTATTTTATCATGGTTAATCAGTGCTTCTTGTTGACAGAGAGTACCGTACAGTATATTATACTGTTTGTGCGGTGCATTTATAAGACACCCACGCGTCGGTGTCAGTGCGTAAACCATGAATGGGGCACCGGTTTCTTGAGATTTTTTTTTTACTTGAAAAGTTGACAATTTATTTATAAATATATTAATGAATGATATGGTACAGGTTTGATATTGATAAATAAATGACTGACAAGAGATCAAGTAACAAAAATATTAATAACACATCAAGAAAAGCAAAAAAGACAAGTTCTTTGTAAATTCTTTACAAAAAATATTATTTTTGAACTATATGTAAGTTTAACTCATATGTATTGTTTACTGTGTATCATGCAGAGCCACAAAATGATGAAGCTCGATAAGATTATTTCTGATCTCGGACTAGAAGAGCGTAAAAGCTTGATGGAAAAATTGCAAAAGGATGAATCAAATGAATGAAAAAATACTATCAATCCAATATGAGTTTCTTTTTTAATTTTCATTAATAATATAATTAAAATTATTATATAACATGTGTTAAACAATTTATTAATTCACATCTGTTTAATGTTCTACAGGGACCAACAACTCAGAAAAGGAATGTTGTTCTAAGAAAAGAAAAAAATAGAACATGCAAATGAAAATGAATTGCTCCTTAGCTCATCTGGAGTGGTGCTGGAGGTTAATGAAAGGGGGGAAATATTTTACAAAATTTTGAGGGATCTAGTGGAACGAATGCATAGACGCTCTTTCCACTTACAATACAAAAACCAATCCAATGATTCCAAGAACCAAATTTTATCTAAACTACAAGAAGAGTTTCAAGAGAATTGGTCAATGAGACATGTCAGACTTTTAATAGAAATAACGTAAAACAACAAAAAAGATGGAATGAAAAAGTAATATTCCTTTAAATGTTTGTCCATAATTATTTATAAATGTCACTTTTGTTATATTTACTTTTTATATATCAATATAAGAATTAAATAGCTTATTGTTATATTACATTTTCAGGAAGATTATGAAAATCTCAAAAGATGAACGAGATGATATCAGAAATATGCCAGTAGGAATGTCCAAAAAGGTGTACAAGGAGATGGTCAAAGAAATGGACAAAATTGCATCACGGGAGGAGCCATCTCAATTATTTAATATACACACATTATATTATATACATTGATGTGTATTATTTAATATTGCAATTTTCATTATTCTCACCAATGTATATACACTCATTACAGTTTATTTTTATGTTTGTAGATGGAAGGTGAAGAAGAAGAAAACAATCAGCACCGTGAACAAAACATTCCTGAAAATAACCCAAGTCATGGAAGTAGCTCTAGCAGTGTCAACAGTTCAAACGAAGAATGATGATCACTATGTTTGGATATCAAAGCAAGGCGTTGTATTTTTTGAAATATGTCTGTGAAATCAAACATTTTATTTAATGTAATGGACACAGTGTCCCAATTCAAAGACAAAGGGATACCAATAACTGTCCCATTTTGTATGAAAAAGAATGTCTTATATATATATATATATATATATATATATATATATATATAATAATAAAATATGTTTTAATTTTTTCTATTGTGTTCTCCATTGTCGATATTGCATTCTCCATTGTCATTCTCAAATGCACTAATAAAAATTTAATTCATATGAATATTGTTATAAGATATATATGTGTCGACTTTTGATGAATAATGAATTTTAAAAAACCACAATAATTATGATATGATATAACAAATTAATCCAAACATCACATTCAAATGCATTAATTAAAATTTAATTAATATGAATATTGTTATAATATGTGTCAAATTTTGATGAATAATGAATTTAAAACAATCATAATAATTGCACTGTCACAGGTCGATGTTTCTAAAAAATACAAAATGAAAACTGGTGTGTGTCAGTTACTGTACACCGGTGCGTTTGTATTCTTAAGAGTACCAGTGCATTTTACGACCTATGGGCACCGCACAAATACAAAAACCAATTAAAAATATCAAGGCTTTTGTGCGGTACAATGCACCGGTGTGTTTATGTGTCTATATGCACCAATGGCATTGTATGACCTATAGGCACCGCACGAATACCGATACCAATTATAAATCTTGGTGCATTTGTGTGATATTATGCACTGGGGCATTTATGTGTCTATACACACCTATGCATTTGTATGACCTATAGGCATCGTACGAATACCGATACCAATTATAAATCTTGGTGCATTTGTGTGATATTGCGCACCGGGGCGTTTATGCGTCTATACACACCAATGAATTTGTACGACCAATGGGCACCACACGAATACTGATGCCAATTATAAATCTCAGTGCATTTGTGTGATACTCCGCACCGGTGCATTTCTATAAGTCTACGCACCGGTGCGTTGATACGACCTATGGGCACCGCACAAATCCCAAGACCAATTAGAACGGCCCCGTGCGTTGTATCACCAACACTATGCCCGATGCGGTTTTATACCTTAATGGCCTAGTGCATTCTCCTTAGACTACCCCGGGGTGCCTGCTACATGTACGCACTGGTGCGTTAAATCCTGAGTAGTGCACTAATGAAAAAAACATCCGTAATAACCTCCGACCGCCCATTTTTTTTTAGTTATGTTGAATTTCTGTTAAAAGCTTCGCCAAAACCTCCGTAACCATAAACGGATGTTGTAGGAAATGTTTTTTTGACAATTTTGGACAATTTTATAATACTAAAAACCTCCTTTATAACCTCCACTAGAGGGTCTTTTCCTTGTAGTGGTTATTATACATGTATAAATTCTCTTCTCCATTTGTATCCTCTTCCAAAAACTTCTCCAAAAACTGTAGTTCAGCTTCACACCTTACAAGAACTTTGTCTTTCTCTAGAAAAAAAAGTAGGTTCCGCTTGTCCTTCCTCATATCGAATTTATGACCATGTTCAAATTCAATACTTTGTGCAGGCATTTCTTCAACTTTTCCATTTATAGAAAAATTCAAACCATGTTGATTATTTTTCGTCTTTGTAACAATATCCAAAGATTTTCCACCATTCTTTTCTAAACCCGCATTCACACACAAATTGTCAGTTTTAAAATCACAAGGTATTGTAGCCTCATTTGATGCTTCTGAAACCATTTATTCATGTTTATAGCCATTCTAAAAATAATTTGTGAGTCTCCCAATGATTCCCTCATCAACATATTCTTCAACATTTTCATCCTCTCCAAGGATGGATCCTTTTTCTAGTGTACAAATGTACACTGTCTCTTTCTCACTTTCTCCAAGAATCCTTTGCTCATGCAACACTAAATATTCTAAGATACCCATCAAATATTCATATTCTTCATCCATTATAAAAACATCCTCATTAAAATCCACACACGCGTGTTCATCACCATTAGGTTGTTCTTCCATGGTTGAATTTTCCCATGGCACATTGTCTTCACCTTGACTATCCCATGTATTACTTCCAGCCTCTATAACAACACTTAGAGATAATTTTTCCTCTATGCATAAAAAAAAATCAATTCTCTATCCTTCATCTAGAAGGCCAAACAAGAATTTAAAAATTGAACACGTACTCCTCCAAATCTTATGTGTAGTTGCTAAAAAATGATTTCGTAGTACCCATTAAAATTATGTAGGCGCTACGAAGAGCCCGTTAAAATTTTGCATTGCAAATTTAAGGCAAGTTGAAAAAACTCAACCTTGTTCCTAATTGAATCTGCATGGACTTCACTTGCTCCTCAATACAATATATGATTTTTTTTGTGTCTCTTCCCCAAGGATGCAATGTTGGTTCGAATTTGATAGTCAGGAAAAACAAACATAAAGGGGTTTGGACTGTATTAAAAAAATAGAGTGCTCTATTTTTTTGCTAATGGAGTTCACATCATAGAAACCCATGCGCTCACTACCCTAGAATTTATAGATACCTTCCTTCACTGAATTTAAAGCTGATACAACAAGAATACAAATGCAAATGGATAAAACACAACAATTGAAGCCACCAAGGTTTGAATTTTTTAATGTAAATTGGTTTGACAAGCTGCAAAATTTCAAAATTACCAGTTTACTGTAAATAGCTCGCATTCCTACTCCTGAAAACCATGGTACATTCCTCTATGGGTTTTTATACCATTTCAATAAGAACACACAAGATACATGAAAAAATAACGACGATTGGACCTTCAATGCTCATATTCTTAATGTAAACCAATTGAACAAGTACAAAATTTTAAAGATAATCAAACACACAGTAACAAAATTGTGTTTAGAAACAATTAAAAGTGTAAATAAATTTTCTTCAACACTGGGGTTTTGATTCAATCTAAAACCACATCAACTTACAATCATGTTTTTCATTCAATTCAACGATTCACATAGAAAACACCTTCTTGTTCAAACAGATTGGAAGGTACAAAGTTTGGCAACCTCAATACTATAGTTGCACAAAGAAACAACAAGTTTCTCTCTTCTCTCCCTCTCTCTTTTCCACCCTCAGGAGATTCTACTCTTCTCTTCTTCTTTTTTCACCCATCCAAACACTCTTTTCTTATTATTTCCAAAAATAAATCGATCATGATAACGAAGAATCATAAAGGGTGAATTGTTCCCCTTCTCCACAAAATAATGGAAACTAGAAACTATATTTACATCAGAAAATAACTTCTCCATCTTATTATAAAAATAAAACATCACTTCCTAATGTAAATATTTACAATTTCTACCAAAAAAATTGAAAATTCCTTCCAACATTACCATGTGGCCATCCCATCACATTAGTAAGCTCTTTTCCAGACTCTAACATATTCTGATCGGTCTATGCACCTACATCATTTCTTGTTGGACATGCTATCAAGTTGGAAATTTTTAGTTTGACAGGAATGAGTGGCCCCATAATCATACAATCATTACAGATATAAAGGTTTTGAAGCTTTAAGGTAATGTATAAAGTATTATTCAAATGGTAATTCCCATTCGGTAGGTTCTCTAACACAATTTTTGAGCATCATCCTGGATACTGACTAGATCAATTTGCAAGGGGATTTCATATTCGAGGGCCATGACATTTGATGCATATATTGTGCTTCTATTTTGGAATGTTTTGAAAGCACTAGGTCTGAGTCTATTCCCTTACTCCAAATAACTCAGAAGCTTCTTTCTTATGGGAAGGATTCTTGACCACTTAATAAAGGTGCGCATGGATCTTTATTTTTCTCAACTTATGTCTTATATCAAAAGGTGGAAGCATTAAAGGGGTCATTTCTAGGGTTTTAGTAGAAACAAGAGGTTTGGTCATGGTGGAATTGGGCTATTGGTAAAAAATATTTAGTAGTAAGGGTTTCACTCTTGCATGTATACTCCACGTGAATGATAAGTGTAAAAAAGGAATGAGACTCGGTAGAAGTTTGAGACAATTTGGTAGACTATTTACCCATTGGACTTGACACATATGATATGAGCACAATACCAACAATATGGATTTTCACACAAAATACACCATAAGAGAGAAGGGAGGATATTTTTGGAGCTATACTTGTGTTCTACACATTTGTATTATTATACCGTCTTGATATATATAGAATTAGGCTTGACAAATTCCTTTTTGAGAACTATTATCTTGAAATATCACATTTTCATGGTATGCTATAAGATCTTGTTAGTTCAAGAGTTAAACTTGTGATTCTTCAGTGTTAGTCGACCATTTCCAACCACTTAACTTTAGGCATGACATTTCCTTGCTATGTCCCAATGGCCTACAACTTCACCTATTCGAAATTTATACTCAGTTCTTCAATTTGTATGCTTACAGGGCATGGGCCTACTGTGCTAGTAACATTCATATTTATAATGAAGATGTAGAGATTCAACAAGATGGTGAGCTTAGTGAAAAGTAAGCACCTTCACTAAGTGGGGCCCGCGGGCTATTTTTAGGTGTATGTCTATTTTTAGACATGGTGAGCATATTCTATAAGTTGCAGGATGCTATTTGTAGATGGATGGTCAAATGTGAAAAATAGATGAAATTATATTTTTAAAATATTAGGAAAAGTCTCTTTATAGATCATTAATCTAAAAATAGGTGCATGTCGATTATTATTAGCCCTTAATAATAATCCGACAATAAATATCAACTTATTCTCTTGGAGAACTTTATTTTAGTGAACAGATTTGGAAAATCAGTGGGCTGAAGGAATTACGCAATTGCTAGGGTTATTGGTGACCCATGCTTGGAGGACTCAGTTGGAACTGAAGTGGCAAAGTTATGACAGAGTTGGAAGAGTAGTTATGGGAGTTGTTATTTAGTTTAACTCAGTTAAGTGAGTTAAACTCAGTTGAGCTAGTTGTATCTAGTCTAAATGAAAGATACACTAGTGAGAGTTTAGTGAATTAATTAGTTAATTAATTCACAACTAATAACTCACTAACAACTGAACAAATACAAAAGTTAACTACTTGCATGTCAGTTCCAGTGGAGACCCAGTGGAGAGATAGGTGAAAGGGTGAGATGGACTATCCGTTGTGACTATAGTGATGCATTCAATTCATCTGACACACATTGGAGTTGCCAATGAGTATTGCGCAGTCAAGGCAAGGACAATTTGAATTCATTCAGGGGTCTTCTTCAGCAGGGATTGCGTAGTGGAAGCAGGCTGTCAGGAGGCAAGAAATTGGTGCATACATATGCAAATTTCTACATGACAGTGTGTAATGATTGTTGATTGTATTGAGAGCTTGATGTACTAATATTTGTATGAGATTATTACATGATCCATTGATATACATAATATATGATCGTTGGGGTTTTTAGCTTTAAGCTTTCCTGTTAAAAAACTGTGTTTATGTGCGATTGATTTTCTTAACATGTGTTTGCAATTGGTGATTTAATTTATGTAAAGAATTAAGTGGAAGGATTCTATATTTAACATAATATTAATTTGTTAGATCAGGAGGATCCGGTAATATTATCAGTATTAATAAATTTCTACAGAAGATGCAAGAGGAAAAATTAAGTAACTAATTGATAACAATGTCAATTCCATTGGGCTGACCCATATTGAATTTTCAAGTGAGATTTACAAATACACACCACATATAATGTTCCAACAAGTTTATGGGATGTGGGCATGCATGAATGTGATTGAGGATGTATGGTGAGTAATTAAATTTTAAGAAATAGCATAGGGGATGTGGGGGTCCTGATATATGGGATTTTACCCAAAATACTACAAATTAAAATGTGTCTGTGTGAATTGAAGCACAAATGATACATAATATCAACTAGTAATCACTAACTCTAAAAATAAAATGGATGATATTACAAAGCATTGATCACAATTGAATTTTTTATCCCTTTCTAGCTATAGTCATGTTAATAATCAGTTTTGTTCATACATTGACCAAAATAACTATGGTTGGCTGAAAAGTGCAATGTTTCTCTTCATTATTACACTTGTTGTCCACATAATGCACACAATTTAGTAGCAAGGCTTGGGTGTAAGGGTTCAATTCTTAGAATGTAATTAATTTAGAGTTCACTATTCACAGTTTAGGATTCAGTGAAATAACAATGAAATGAAAATTAAAAGTGAATGTGGGTTGTTTTTTTATGCTTTTATAAGTTGCAAATAGGGTTTAGAAGGTAGGGAAATCATAGTTGAGTTTTTCATTAATCCTTTTACCTTTATTAATTGGTATGAAAAGAATGTTTCCAAAGGGAGTGTCATGTACAACCCATTTAGGAGAGAAGGAAAAATATCACTGAAAAATAATACCCACGAGGTTTTCTTCCCTAGGATCAAACTGGAACTTGCCACACCAAGTGCTCAATAAAAACACAATAAGATAGATAAACCTGAATGATCTCAAATTCCTAGGTTCTATCCCATTTTATAGGATTGATGGACTCTCTAGAGAACTTGTTTTATTATTTTCCCTCGAAAACCAAAGTCAAATACCATTGTCTGATACCATGGAAAAATACCACGGTAAATACCATGGACAGATTCTGTCCATTTTGATCAGATCAGGAAAGGGAATATTACATAATAGCTAAAGTGGATACATGCACTATAAAGGTTATAAGTTGGAATATACACACACACAAACACACATGCATACATACATAAATACATACATACATACATACATACATACATACATGTATATATGGTTTAATGGTCAAGTGTTATATATATAAGTTTCCCCGTTAAATTGGATTAGTGTCGATCTTGCAATGAAACAGAAAAATTGTCATTATTACAACAACTTGGAGATGTATCATCATAAGATCAATGAGCATGGGAGGGTTAGAAAAAAATAAATTAAGAATTTTGACATTATTTTACAACCACTACAACATCTCCCCCATATTGAACCAATATTTGAATGTTTATGTTCATTTATAGACACTACAACATCTCCCCCATACTGGGTTGTAGAGCACCTATTCATGCAACAAATTTTCACACACATGGTACATTTGTGAGGCTTAAGTGAGCCTATGTGTTGCCTCTATTGGTGAAGCCCTACTATAGAGTGAGATGGTCCAAACCCACCTGCAACATTTGTTGTTGAAGGACCCTCACACAATGACCAACAAACAACCTTGTTGCACCAACATGCAAGTCAATGTGGCCAACATCATGTTGGTCTCAATAATGCTATCCATAAATGGAAGATATTGGGTAGGGGATTTAGGCCTTCATCTAGGAGGAAAAGAACTTGGTGTTGGGTTGGGCCGAGAATTTTTTCTATCATGCACAAACCCATGACCCACCGCCTAGAATTATCCCATGTCAAAGTAGTTGACATGGATACCTAGTTGAAACTTAGCCTAGAACTTCCTCAATAAGTATATAGGTGCCTCCCTATTATTACATGGAGGTGTATCGATTGCCATAAGCCACTTATCCATCGAGTTATCTAAAAATAGTTGGTATGTGCACCAATCCATGCAAATGTATTTTTCAGTGATTGGTAAGGGTTTGTTTCTTCTTGGGTCAACAAAAAAGACAAAAAATATTATTTTGTAATGTTGAGGTCTTGGTTTGGTATTTATTTGGACTTTTTCTATAGTGTTCATACCTTTTAGCCTTGTAATCAGAAATATTTGTTAACTGGGTTTGGGCATTGTAGATCAATGATATAATTGAGTTTGCTGACTTTGCAAGAGACGCTCATGACAATGCTCTGGTGTTTTGGAGATCATGTATCAATTACCTCAATGTAGCTAAGGATGCCTCAATTTCATCATTTCAATTTCTTGAATTTGGTTCTTATAAATTTTGGTTTTGGTGATGGTAGGTTTGAGTTCTGATTATATTCTATATTAACCAATTTCCATTGTATTCAATACAATGATTGTGTTTATGGTATTATTTCAATGGTTGTTTTTTCCAATTTTAAACCGAAAAAAAAAAACAAAGAACAAAGAAGCCACAAAAGAAAACTATTAGAATTCTTACTTAAATGAGGTATGGTGTTGATTTGGGGCTTGAGGTTGTTTGGGAAGAGACAATTTTGCTCAACGTCTCCCAAAAACATGCATCGTGGCGCCAATGTCATAAATAATAAGATATTTTTCTTTTCTTTCTCCTTTATTGTTTTATATTCTTTCACTTTTGTTGTTATATATTTCTACTCTCTTGTTTCCATAAATGACTATCCATTAATCCAGATTGAATTATTTACATGTTAATCCTTGAGATCATAATAATTTAACATCCCCTAATAATCATAAGGTTAGTGTTCAAGCTTTTTCCTTTTCCAACCACCAATTAAAATTAGGATTTATACCATTTAAAATACTCTTAAAAATTATATATACGACTAGATTATTGTTCAAGATTTTGCCTTTCCAACCAGCAATTAAAATTAGGAATTTAGACCATTTAAAATATTCTTAAATATATATATACAACTAGCTCGAGATGTGACAATAATGTATGTTGACATCTTATCCAATTCACTTTATAATTATCAAAATCATCAACCTACACTATTTACTAAAGTTATTTTGTTATAATAAATAGCCATTTTAACTTTGTGCATATCTCTCTATCCATACATATATCATTATCCCCACACATATATATAAAATACATTTCCAATATATTTCCAATAGGATGCTCTAAATTCAGAAATTAGTCTTCACAAAAAAGGAAAATTAAGTATTGTGTAGTTAGGGTGAAGCATTTCAAAATCAAAACAGGCACTCTAAGTTCACAAATTTGTCACCCCACCACAATAAAGACAAATTAAGTATTGTGTGGTTAGGGTGAAGCATTATGAAAATAAAAAAATAATAGACACCGTATGGAAATATGGTCTCACTAATGGAAAAAATGATTGTAATGCCATCGTTTCGTTATTTGTTTATTTCAGGTACTAGCCTAGATCCATCTTAACTCCGGATCTATCAAGCGCTGAGAGGGATCAAATCTCTTGAGGTGAAAACCTCTTTTTTGAGTGCAAAACTTGAGGAAAGTTTTTCACGTCGAGAGATTTGATCCCTCTCGGTGCTTGATAGATCCAGAGTTAAGATGGATCTAGGTTGGTTTCAGTCGTGTGCGACCAAGGAAAATCTATCGATAATATGAGGAACATATGCTTAATTTTATCAATAATATGTAAATACATCTAATATTAACATAACCGTTTTAAATATGTTAAATATGTCTGAGATTTATTGAGTCATTTTAATTTTAAATTTGATTAGTTAGCTCAGTTTGTTGAGATGATAAATATTGTAAAATAACTTTAATGATGAAATAAAATTTTGAATGCAAAGTGACAATGTAATAATATTGAATGATAGAAACTGTGAATAATAAGAATGTAGTCAATTACGAATAGTCTTCATTGTGATCGATTTCAAACTATTTTCTTCTACTATTCTTATTTTCATCCATGTTAGTTTTGTCATATTTTCATATTGATTATTTGAAAAGGACAGTTGGAATCGTAAACCATTTAAATATTTAGCTCGAGCTATTGTAGTAAACATCATACCTTGTCTCTCTTGCTCTCCAATATTAATAGGTTGAATTACTATAACACAAAAATCAATGTACATCGTCAATAATTTTTTGTGCTTACACTGAAATCATTGCACACACACTATTAATCCAATGAATTTAAAATTAATGTACCATCATACATCCAATTACATCAAATTAGAAATCAACATATACACTAAAATCAATGCAACTAATGCAAGAAATCAAATAATAATAGAAAACAACATCTACACTAAAATCAATGCATATAATGCAAGTAATGAAATATGATTAGAAATCAACATCTACACTCAAATAAATGAGTATAGTGCAAGTAGGAAAATAGGATTTAAAGCCAACATCTACACTGAAATCAATGCTTCTAGTGCATGCAATAAAATAGGATTATAAATCACCATCTACACTGAAATAAATGCATTTAGTGAAAGGAATCAAATAGGATTATAAATCATCTACATTTAAATCAATGCATTTAGTTAAATAATCTAAATTTAAATCAATGCATTCAGTTCAAACAATCAAATATAATTATAAATCAACATCTACATTGAAATTAATGCATCTAGTGCAAGCAATCAAATAATATTAGAAATCACCATCTACACTGAAATCAAGGCATTTAGTGAAAGCAATCAAATAGGATTAGAAATCACCATCTACATTGAAATCAATCCATTCAGTGCAAGCAATAAAATAGGATTAAAAATAATATACATTGAAATCAATTCATGTAGTGAAAGAAACCAAATATAACCAAAAATCAAAATCTACATTAAAATTAATGCATCGAGTGAAATCAATCAAATAGGATTAGAAATCATCATCTACACTAAAATTAATGCATTTGGTGCAAGCAATCAAATAGGCTTAGAAATCATCTACATCAAAATCAATCCATCTAGTGTAAGTAATCAAATATCATTAGAAATCAACATCTACACCAAAATCAATTCATCTAGTGCAAGAAATCAAATAGGATTAGAAATCACCATCTACACTGAAATCAATGCATCTACTACAGGAAACCTTCTTCCCTCTCTCCCCCATATACATATATATATCCATCCATCTCTCCTTTTTCTCTTTATCTCACCCCACCATATACACACTCTCTCTCACTCCATATCTATCAATTTCCTTGTCCCTCCCTCCTTCTCTCCATCTATATTTTTTTCTCTTCACCTTACATCTATATCTATATCTCACTCTATCTCTCTATATCAACTCCAAAACATAAACTCTCTTTCTCCAATCTATCTATCTATCTATCACTCCCTCCTCCTCCTCCTCCTCCTCTCTCTCTCTCTCTCTCTCTCTCGCTTCTATCTCTCTTCCTTCCTGCTACCCTTTCTCCCTCTCTCTCCATCTTCTTTATCACTCCCTCTCTCTCTCTCTCCACCTTTCACCCTCTATGTCTTTATTCTTACCTCCCCCTCTCTCCCTCTCCATCTTCATATCTCTTTTCCTACATCTCTTCACTCTCTCTCTTCCTTTCTTCCCCCCCCCCTCTCTCTCTATCTTCACCTTCCAACTTTGTTACCATATGCCTCTCTCTCTCCTTCTCTCCCCCCTTCTCTCCATATCTCCTTATTTGTCTCTTTATCTCACCCCAAAACATACACAATCCCTCTTCATCTCTCCCTTGTCACTCCCCCTCTCTCTCCACTACTCACTCTCTATGTATTTATTCTTCCCTCCCTCTCTCCTCATCCAGCTCCATCTCTCAATCCCTCCCTCTCTCCCCTTCCAAATCCATATTTCTATCCCTCCCTCTCTCCTCCCCTCTCTCCTCCTCTCTTTTAAGTCCCCTCTCCTTTCCTTCCTCTCTCTCCCTTTCTCTCCTACCTCCCTTTCTCTTCCCCCATCTCTCTCTCTCTCCATCTCTCAATCCCTCCCTCTCTCCCCCTCCAAATCCATATTTCTATCCCTCCCTCTCTCCTCCTCTCTTTCAAGTCCCCTCCCTTTTCCTTCCTCTCTCTCCCTTTATCTCCTACCTCCCTTTATCTTCCCCCATATCTATCTCTCTCTCTCTTTCCCCCTCTCTCCTACAATCCTCTCTTCCCCCATCACTCTCTTCCTCTCTCTCATCATTCCTCTCTCACCTCCTTCTATTTGACCCCCCAGCTCTCTTTCTTTCTCTCTCTCTCTCTGTCCTCCAATCCTCTCTCTTCCCCCATCACTCTATCTCACTCTCCAACTATCTTACTATTTCTATCCCTTTATCCTTCTCTCCCCCCTTGTCTCCATTACTCCTCCTTTCTCCTTCTCTCCCACTTGTCCCCATCACTCCTATGTATCTTTATCCCACCCATAAGCATACACACTCTCTCTCCATCTCTCCCTTGTCACTCCCTCTCTATGTATTTCTTCTTCCTTTCCTCGCTCCGCCTCCAGCTCCATCTCTCTATCCCTCCTTCTCTCCTCCACCTCTCATCCTTTCTCTCTCTCCCTTTCTCTCATACCTCCCTCTCCCTTCCCCCTTCTTTCTCTCTCTCTCACTCTCTACCCTCCAATCCTCTCTCCTTCTCCCTCCCTCTCTCCTTACTTCTCTCCCACCTCCATCTTTATGTCTCCCTCTCCCTCTCTTACCCTTCTCTAACTCTCTCACTCTTCTCACGCTCTCTCTATTCATTCCTCTTCTCCCTTCTCTTTCAATTTATCTCCATATCTCCCTTGTCACTCCCCTTATTTCTCCACCTCTATCATATATCATGATATATTAATATATATTACAATATAATAAATTTAATATTGTATTAATATAAACATATTAAATTTAATAATATTAATATTTTAATATTAATGTTACGGTTAATAGTGTTTTTTTTTGCATGGTATTAATAATAATTTGGTCCATGGTATTTGACCCTTATACTTCATATATAATTAGATCTTGATTTCTAATCGCATTTGATATATTTTTATTTATTTACCTTACCTCTTTATACCTCTTTTAAATTTACTTATTTACCATACCTAATTTATAAATATATTATTTGGCCCATGGTATTTGCCCATGGTATTATTAATAATTTGTCCCATGGTATTTGGCCCATGGTATTAATAATAATTTGTCCCATAGGCTTCACCTAAATAAAACCTGCTTTTGAGTTTTTGTAAATATAAAGTGGTTTATTGAGTAAATATAAAAATCGGTTTTATTTATTTACCATACCTCTAGTTTATTTATATTTTTATTTATTTACCATACCTCGTGAGTAATATAAAAAGAGGTTTTATTTATTTACCATAACTATGGTTTATTTATATTTTTACGTATTTACCATATTTTATTTATTTACCATATCTCTTTTTTAAGTGTTAGTAAACTCTTCATATTTTAAGTTTATATCGTTTAAATTTATTTTTAATAAATTTTTAATTGTTCATTTATATGTTTATGTAAGCTATTGTTCATATGTTTATGTAAGCTATTGTTCAAGCCGACATTTTTTTTGGCTTCCGACATACTTACATTTTTTTGGGGTCATAGTGGACTGTAGAATGCGCCTCTCGACACAATGAGTTGGGATATCTTGCACAAGATTTGAAAGTGTTGGTGAACTACTTCACCTCACCAATTTCCTAGTATTGGGTGATGTATCATAAATGGGTCATATCAAGCGTGTTGCGTGACATATTGTGTATGCATCACTATGCAGCGTGTTGCTTGTTTGATACTCCAAAATTTAACAACGTGAAGAGTATGCCTAAAAACTATTTTATTATCTAATTTAAAAATTTTGATTCATTTAAACCGCTCGGGGTTCTTTCGAAGGTTGCCAATCCTCTTCGACTTTATTCATAGAAAGAAAGCGCCATCCTTCAATTTAAAAATGATAAGGCAACAGGTCCGGATTCATGGAACGAGGCGTCAACCAAGTCGTCACGGTCGGTAAGGATGGGCACGAACGTTTGACCATAATGAATGAAAACACATGGTCAGTGAATGAGAGAACATGAATTTCAAAATCAACTCTCTTTCTCTGCGTACGAATGTGAACAGTATTCGCCTCACGTTGCATATTAAATGAGTCGTCCGCTTTCACAAGTCTATGATCGTCAGGACTCTTAACCAAGAGTCAACTTTCCCAAATTGCAATTTTCACGGTAACCAGTCCCTTGTATTCGTCCACGCTACCTCCCTATAAACACCTCCCTGCGGGCCTACACATACACCACTGATCGGTTTATCCCTTTTCATGCAACGATCCGATCTCCCACCCCATCTTTCCCAGAGTTGCGAAACCGCAGGTAACAATTACATTGAAGCCTAAGTGCCAAAAAGACAAGATGGAAAGCCACAAAAGCAAGGTACTTCTCTCAATTCCTTTTTCTGGTTAAGGGCGTTGTTTGTTTGTTTGTTAATTCTTAATCTGAAGTTATAGCAATATGGGTTGAATTATCTTACCAGATGGCTTGCAGATGATGATGACACTTGTGGCAGAGATAAAACGGATGAACGAGGAAAATTAGAATCTCAACTCTATGTTGAACCACATGATTTCTAAATATGAGAACTTGGAGAAACATATTAGGTCTTTGGTGCAAGAGAAGCAACAGTTTACGGCCGTTGATCCAATCCAGGTATTTATGGTTTTCGAAAGTTAATTTGGCCTTGCCATTCCAGCATTCATGAATCTCAGAAGTTTTTTCTTAATGTTTTTTCCTTTGATTTCATAGATAATTAATCCACATAAAAAAAGCGAAGACAATTTCAATTTGAGATTAATGTCTGCAAGATCTGCTGAAATCGACTCCAGCGGTGCAGTTTCACACCAATCTTATCATTCTTCGGATTATCATGATCGAGTTTGGGAAATCGAGGGAAAGAAACCCAAGTTTTTGGACGATATGCAGCTCCCTTCAAAGAAAAGGAAGACAAATTACGTCCATTTTGACGAGTCATAATGGGGGGATTATAAATTCCTCCATGAGTGAGAGCACTGCTGTTGTTTCGCACCAATCTTATCATTCTTCAGATTGCCATAAACCAGTTTGGGAAATGGAGGGGAAGAACCCCAAATTTATGGACGATATGCAGCTTCCTTCAAAGAAAAGGAAGATAAATTACGTTCAGCTGGACCAGATCCAGAATGGGATGATTGATTGGCCTATGGATGATGCCCTAATTTGTGACGAGGCACCAAAAAAGAAGCATAGCGGGCTGAACAAGGACTCCATCGAGCACAAGGCGGCCGCACCGAAAAGAATTGTATCCGTGCGGGCAAGAACCAACGCATCCGTGGTATTTATAATAGAATTCTTGCTTTTCTGATATGTAGGATTTATGTGAACGAAACCCTAACCCATTCAAAGCAAAGCTTGGCAACTTCATGAATGACAATACTAGGGTTTCTATAGGTTTGCACCAATATCCATATTCAATGCATATTAGGGTTTCTATAGGTTTCGTCTGCACTGTTAGTCACACACGAAAAGATCAGTTATTCCCAATAGAAGGCAGCAAGAAACCCTAGTCTTCTCTTTGTGGGGGTCCTGATATATGGGATTTCACCCAAAATACTACAAATTAAAATGTGTTTGTGTGTGAATTGAAGCACAAATGATACATAATATCAACTAGTAATTATATAATATCAACTAGTAATCACTGACTCTAAAAATAAAATGGATGGTATTACAAAGCATTGATCACAATTGAATTTTTTATCCCTTTCTAGCTATAGTCATGTTAATAATCAATTTTGTTCATACATTGACCAAAATAACTATGGCTGGCTGAAAAGTGCAATGTTTCTCTTCATTATTACACTTGTTGTCCACATAATACACACAATTTATAGCAAGGCTCGGGTGTAAGGGTTCAATTCCTAGAATGTAATTAATTTAGAGTTCACTATTCACAGTTTAGGATTCAGTGAAATAACAATGAAATGAAAATTAAAAGTGAATGTGGGTTGTTTTTTTATGCTTTTATAAGTTGCAAATAGGGTTTAGAAGGTAGGGAAATCATAGTTGATTTTTTCATTAATCCTTTTACCTTTATTAATTGGTATGAAAACAAATGTTTCCAAAGGGAGTGTCATGTACAACCTATTTAAGAGAGAAGGGACCTGTTTATTAGGGAAATTATTCATGTCCATTTCATACTGTCTCCTTAAAATGATATGCAAGGAAACATCTCCAGTGGAGTACCAACATCCTAGGAACACAAGTAAAGTACACTTTACCCTAGAGAAAGTAAGACTAACCACAAATATAGTTCACCCTTTTCAATCAAAGCACATGGGTTGCATTCATAAATTTAATGAATAAGTAAATATGCAAAGGTTGGGGATTTTTAACTAGTTGTGAAGGCAATGCACAAGCACTGCTTATTCCTCCCTGATTAGAGCAATGAAATATGAAGGAGAAACCTTGATTTTGAAGAAAAGGTGAATAATCCATTAACTAGGGTTTGAATCCTCATAGCCACCATCTCCTCCTTCTCCACCACCACATCGTTCCCTCATTAAATTAACGGTTGAGGTTCCAATCCCACTATGGACTATTCGAGAGTGTGTAGGATTTGATAACAATATCACTGAAAAACAAAAAATTGTAGACAAATATATCCAAAGAAATGAATATTCAAATAATACTCATATTACAATTGGAAAGGGAAGGAGAAATCCAGTAACTCACCGCCATAATCTGTTTGAGGCTTCCTTTTCCATAACTTGAAGCAAAAATAGGGTTTACCAAATAGCCTTTGTGCCGCCACTTATAATACCGTGTTGCCACTTTTCTTGAAATGTGAATGGGTTTGGTGCTAGTGGGGAGATATCTTAGGTGTCGAGGCCTTTCCTGCTTGGTATTATTTTCGATAAAGACTGTTAGTCAAGATCGGAATGAATGAGAGAGCACATGTTTATTGATTTTGTTGTTTTTGGTCCTTCTATTTCAATTTCAAATTGTTAGGTTTCTCTCCAACCTTTACTGGGTTTACTAGGGCTTTGAGAGTTTCGACATGGAAATTTGTCTTTGAGGTCAAATGAGAGGATATTTTCAATCAATGTTCCTTCCTTGTTAATAATCTCCTAGAGGCTTTATTGGGTTTATTGGGGCTTTGAGTTACTCACAGCCATTCCATATTTTAAAGAAGCCAGGTTGCCTAAGGCTATTATTTATTCTACATATATATTCTATATTATATTTATATTTGAAATTTAAATGAAAAATATAGTTTTTATTTTTATTTTTATAATTAGAATTTGTCTTTAAATATATTATATTAGGATATGCAATGGTTAGGAATGAGAGGTAAGGGGTAACGACTATAGTGTCAATGGGTTATAGATATTATATGTGTTGAAGTTTTCAACAATAAACAATGAAATTGGCATCAGGAATCAACATCCATGATCCTAGTGAAAATTAAGCACCTACACTAGGGTGGGGCCCACATAGGCTATTTTTAGGTGAATGGCTATTTTTAGGTGAATGCTTATTTTTATTATCCCTTAATTTAGATGGACATTAAACTGTAATCTATTCTCAATGTGGACTTGAAAATAGTTAACTGAAATGGCAAATTGGTTAGCTAAGTGAATTTCGAGTTAAGAGGTTGGTTGGTGGGACAAGAAGAGTGACTTGAGTTGTAATTGAGTGATTGTAGTTGTAACAGATTTGGAAGTGTTATGGTGCATTAGTTAATGCAAGTTGTAAATCAGGTTTACTTAGTTAAGTGAGTTAAAGTCATTTGTGCTAGTTGTAATTGTAGATACACTAGTGAGAGATCAAGTAAATTAAATATTAATTAATTCACATGTAGTGATATCAGATGCAACTGATGTTTTTACTATTAATAACTGTATGCATCTCAAGTCCAGTGGAGACCGAGTTGAGTTCTAGGTAAAAGGTAAGATAACTATCACTTGTGACACTATCCGCTTACGCACATGCAAGCACACACACATTGGATGAGCCCATGATATTTATGCAGTCAAGGCAGGAAAGACATCCATTATTCAGGGTTATTTACCCTCAGAGATTGCGTAGTGGAGGTAGGCTGTCTAGAGACAGTAAATTGTGCAAGGGATTTGCCAATTTTTGTATGACAATGTGAAACAATTAGCTGATGTACAAAGAGCTCTTGTGATTAGAGTTTTGTATGTAATTGTTTCATGATCCATGATATAACATACAATAGAAGATAGTGGGGTTTTTAGCTATAATATTTCCTCGGGAAATATCTTGTGTTGTGGTTTTGATCTATTCTTATTTGCTTCATGTGATTGGAAATTGTGTTATTTTTTAATTCCACAAAGATTTGTAGAAGCAATTCGGTTTTTAACTTTAGCATATTGTTAGATTGGGCGAATCCAAGATATACATGCATATTGTATAATTTATACATGGTATCAGAGTTGTGTTATAAATTTTCTACATGGTATCAGAGCACATGAAATTGTAGAAGTGAAGCAGGAGGTGAGTTTGTGACTAGATAGAATTCGAACTTGCAGAAAGAATTTCTTGGTGGTGCTGCAGCTGATTCAAGATCGAAATGGATTTCAATGGCTTGAGGTTAGAGTATGCACTCGAGGGCAGCTCGAACTACATTGCTTGGAAGGACAGGATGGAGGCAGTACTCGAAGATAATGGCTTGAAGGAATTCATTGAAAAATATGTTCCTAAGCCAGATGCTTCAGATGCTACCAATCTTGATGCATGGCAAAAGAAAGTGGCAAAGGTAAGGAGGATCCTGTTGGAGGGAGTACGAGACCACATTGTCTCAAGCCTTCATGGGAAAGCCACACCATATGCTATGCCGAAGGCTTTGACAGATCTATTACAAAGAAACAACGACCATAGGAAATTGGCGCTCAAAGATAAACTCAAGAAGATCAAGATGGAAAAGAACGACACTATTCCAGTATACTTAACAAAGTTTGTCCAATGTCGAGATGAAATTGGGAGTGTAGGAATAACTGTCGCTGACGATGATCTGGTGAGTTTGGCTCTCCTAGGACTTCCTAAGATTTGGCACAGTTATGAAGACTCGGTCAACAGATGGGAAAAATTGCTGGATTGGGAACGACTGTAGCCAGATCTGGTGCAGGAGAAGTTCAGGTGGAACAACAGAGATGGATCTTCATCAAAGCATGATGATGAAGAGGATAGTGCTTTGGCGGCCAAGGAAAAGAAGGAGAAGGGGAAGAAATTCCATTCTAAATCTGAGGTTGGTGAAGATGGCAAGGAGCAAAACTTGTCCAAAGTGAAGTGTTTTCACTGTCACGAGCATGGACATATTGCCACAAATTGTCCACAAAAGAATAAGAACAAGAAGGCTGCTGGATCTGCAGTTGGTGAGGCCCTTGCCTCGCAATTTGATCTTGAATTCTCATTGATCGCATGCATGGTGTCAAGTGCATTGGGATCGGGGTGGTACTTGGATAGTGGTGCTTCCTTTCACATGACGGGGGACAAGAAAATTTCAGTGACCTGGACGAGAAGGATCTCCAGATGCATATTGAAATGGGTGATGAAGGACGGTAAAGTGCTACCAGGATTGGTATCATTACCTTTCATAAGGCGTCAAGTAAACTCTTTCAATTAAAAAATGTAATGCATGTACCAGGTTTGAAGAAAAATTTAGTCTCAGTTGCAATGTTAGAGGATAGAGGCTATGATGTTGTTTTTAGTGAAGGAAAAGTTTTCCTGCGACACAAAGCAACAAGGCAAGCCAAGAAGATTGGGATTCGAGTTAAGAATCTTTATAGACTTGATGTAGATGAAATTTCTACAGAGCTTCCTACAATTGGGAAGTGTGAGAAAGTCATGCAATTGACCCTTGAAAGGGAGCTGGATTTGCATGCAGGTAAGAGTGAACCTCAAGATATGGAGCAGCCACATGTGGAGGATCATGGAGTGGGAGAAACCACTCACGTAGAGAAATTTTGAGCCAGATGGGCATAGGTAGCACATGAAGCTATACCACCAGGTGACCGGTGGGCCGACATGCATGAATAATCCCAAGAAGAAATTCTGGGTAGGATTCATTAAGATGGTGTGGATCTCATGAATCAAACCTAGCTACGAGGAGCCCACAGAGCAGCAGTAGCTGGATCAGTTGGATTGATGCAGTCAAATGTCGTGAGGACATGAAATCAAAGTGACAGTGTCAGATACTGGAGCACAAATCAGAGTTGGAAGCAAGGGAAGAGTGCATGGATGCAGGTGTCAGTAGCACAGAAGATCTTGTAGACATGTGCAGTAGCTAGTAGAAAGTCAGAAGACTTTGATGACATATGCATTATAATGATTCAGTTGTTTGGAGGCTATTCAGTTTCGGAAGTCTTGCATGCAAAGGTTGCATGTGTGAGAAACACTAGAGAAGTGTTGCATGCAAAGGTTGCATGTGCAAGAAACACTAGAGAAGTGTTGCATGCAAGGGTTGCATGTCACATGCATGGAGGTGCACGTCGCATGCATGGAGTTTCATGTAGCATGTAAGGACATTTCTTTATTATTGAGAGGGAGTGTTGAAGTTCGCAACAAGAAACAACGAAATTGGCATCCGGAAACAACATCCATGATCCTAGTGAAAATTAAGCACCTACACTAGAGTGGGGCCCACACAGGCTATTTTTAGGTGAATGCCTATTTTTATTATCCCTTAATTTAGATGGACATTAAACTTTAATCTATTCTCAAAGTGGACTTGAAAATAGTTAACTGAAGTGGAAAATCAGTTAGCTAAGTGAATTTCGAGTTAAGAGGCTGGTTGGTGGGACATGCAGAGTGACTTGAGTTGTAACTGAGTGATTCTAGTTGTAACATAGTTGGAAGTGCATTGGTACATAGGTTAATGCAAGTTGTAAATTAGTTTAACTTAGTTAAGTGATTTAAAGGCAGTTGTGCTAGTTGTAACTGCAGATACACTAGTGAGAGATCAAGTGAATTAAATATTGATTAATTCACATGTAGTGATCTCACATGCAACTGATGTTTTTACTATTATTAACTACATGCATGTCAAATCCAATGGAGACCTAGTTGAGTTCTAGGTGAAAGGGAAGATAACTATCAGTTGTGACATTATCTGCTTGCACACATGCAAGCACACACACATTGGATGAGCCCATGATATTTATGCAATCAAGGCAGGCAAGGCATCCATTATTCAGGGTTTTTTACCATCAGGGATTGTGCAGTGGAGACAGTAAATTGTGAAAGGGATTTGCCATTTTTTGTATGACAACGTGAGACAATTAGCTAATTTACTGAGAGCTCTTGTGATTAGAGTTTTGTATGTAATTGTTTCATGATCCATGATATAATATACAATATAACATAGTGGGGTTTTTAGCTGTAAGCTTTCCCTGGGAAATATCTGGTGTTGTGGATTTGATCTATTCTTCTTTGCTTCATGTGATTGGCAATTGTGTTGTTTGTTTTAATTCCACAAAGATTTGTAGAAGCGATTCAATATTTAACTTTATCATATTGTTAGATCGGGTGAATCCAAGATATACATGCATATTGTATAATTTCTACATGGTATCAAAGATGTGTTATAAATTTTATACAATATGGATTATAAAGTTTATAGGGTAATTATTATTAGACTTGAAAGTTATTTATAGTGGTTAGGTTGATATGGTATATAAGGTTTAAATGTGATAAAAATGATCAGGATGGGTTTATAGGGGTTATGGAAATTCTAAGATATATGATATAAGGATTAGGCTTTATATTTCTTTGTTAGATAATTGTTCATATTGTTGGTAATAGAGTTTTATTTATATGCGTTAGGTTTTATGCTTATGATTATGTCCATGTTAGGGATTATATTATACATATAAATGTTAAGGGTTATAATGTTTAGTTTCAGGTGTTAAGTATTGTAAGGGTTAAATTTGAAATATTTTATAAGTAAGGATTATATGGAATATAAATATTACTCATTATAAGGGCTAGCAATCTCAAGAGTTATAATATGCGATATGGATTATAACAATAATATGATATAGAGATTATGGATTTATATAGGGATAAGGGTGATACAATTTATGGATTATAAGTGTTATGGGTTACTAATAAAGATATATATGTATGTGATTTTAATGATTAATTAAAATTTTTCATTGTGCTTATGTTTTAAGTAATAAGAGTTGAGTTTTATATGTTACATAAGCTACATGGTTTATATGTTATAACCTATATGTTATGTTTTAAGGGGTTTAACTATTATAAAATGGGTCATGGGTGTTACTAATTAGATGTAATAATATGTAATATCCCATACAATGAAATAATCAACAGATTTGACACATCTAGGTGTTCTATTTAAAAATAGTTACAATCAAACACTGAACACAACGTGATCTAGAAATGCAACCTTTATTTATATTATTAACTGAAGAAACAATTACGTGCCCATACAAAAATATAGGAACCCCTGCAGTGGCATGCCTGACTTCTAATTAAAAGATAGAACAAATATTAAAGCGGTATCATAGAACCGAGATGGATCCACCAGATCAAAAACTACCCATGGAGTTTTCATCCCTGGGATCAAACTGGAACTAGCCACACCAATTTCTTAATAAAAATAAAATAAGATAGTTAAACCCGAATGATCCCAAATGCCTAGCTTCTATCTCATTTTATAGGCTTGATGGGCTCTCTAGAGACCTTGTTTAATTATTTTCCCTTGAAAATTAAAGGCAAATACAATGGGTTGATACCATGGGAAATTACCACGGTAAATACCATGGATAGATTGCGTCCATTTTAACCAGATCAAGAAAGGGAATATTATAAATACTATCACCCAAAGATTGTTTTCCCTCAAGCAATTCACTTCTATCCTCAACATAATCATTGATACCAATATTCCATACAATCGAGTGTGTTATTCCATACCTCCATGCTAAATGACCCTAAATGGATCCTTCGATACCTAGATCCCAAAAAATTGTTGGAAATATTGTCATTGATGGAAAAGGAGCACAAAGGAGCATCACCTGAATTATCACTAAGGCAAAGGAGCAGAGAAGAACTAGCAATAAGGCAAAGGAGCAGAGGCGACTGAGGCAGCAAAGGTAACAGCGAATCCAGCTAAGAAGGCACCAAAGGAAACAAAGGTAGCAGAAAGAAGCAGAGGCAGCAGAGAAGCAGTTAAGGAAGAAAAGGATCAAAGGCATCAAAACAAGCTCAGGAGAGATCGGCGCACTTAGAAACTAACTAAAGCTTAGGGAGAAGCAGCATGGAGGACCCGATGAACAGAAGCGGAAAACATGAATTGATGGTTTGCTTGAATGTTTTACCAAATATATGGAGAAGTGCATTGAAAATTTGAAAGCGGAACCATGAATTAACGATGAAAACGAAACAGTGAAAGTGGTTTCGAAAACCACCAGAGGGTTTTTGCACCGCTTTTAGAGAATAAGTGGTTTTAAGTGAGATGGACACGATACAGTTAGAAGGGCGATGCATGGCATACTGAAACCGCATATTTCATGTAGGTTCAAAAACATTATGCCATCAAGCTAGGACGTGATAACGCGATGACCGTTGGATCATTCTAGGATCAACGACGGAGACTCAACATTATTTGGCATAACAAAATTGTGAGTTAAGAGGAGGCTTACTGTGGGGCCAATACATTTTGTTGGTGTGTTTTGTTTTAAAGAAAAAAGTATATAAAGAGTGGAATGATAAAAGGTGTGGGAACGGTGTCACAGAGTTGAACAACGCATCTTATGAGCGCGGTTAACGTTGATCTGGGATCAACGGTACCGCAGGGGCACAAACAGTCCGATGATTAACCCAAGGGGGTTCCTCCACAGTTGACCTGCCCATCGGGCATTGACCGCAGATCGACAGATGTCATTCACTGTGATAGCACAAGCCCGATGATTATTCTGTACCAAGGAGTGCCTCTGTAATGCTGTGAAATGGGACCCGCTTTATTAAATCCCAAAAGTACAGTCGTGGACCGGCACGATCAACAGATGAGATTAAAGGAGATAGACGACAGAGATTATATCAGAATCAAGTGGGACTTGATCGCATATTGGACATCGCAAGCGAATGCGGTAGCCACTGGATGGATGCAAAGTTGTGATGCGATGTGGCGATGCGAAGGGACACGTGGCGACACAACGCTATATCACACATCAGTGATGTGAAGTTCATCACATACTGCAAAGTAGCAATGAGATGCGATGCGATGCGATGTGAAGATGCATTGCGATGCAATGTGTCGATGTGAAGGGACATGTGGCGACACAACGCAATATTGCACGTCGGCGATGCAAAGTTCATCGCATACCGCGAAGTGGCGATGCGATGCGATGCGAACTAGCGATGTGATATTACCATCGCATATCGCAATCAGGGCAGGAGAAAAATCGCACAAACACAGTGGTCATAGGAAGTGCAAAGTGGCGATGTGAATCGGTGATGCGAAGTTCATCGCATATCACAGATCGCAAAGCTCAGAAGAGATAGCATGTTGAAAGGTCGACTTGCCGAAGTGCGATAAATGGGTCAGATGTGATGCAGCTCGAAGCTATTATTTAAAGAGATTTAAAGTCCAGAAGTATGGATTTTCCCTTTGTAAATAATTTCAGAGAGCAAATGAGGATTATAACGTTAAACGAAAAGGAAAGCTTGAATGCAAGAAAATATTCGGGTAAGTAATAAGACCCGACACTTGTGC
Source organism: Pinus albicaulis (assembly GCA_034641835.2). Classification (NCBI taxonomy): domain Eukaryota; kingdom Viridiplantae; phylum Streptophyta; class Pinopsida; order Pinales; family Pinaceae; genus Pinus; species Pinus albicaulis. The sequence goes on from MU968450.1 coordinate 8,590,540, forward strand.
AGAATAGTGGATTGATGCAGCAATGGTAGTTTATGAAGAAAAGGTTGAATGCGGGTAGAAAGGCTCGGGTAAGGACCCGACACAGAGAAAAAGAGGTAGAGTCAGGAACAAGGAGGATATGGTGGCATTGTTGGAAACACAACAACTGGGTCAAGTTAGGCCAAAATGACAGTTGTGGAGAACTGTGTTGAATGTAATAGCAGGAACCGAAACGACTCTGAAAGCAGTAGAAAAGACAATAAACATAAAAGCAAGAGGCTGAAAGGGTTAAATTGAAATATATTTGTTGTAACTATAAATGTAAATGAACTAATTATTTTTATTGTATGTGATGCAAAGGCAAGTCTCCGTAGGCAAAGAAAAACTCCATTGTAATACACAAATGTATGCATTCTGTTATATTATTCTGAATGTGCTGGACAAGAAAATGAGAAGGGGGAAGGCAAAGAGTCATACCTGTTCATTTCGAATTCCCTGTGGAATGCAAACAGTTGTGAGGTGATCTCTATAAATAATGTTACCAGCATATGCATAAGAAGTGAGAGAATGGAGAAAGAGGTGAGAGAATGTAAGAAGAAGAAGGAGCGGAGAGAGGAGTTGTGAAGATCCAGAGATGATATAAAGCAAATTTGAAGGCTGGAAGGACAACAGTAAAGAAGGAGGAAAATAGAGTTGATATCCAGGTAAATTAGCATATGATTTTATTTTACAGTGAGGAAGTTGGTGCTTCCATATCAAGTTGTAGCTTGATAGATGTCTAGCTGTAGCTGGCTGGGTAGGAGCCTCCTGTAGGTTGTAGCCTGCAGAAAATATATGGGAGTTGGAGCTTCCTTGCAAGTTGTAGCTTGCAGAATTGAGGTAGTAGCCTCCTGTAGGTTGGAGCCTATAGAAAATCAGTGGCGAGAGGGAGTTGGAGCTTGCCTTTGCATCACAACAATAATAATATGGTGTTTTCTCCCTTATGGGTTTCCACTTATATCTGTTGTCTATGTGCATGATGATTATATGTTGATATTCTGTATTTAATCTGCTTAATACTTGCTGCTCACTTATTAAGATTGTTGTTCCATTGTATATTAAGTTAATCACAAAATGAAGATGTAAATAAGTGTAACGGAAAGTTTTACAAGACCATGACTGCATTAAACTGATTCACCCCCCCCTCTCAGTTTAACCAAGGGTTCAATAATTGGTATCAGAGCTAGTTCCTTCTGTAGCAGTTTAACAACTGGAAGGAGATCCTAGGTCCCCAAGATGGCTAGTCTAGAAGGATGCTCAATAAATAAAGCCCCTTTGTTTACTGGTACAAATTATGCCTTCTGGAAAATAAGAATGAGGATGTACATAATGTCTGAAGGAATAGAAGTTTGGGCTGTTGTGGATTTGGGATATGCCCCAAATGATTCTGACACAGAGAAAGAAGCCAAACAAGATTTTATAGCTAATACTAAAGCCATGAATGCTCTCTTAAGTGGTCTGTGTGAGGAAGAATTTATCAAATTAATGCACAACAAGACTTCCAAAGAAATATGGGATACATTAGAAAGTATCCATGAGGGAGATAAAAAGGTGAAGATGGCCAAACTACAAGTCTATCGAGCCCAATTTGAAAATATAAAAATGAATGAAGAAGAAGATGTTGCCAGCTTCTTCTTAAAGGTTGTAGAAATTGTGAATAATATGAAATCTCTAGGAGAAACCATTAGAGAATGTGTAATTGTTCAAAAGATATTGAGATCTTTACCATCCAGTTTTAATCCCAAGGTTTCTGCCATAGAAGAAACAGTTGATTGGGAAACTCTGACCATGAACCAATTACTTGGAAACTTGAAAGCCTATGAGATGAGACTTCCACAGAGGAAGTCAAATGTGAGGGAGGTAGCCTTTAAGACAGAGAAGAGAAAATAAGAAAAATAAGATACATGCTCCTGCTCTGATGAAGAAGAAGCCGAATTTGTTAGAAGATTGGATAGACGCTAAGGCAAGTATAAAGGTAAACTTCCATTTAAATTCTTTAACTGTGGAAGAGTTGGGCACTATGAATCTAAGTTTCCTCATAAGAAAACAAAGAATCAGACTCAAGAAATAGAGAAAACCAAAACAAATAACTGGCAGAAAGGGAAGAGATTCAATAGAAGATCATTTTATGCTCAGCAAGATAGCAGTGCATCTGAAAACTCAGATGAATCCTCAAATGAAGAAGGAACCTCTGAATTTGTGTTGATGGGCAAAGAAGAATCAGAAGGATTCCTTTTAGAAGAGGAGGAAGAATGTGAGGTAGATCTTGAGGGGGAACTAAGAACTTCCCTAGAGGAAATTGACGGACTTAAGCTGAAGTGCATAAAACAAAAAGATATTCTCCTCAAATATGTAAAAGAAGAACCAAATTCAGAAGACCTCAGTCAGTTGAAAGTAAAACTTGAAGAAGCTAAGAAGGTGGAAGACACTCTACTAAAGCAAATTGAGGATAAAATCCAGAAGCAAGAAAAATTGGAAGAAGAAGTAGTATGCTTGAGAAAGAAATTAGAACACACCCAAAGGGAATTGGCAATGAACACTCCTCAAATGACAAGCACTGAAAAGTTGAATAAAATACTAAATTCTCAAAGATCTCCTCTCATAAAGACTGGGATAGGTTACGAAGGAGAAACCAAAAAATCCAAGGTGGAGGATAACCAAAATATCATTTTTGTGAAAGCTGTAAAAGAAAAAAATTAACTCTTAGCAATCTGAGATTATTACAGCTTGAATACTGATAGAAGAAAGGAGCAGGGGGTGTAAGCAACTCAGAGATGAGATTGACTCCATGGAGACCTCGGAGAAGGCAGACATTGAAAGGAATGATGAAGCATCTCAAAGAGGAACCACAGAAGCAGAAGCTAGCAAGAACTTGATGTGTGATGAAAAAAACATAAACAAGCAACAACATCAAGAGACAAAGAATGAGAGGAAGAAGCAAGCAGTTGCAAAAAGTTCAATTGTTCCTGAAGATCAATTGAACAAGTTCGAAAGATCTCAAAGGAGATTCTTTCCTCCTATGAGAAATGTCACTTGTTTTGCCTGTCACAAAATGGGACATATTGCTGCATACTATCAGACAAAGATAATCGATTTCAACCAGCAAAGGATGTAGAAATTGAAAATAATACCCCAAGAAAAAAAATGGAGAATACAACCCTTCACCATATACACTAATCATTTCCATGGGTATTGTTTTTGTTGTAAGGGGTTCGGCCATAAAGCCATGGAGTGCAGAACATATGGACAAAGACTGATGTTCAAAACCCTAAGGAGATTTATGAACAATGGAGAGCTCACTCGTACACATAATCCTTTTAAAAATATAATCAAATGCTTTGTATACCGTCAAATCAGACACATTGTTGGGCCGTGAATACGACCACTTTTTAACACTTATTTCATCCATTTTTACTCTTCTTTATCATGTCATTTATTATAATTTATCATATAAATCCATTTTATAATGATTTATGCTCTTATGGATGAATATTATTTATTCTCCTTAATTTTTAATAAATTGATGATTATTATGCATAATTTTATCAATGATGGTTTATTAATACATTTTTTAATATCACTTACCATTTTAGCCTCCAAGATATTTGTCAGATTGAAGATTTGATCTCCAAATCATCATCAAATATTCCAACTCAGAAATTCGCTGGAATAAGAAGTGACCATTTTGCGGTTGAGATTCTGAGCAAATGAAGAAGAATCTGGAAAATCTGGAACATGGGTTTTGTCCAGAACGGGCCCAATCAACTCTTTAGAAGAATGGTTTTCCCAAATTCGGCCTGTATTGAGAGAAACATAGGGTTCTTTGAGCACGATTTTCTCAGATTTGTTGTTGCGGCCGTCCTCCAAATCTCAGCTGCAAAGCCAAATTCGCCTTGCTCTTGTTGAAAGATTGTTGGAAATATATTTTCTTGTTGATCAATTGGTTGGGAACAATTCAAATTTGTTATGAGAGATCCTATTTACTATTTGATTTCTCCTCTCTTTGGTTATAAAAGGGGACGTTTGTAAAAGAGAGGGGATGGATCATAGTTGTTGCTTTTGTGAATTGTAAACTTAATCAAAAGCTGTATTATTGAAAGCACGATTACTTTGTAATGCTGCTCCAGTTTAATGATTAATTGAAGCTTTTGTTCCATTCGCATCATCTGAAGTAGCTTGAGCAGGCCCTGCTGGTGGTGAAGGGCCCGATCCCTGGTAGTGTGAATTGCTCCTCTGTGTTATATTTCCAATCCCTGCAGTGTGTGATCAATTTGCTACATGCATGTTACTGTGAGTTTATTTCATTAGTTTATATCATTTTACTGTCTTTATGTATGACGCGCTCTGTTTATGAGTTATTTCATTATTGTATGATCTGAATCTTATTTCTTACAGTGTGGGTTAATTGAGACAGCATATTGCCTTACTTAGAACATCCTTGAATTCGCGGAAGTGATATTGGTTCTATCTTACTTTACTGTTTTATTATAATGGATTGCATTTCCGTTCCTTCCTCATTTAACAAGAATCTTAATCCTCGAATTACTTATCTTGTTATGCTTCGTTGTTCGGCATTTGATGTTCCATTCCATTTGTTGTTTCGTTTAAATGCTGTTCATTTCAGAGTGTAGATATAAAGCTTCGCTATTCAGTTTGATGTTCAATAGGATTTTCCGTTTAATAGAGTTTCGTTGTTCAATTCCATGAGTTAATATTTGTTGTTCAATTCTTCTAGTTTTAGTCTGTTATTCATTTACATTGCTGTTCGATTTCAATGTGTTGTTCAATTTCAATTCATTAGTTTCCAGATTTTGTTCCTTTCATTTATTTTCATCAGCACAAAGATTGAGTTTGCTTTCATTTCGATTGCTTTAAGATCACCAACTATAGAGGACACTGGTTATTGTTTCCAAGTTCCCAGATTGGTTATCTTGCATCGATTTATAAGGGAAGGAGTTATTGCTACTATATCCCTGATCGATGTTTTGCATATTGGTTTAATTAAGGTTTCAGAGCATTTCCATTTATGTTACTGTAATTAGATTTCTTTACAAGCATCCATTTACTCTTGTATCTCGAACACTGTACTACATATTGCAAGGCATTACTCTTGGATAAATTGCTGCCTCAGACAGAGTACACTCTTGAAATAAAAATTCGCTCCCGGATTGATAATTAATGTGAGATAAATAGCTGTTAAAAATATACCTTTTATGCCTCAACATTTTGGCGTCGTTTCCGGGGAGAGTGTATGCCATTTAGAAAGAGTGATGCATATTTGATTTTTTTCTGCTTGGGAAGAATTGGGTATTAAAGACGGAAGGTAAGAACCTGTGCACCGAGAAAGAAACACACTTGTTCACTGGCCCACTTCACAGCAGAATTGAGTGAAAGCTTAAGGTAGGAATGAATGCTTGTCTTTTTTTAAATTTTAGAGGTAGAATTTTTGAAAAAAAATCTTGTAGTTCCACTCGAGTGGTGATGTAAGCACCACCCATTTCACTAACCAATTGACAGGAACATTGGAAGGAGGATCCTTAAAGAAACACCTGGAGAACATCTTCTATTATGGTAAGAAATGGCTCACATTGCAACTTTTGAATTCCCTATCAAAGATCTAGGAGGAGTGACACAAATGCACATAATTCCCCCATTGTCTCTACCAAATTTTCATGGTTTGACAAATGAAGATCCAGATACATTCTTATTTGAGTTAGAAATACTTTGTAGAAGATATGATTATTGTACTAACGACCAAAGATTTAAAGTGTTTCCTCTTACTCTAAAAGGAGCAGCTCTCCGATGGTTCATGAGCCTAGGTGGGAACTGCATCAAAACATGGGAGGACATGAAGAAAATATTCTTGAAGAAGTACCAAGACTATTGCAAATTCAATGAAGATATTTTCGGTATGATACAAGGAGAAGATGAAAGCTTGGAGGACTATGTAGAGCGATTTCGATATAACCTTCAAAAATCAAAGCATAAGCATTTGGAAAAAGAGATCTTGAAAACACTCCTTCTTAAAGGAATCAAAGATGATTTTTTAGAACTCTTAAATCTAATAGGAAAAGGTGATGTTTTTCAGTTATCATATGATGATGTTTGTGAATTGTGCATAAGGTATTCAAGAGGAATTTCTAAGGCTGGTAAGAATTCTAGAGAAGTTTCTTCTTTCTTTTCTAAATTTACTACAAGAACAAGAGACATAAGAGCTGAAATCAATGTTTTATTTGAAAAATTTAAAGTTGATTTTATTAGCTCTCTAAATTCACAATTGAATGTTTTACAGGTTCAGAGAAATCAAGAATTTGATGAAGTGTTTTGCCCTCATTACCAAAAGGAGCATCCCATAGATACTCACTCTTCCTTATCTAATTTGGAAGTAGCATATCAAAGAGACGGGGAAGCTGCAACAAGGTCAAAACCATGGAAATCATGGCCTACAGGTATGGTTCAAAACACTTCCTCTCTATTCTCTTACTTGCATAATTCGTTATGGAATACTCACATGTTAGGGCAACCATGCCAATCTCAATATAACCACCACCAATCTTGTCTACAAGCTTGGCATGGTTCACCTTATGATTGCATGACTAATCTTCCTCATCTTGTAGCACAAACACATATTCCAGCTTTTCCACAACACCTTGTTTTCCTATCAAAATCATCCAATCAACCCAATCAACTACATCATCAAAAGACTCCATTTCCTATACAATTTCCTGCTCAACTCATTCCACACCCACACGATAATAAACCAGTACAACATGCTTACAATGTTGAACTGCAAAATTCACCCACCCTTCCCACCCATTCTATCTCACATGTACCATTGGAAAAAACTTACACTGAGACTCAGAATGAATCAAATCCAAAAATTGTAGAAGTTATGAAAGAAAATAAGGTTTCTTCTAGTCTGCACCAACAAACCATTTTAAAAGCTCAAGAACTTCATGATACGATGGCTATGGGAAATCAAGGAAGTAAAGAATATATTGAAGATTGGTTTCACTCCATCATTTGTTTGCAACATCACTCCATACTTCAACAATTTTTGGCACCATCTTTTCAAGGGAAGTTAGCTTTTCATACCCTAATTTTTATTAACATACATTTTTCAAATTTGGATATGTACATAATTGAAGCTTTATTTCGGAAATGGCTCCACTTGAAATACTCTTATACGTAATAATATTCATTTTCCAATTCAGAGTAGGATAGTGGATAAATAAATAAAAGAGGAAATAAAACAAACACATTTTTTTATTTACTTTTGTAAAAATAGTTGTTTCTTCGTTGCAACACGCTGTGAAATCAACATTGATGATAAATATTTTAATTTATTTGTGCATGTAGATGAATTATATTGTAAATAAAAATTCTACAAACACTTGTATTCATTTTTATCATCAATATGGAAACATTGCTTGAATATCATTTTTTTGGCTTGCGGGCTTGATGAAATTCCTGAAAACACAGTTGGGACAGTCATGTTTTGGGGGACCAAAATTGAATATTTTTAAAACCTATTTCTATCCTAAGTATCCATTGATTTCTACTTTCCAACCCAATTGGAATCACTCAATTTTTATTTGAAACGAAAAAGTTAGAACCAAAACATCGACAGGGTGTCTAGTAGGAAGCTCAAGAACAGAGTTGGGATATTCAATTTTTGGAGACCTAAATGACTATATTTTTAAAACCTGTTTCTATGAAAGATTCCTCTATGAATCTAGTTTACAACACAATTTTAATCACTCAATTTCGATATCTTATGAGGAAGTTATGACCAAAATACTGACTGCCTATCATAAATCAGCGTTCTTGAAAATCTGTTTTCTCGGCTGTTCCTTAACATATTTGACCCATAAATTATTCTTGTCTTCAAAACCTATTTCTATTGGAGAGAAATAAATGAACTTAATTTAATCTCCAATTTGAATCGGTTCAATCCGCCATCAAACAAATAATGTATGCTTGAAATACCAACTGTTGGTCTGAGCTGGAAAATCGAAAATGACTCTACTAAGCAGGTTGTTCTAAGAAATTTTAACATACCATTACATGGAATTTTTAAAACCTGTTTCTATTGGAGATAAAAATTTGAATTAAATTTTATTTGGCTTTGGAATCACTCGAATCGGACAAAAAATAAAAAAGTTATCATCAAAACACTGCTGGTTAGTATGGTCGACCACTGCTCTCCTGCAGGTAAATAATATAATTTGTTTTATTTTTCCATGGATTTGTTCTACATAGTAACTAATTGTTAGATTTTTGCATAATTTTTGGATTAGGGGAGCCTGATCACCTCTCTTTCTCCATGATTTATTGTTTTATTGTAGGTAGACACTCGTTTTTTGCAGGTCTTAGGAGAACAAAGAAGGTCAATTTATGGACGAGCAATTCTTAAGAGAAATTTTAGTAAAACAAGGGAATTTCATCAAGTTCATTACCTAACAGATTCATAACAAGAAGAAATGAAGAATTGGTTCTCATTTCAAGATTCATGTTACTGCTGTCAAAACATTTTTCAAAAAGATCATTTTTTTCTTCCATTAATAGATTGATGTTAGGAAATAACATCATAGCTGTTGTAACTTAATAAAGTGTTGTTTCTTTTCTGATTTCTTTTATGTTTTTGTGTTTCAGGTGCTGATTCCTCTAAATTTTAGTTTCCGTTCCATTTGCAATTGAACAATAAGGACCCCACCATGCAAGTTTCAGTTACAAAAGGCAATTCTTCGGTAGCACCAATTCTGTAAAAAAATTATTTTTTCTTGAATCCTGTACATAAACTTTCTTTTCTATTTGATTAGATTTGCTTGGAAATGGATTGCATAGTAGCTTTGTTCTTTCCTCTATTTTTTTCCTTTTTGCATGTTTATATTTGTTTGTTGTTCCTCTTAAGGGACAGTTATTGTTCCTCTTAAGGAACATTAGCCGTTCCTCTTAAGAAACAATACGTTTATGTGTTTATTTTTGTTGTTCCTTCCAAAAGGAACAACCTTTTTGCTAATTAGTTTTTTTTTCAAAAAGAACAACATTTTCGTTGCATGTTTTTGTTGTTCCTTTCAAAAGGAACAACACTGCTCGTTTTTGCTATTCCTTTCAAAAGGAACAACAGTTTTGTTGTTCCCTTCAAAAGGAACAGCAATTTTGTTGTTCCCTTCAAAAGGAACATCACCGACTGTTCTTGTTGTTTCTTTCCAAAGGAACAACATTTTCACAGATTGTTTTTGTTGTTCCTTTCTAAAGGATCAACATCTTTTGAGTGCATTTTTCTTGTTTAAAAAAAAAACATTTCTAGAACTTTTTTTGAATTTTTCATGACTTTTTGAAAGGCAAACATACAATTTATGGAATGATACACAATCATACAAATTAAAGTTTACTGTAATCAGAAAATCGAAAGAAATCGTCATTTAAAAAAAAAAAAATTGTTTAGTAATGATAAGAAAAAGGAAAAAGGGACATAATCAATAACATGATCTTGTTGTCTTACTACAACTAAATTCATATGATCGATTATATTTATCATGTTGGTTCTTTCCCATATTTTATAACTTTCTTTGATTTTTACTTATGGAGTAGGAACAAGGGCATATTATTTTCTATTGAGTTGTTCAGACTTCTTCCACCATCCCTACTCTTAAGGAGTGTTGAGCCATCCTTTATGAATAAATAGGAAAATGCTATATGAAAAAAAAAATATTTACATATTTCATTAATAATTTTATAATTTGGCAGATGGAGGATAGGGGGTCTCATCAAGAGCTGGCCTACCATGTTCATAAGGAAGCAAGTGAAGTGGCATTCCTATCATGGTCACCAAACCAGGGATATGGTCCAATGGAAAATTGAAAAAATTAAGAAGTCCTTGGAACAGGAGGTCTCATCACGAGTCGGCCTGCCCACTTTTCACTTCTTCCCAGTGAATGGCATTGTGGTTTATCTGGTTACCAAGCCAGCACAATGGCCTCCGTTATGACAATTAACAAACACTTTCTCAGCATAAATAAAGGACAATGGTTCCAAGGGTGAGAGAGAAACTATGTCAAGGTTATGGACACTTGTGGGCAACAGAGCTCTGCTGATGGTATTGGAGTCACATTTATACACATCAATAGTAATATTAAACCCTTTTTCCTATATCTCTCTTTAAATATCAGATGAAAGTATGAATTCTTAACCTTTGATTTTGAACCTATTATACATGAAAATCATCATAAATCGATCACATTAGTTTAAGTGGGTAATAAACACATTTGTACTTATGTTTATCTTAAGCTGTCTCTTCTCCTTATCCTTGAATCATTACAAAACGCTTCTATATCTGTTTACGATTTATCACATGCATGGATTTCAGTAAATGCTATAATTTCATTGATTGTATCATAAGTATGTATGCCTTTCTATGCTGTACAATTGTTGTGCAGTACGCTGCTCTTTTATTTTGCTGATTTGTCACAATATTGATACTGCATTTTTACAGAATTTTTTCTGCTTGAACTTTTTTGCATGCATCTCATCTTTTTTCATTTAAAACTAAAACCATGGATTCAAGAAAATTGCATACAGAATTGTGATTTGTTTACACGAGAACAAAAAGTACGGGGACAAATTCCATTCGCAGCACGACCACACTATTGCAATTAACAGCAAAGGCTCACGAATGCGCACAATTCTTCAGACATGATGTGCTTGCATGGCTTCCACCTTTTGCATCACTTTCAGTATCCGCTCAGCCTACATCAGCTTCAACAAAGGCCAGTCCTTACATGTCATTCCACATTTTTTTGGAGGTAACACTTGAGGTAAAATAGCATAGCATTATGAATTTAGGAGAATTTCATGAAAATCCATTGAGCATTATGTATCATCATTCATTCCACATCTTTACCACTTCCCATTTTTTTAGACATGTCTCATCTTTCAGTTTGGGGGAGTGTTTATTTCCTTCATTTCTTTCTTATGACCATGTCAGTAATCTTCTTTTATATTCTTATTTATTCTCAACACCTCCCTTATTCTATGTTGTTTTACACCGAACATAGATTTCAACAGATTGTAGCAACCATCTCTCTTTGTTTTCTAGCATTGCATGAGGACATGCTAATTCTTCAGTTTGGAGGGGGGGTGGGGGGGGAATTGCTACACATGATGGATGCTTTCCACTTTATTTCTCATTTAAGGCATACAATTTCATTTTTGTACAGTGCAGAAATTGATTTGCATATATCTTTAAAACTATGAAATGAATTCTTGTGTTTTCTGGATAATAAAGAAGTATCATTAAAATTCACAAACCCAGATAATTTCACGCTAAATTAGTTCATAAATTTCGAAAATTATGCATTATCACCTACAACCATTTTTTTATATATCTCATGATCCATGCATCAAAACGATCTGATTTTTGAGAAAATGGTTAATGAAGTTTGCTATTACTTATGTCACATTTTTATGCAACTTCATATACATATAGTTGAATGTCAACTATAAAAATTGTTATGCATTTATCAAGATTGCTAAAATTTAATATTCATTATTTGAGGAAAAATTCATTTGTTCCATCCATTTCTTGAGTTAGGATGAACAATTTTCTTTGTTTGGTTAACACATGGGTTTTGTCTTTGGGTTGCATGAGGACATGCAATATATTCAGTTTGGGGGTATGTTGGGCCGTGAATACGACCATTTTTTAACACTTATTTCATCCATTTTTACTCTTCTTTATCATGTCATTTATTATAATTTATCATATACATCCATTTTATAATGATTTATGCTCTTATGGATGAATATTATTTATTCTCCTTAATTTTTAATAAATTAATGATTATTATGCATAATTTTATCAATGATGGTTTGTTAATACATTTTGTAATATCACTTACCATTGTAGCCTCCAAGATATTTGTCAGATTGAAGATTTGATCTCCAAATCATCATCAAATATTCCAACTCAGAAATTCGCTGGAATAAGAAGTGACAATTTTGCAGTTGAGATTTTGAGCAAATGAAGAAGAATCTGGAAAATTCGGAACATGGGTTTTGTCCAGAACGGGCCCAATTAACTTTTCTAAAGAATGGTCTGCCCAAATTCGGCCTGTATTGAGAGAAACGTAGGGTTCTTTGAGCATGATTTTCTCAGATTTGTTGTTGCGGTCGTCCTCCAAATCTCAGCTGCAAAGCAGAATTCGCCTTGCTCTTGTTGAAAGATTGTTGGAAATATATTTTCTTGTTGATCAATTGGTTGGGAACAATTCAATTTTGTTATGAGAGATCCTATTTACTATTTGATTTCTCCTCTCTTTGGTTATAAAAGGGGACGTTTGTAAAAGAGAGGGGATGGATCATAGTTGTTGCCTTTGTGAATTGTAAACTTAATCAAAAGCTGTGTTATTGAAAGCACGATTCCATTGTAATGATGCTCCCGTTTAATGATTAATTGAATTTTTTGTTCCATTCGCATCATCTGAAGTAGCTTGAGCAGTCCCTGCTGGTGGTTAAGGGCCCGACCCCTGGTAGCGTGAACTGCTCCTCTGTGTTATATTTCCAATTCCTGCAACGTGTGATCGATTTGCTACATGCATGTTACTGTGAGTTTATTTCATTAGTTTTTATCATTTTACTGTCTTTATGTATGACACGCTCTGTTTATGAGTTATTTCATTATTGTATGATCTGAATCTTATTTCTTACAGCATGGGTTAATTGAGACAACATATTGCCTTACTTAGAACATCCTTGAATTCGCAGAAGTGATATTGGTTCTATCTTACTTTACTGTTTTATTATAATGGATTGCGTTGCCATTCCTTCCCCATTTAACAAGAATCTTAATCCTCGAATTACTTATCTTGTTATGCTTCGCTGTTCAGCATTTGATGTTCCATTCCATTTGTTGTTTCGTTTAACTGCTGTTCATTTCAGAGTGCAGATATAAAGCTTCGCTATTCAGTTTGTTGTTCAATAGGATTTTCCATTTAATAGAGTTTCGTTGTTCAATTCCATGAGTTAATATTTTTTGTTCAATTCTTCTAGTTTTATTTTGTTATTCATTTACATTGCTGTTCGATTTCAATGTGTTGTTCAGTTTCAATTCATTAGTTTCCAGATTTTGTTCCTTTCAGTTATTTTCATCAACACGAAGATTGAGTTTGCTTTCATTTCGATTGCTTTAAGATCACCAACTGTAGAGGACACTGGTTATTGCTTCCAAGTTCCTAGATTGGTTATCTTGCATCAATTTCTAAGGGAAGGAGTTATTGCTACTGTATCCCTGATCGATGTTTTGCAGATTGGTTTAATTAAGGTTTAAGAGCATTTCCATTTATGTTACTGTAATTAGATTTCTTTACAAGCATCCATTTACTCTTGTATCTCGAACATTGTACTACATATTGCAAGGCATTACTCTTGGATAAATTGCTGCCTCAGACAGAGTACACTCTTGAAATAAAAAGTCGCTCCCGGATTGATAATTAATGTGAGATAAATAGGTGTTAAAAAGATACCTTTTATACCTCGACACACATGTCTTCCAAATGTCCTCTCAAATATTGTGGTCCATCTCCTCAGAAAAGGTGCCAAACAAATAGCTTCCTGCAGTGGAAAAAGAAGTTCAATAAGTGTGACCTGGCTCTAATAACTCAAGATCAGAAAAGCCAATGGTACATGGACAGTGGATGCTCAAAGCATATGATTGGAGATCGAAGCAAGTTTGTAACCTTTGGTGAAAAGAAATCTGGAAATGTAACATTCAGAAATGATAAAGCAGGGAAAATCAAAGGAAAAGGCTCAATCAGTCTGAATAATGGAAAAGGAAAGGCTCAAGATGTACTATTTATGGATGGATTGAAATCCAATCTGCTAAGTGTCAATCAAATGTGTGATAAAGGCTGTGAGGTCCTTTCCAGAGCCCAAGATTGTGAGGTAAGATCAAGCACCATAGGAAAGACCTTGATCAAAGGTGTTAGAACAGAAAGTAATGTCTATATAGTGGAAGAAGAGAATGAAGCATTCCACATAAGCAAACTTGACGAATCATGGTTATGGCATAGAAGACTGGGACACCTAAACTTTGACCACATCATCAGTCTAAGCAAGAAGAATGTTGTCAGAGATATGCCAGCAATAAAGAAGTCTCCAAATACCATATGTAAATCCTGCCAATTGGGCAAACAGACCCGAACATCTTTCAAGACCAAAGATGAACTATTTACAAGTAGGCCACTTTAGCTTGTACACATGGACCTGTGTGGACCTTCAAGAACTAAAGCACCAAGCGGAGAATCTTATTTCATGCTGATAATAGATGATTTTACCAGATTTACGTGGGTGGCATTTCTCAAATTCAAATCTGAAGCAATTGAGAAATTCAAGATATTCAAGGCATTGGCAGAAAATCAAACAGGATGCAAGATAAAATGCATCAGATCAGACAGAGGAGTTGAATTCACAGACTATGATTTTGCAGACCTATGCAATGAACATGGGATAAAACAACAGTTTACAATTGGAGGTACACCTCAACAGAATGGAGTGGCAGAAAGACAAAACAGGTCAGTACAACAAATTGCAAGAGCCATGATGCAAGAAAGTAACATTCCCCAAACCTATTGGGCAGAAGTAGTACATACATCTGTTCATTTTCTCAACAAAGCTCATCTAAGACCAAATTGTGATAAGACTCCTTACGAATTATGGCATCGTAAACCAACATCAATCAAGCACTTTAGAGTATTTGGAAGCAAGTGTTTCATAAAAAATAATGATGAAAAATAGGGGAAGTTTGATGCAAGAGTTGATGAGGGAATATTTTTAGGATATGCATCCAAGAGTAAGGGTTACAGGTGCTACAACAAAAGACTACAAAATATTGTGGAAAGCATTGATGTAAGATTCAACGAAGATCTACCAAACAGAACAAGAAGCACAAGATGCGACAATCCTCCCAATGATCATGAAGATGAGAACCAAGATAATGATGAACTAAGAAAGACAACAGAAGATACTGAATTAAACTCAAAAGGTCCCTCAAGACACACTCAAAAGAACCATCCAGAAGATCAAATCATTGGGGACAAGAGTATGGGAGTCCAGACAAGAAGACAACTTGCTGAATAGACAGAAGAAGTATACCTAGCCATGCTATCTCAAATAGAGCCAAAGAAGTTCAAAGAAGCCAACAAAGACAAAAACTGGGTAAATGCTATGAATGAAGAACTAGACCAAATTGAGAAGAACAATACCCGGGAATTAATTCCAAGACCCACTAGGAAAAATGTCATTGGCACAAAATGGATATTCAAGAATAAGATGAATGAACAAGGGCAGGTAATCAGAAATAAAGCTAGACTTGTATGAAAGGGATATTCTCAAGTTGAAGGACTTGATAATGATGAAACCTTTTCCCCTGTAGCCAGAATGGAAGCAATCAGAATGTTTTTGGCCTTTGCATGCTATCATGATTTCAGGGTATATCAAATGGATGTAAAGTTCGCCTTCCTGAATGGAGATCTAGAGGAAGAAGTCTACATGGAACAACCTGAAGGATTCTCATTAATAGATAAACATGACTATGTGTGTAGATTAAAGAAACCCTTATATGGTCTGAAACAAGCTCCTCGTGCATGGTATGCAAGGCTGGACAAATACTTGCAAAAAAAATGGTTCAAGAAAGGAGGATTAGACAGCAATTTGTACATAAAGGCTAATGAAAATGAACTCTTAATTGTAGTAGTGTATGTAGATGACATCATGTTTGGTAGCAAAAAAGATGAGTTAGAAAAAGGATTTGCTGAAAAAATGAAATCAGAGTTTGAGATGTCAATGATTGAAGAGCTCACCTTCTATTTAGGACTTCAAATTCAACAAAAGAACACAGGAACATTCATCTCACAAGAAAAATACTTAAGAGAGATGTTAAAAAGGTTCCAAATGTAAGACTGCAAACCTGTGACAACTCCTATGATCTCTGGATGCAAACTATGTGCTAATGATGGATTTGAAGATATAGATCAAAGAATTTATAGATCCATGGTAGGAAGTCTGCTATACCTAACTTCTTCTAGACCAGACATTATGTTGGCAGTAGGACTTGTGGCAAGATATCAAGCAGCATAAAAAAAAAGCACTTACTTGCAATCGAGAGAATATTTAGATATCTACAAGGAACTGCACACTATGGCCTATGTTATCCAAAAGGAAAACCTTTCACATTGACAGCATACACATATGCAGATTGGGCCAGCTGTGTGGATGACAGGAAAAGCAAAAGTGGAGGTGCATTCTATTTGGGAAAAAGTTTGGTGGCATGGCTAAGCAAGAAGCAAACTTATATCTCTCTATCTACAACAGAAGAAGAATACATAGCAGCAGATGCATGTTGCACACAAGTAATGTGGATGAAACAAACTCTCCAAGACATGAAGGTAAGAATTGATGAACCCATTTCTATCAAATGTGACAATACAAGTGCAATAAGTATATCAAAAAATCCTGTACTTCATTCAAAAACAAAGCACATCCCAATAAAGTACCACTTCCTCAGAGAAAAAGTAGCACAGAAATTAGTAAAGTTGGAATATGTACCAACCAAGGAAAAAACTGTAGAAATATTCACAAAACCTCTTGCTAAAGAACCATTCGAATATCTAAGAGACAAGCTAGGGGTAGTGTCTGCAGATGTTACTCTCTAACATGATTAGAAATCAGAAATTAAAAAAAAAAAAAAGTTGTATACAAGAAACAGGATCAGTGCAGAAGACAAGTGATAGTCAATATCAGATAAGAAAGCATCATTCTAGGGGGAGAGCAGTCAATAAATTGTCATCAAAGAGCTAGAACAATGGAGTAGTGCATGGAACAAGTCCTCAAGATCAGAGGAAATGAAAAGATAGAATCTACACTAAGAGATGTGCAACCCTTTGACATCAAGCCATTGATGTCAAAGGGGGAGGAAAAGTAAGCAGAGGAAGAAAGACACTTCTCAGAATGAGAAGGGGGAGGAAGGCCTAGAGGAAGTATTGGAGTATTGCCATCAATGCCAAAGGGAGAGATTGTTGGAAATATTGTCATTGATGGCAAAGGATCACAAAGGAGCATCACCTGAATTATCACTAAGGCAAAGGAGAAGAGAAGAACAAGCAATAAGGCAAAGGAGCAGAGGCAGCTGAGGCAGCAAAGGTAATAACGAATGCAGCTAAGAAGGCACCAAATGCAACAAAGGTAGCAGAAAGAAGCAGAGGCAGCAGAGAAGCAGTTAAGGAAGAAAAGGATCAAAGGCAACAAAACAGGCTCAGGAGAGATTGACGCACTTAGAAACTAAATAAATCTTAGGGAGAAGCAGCGTGGAGAAACCGATGAATGGAAGCGGAAAACATGAATCGATGGTTTGCTTGAACATTTTACCAAATATACGGAGAAGCGCATTGAAAAGTTGAAAGCGAACCATGAGTCAACGGTGAAAACAGAATAATGAAAGTGGTTTCGAAAACCACTAGAGGGTTTTTGCACCGCTTTTGGAGGATAAGTGGTTTTAAGTGAGATGGATGCAATACAGTTAGAAGGGCGATGTGTGGCATACTGAAACCACCTATTTCTCATAGGTTCAAAAACATTATGCCATTGGCCTAGTTGGCACGCGATAACGCAATGACCGTTGGGTCATTCTAGGATCAACGGTGGAGACTCAACATTCTTTGGCAAAACGAAATTTTGAGTTAAGAGGAGGCATACTGTGGGGCCAATAAATTTTTTTGACATGTTTTGTTTTAAAGAAAAAATTATATAAAGAGAGGAATGATAAAAGGTGTGGGACCGGTGTCACAGAGTTGAATAACGCATCTTATGAGTGTGGTTAACATTGATCTGGGATCAATGGTACTGCAGGGGAAAAAACATCCTGTGATTAACCCAAGGGGGTGCCTTCACAGTTGACCCACCCATCGGGCAATGAATGCAGATCGACGGATGTCATTCACTGCGGTAGCACAAGCCCGATGATTATTCCGTACCAAGGTGTTCCTTCGCAGTGCCGTGAACTGGGACCCGCTTTCCTAAAGCCCAAAAGTACAGTCGTGGACCGGCGCGATCAACAGATGAGATTAAAGGAGATAGATGACAAAGATTATATTAGAATCAAGTGGGACCCGATCGCATATCGGACATCACAAGCGAATGTGATAGCCACTGAATGGATGCAAAGTTGCGATGCGATGTGGCGATGCGAAGTGACACGTGGAGGCACAGTGTTATATCGCACATCGTTGATGCGAAGTTCATCGCATATTGCGAAGTAGCAATGAGATGCGATGCGATGTGATGCGAAGATGCGATGCGATGCGATGTGGCGATGTGAAGGGACACTTGGCGACATAGCACAATATCGCACATCGGCGATGCGAAGTTCATTGCATACCGCGAAGTGGCGATGCGATGCGATGCGAAGTAGCAATGCAATATTACCATCGCATATTGCAATTGGGGTAGGAGAAAAATCTCACAAACACAGTGGTCACAAGAAGTGCGAAGTGGCGATGCGAATCGGCGATGCGAAGTTCATCGCATATCGCAGATCGCAAAGCTCAAAAGAGATAGCATGTTGAAAGGCCGACTTGTCGAACTGCGATAAATGGGCCAGATGCGATGCAGCTCAGAGCTATTATTTAAAGAGATTTAAATTCCAGAAGTATGGATTTTCCCTTTGTAAATCGTTTCGAAGAGCAAAGGAGGATTATAACGTAAAAAAAAAGGAAAGCTTGAATGCAAGAAAATATTTGGGTAAGTAATAAGACCTAACACTCGTGCAGAATGGTCGATTGATGCAGCAATGGTAGTTTATGAAGAAAAGGTTGAACACGGGTAGAAAGGCTTGGGTAAGGACCCGACACGGAGAAAAAGAGGCAGAGTCGGGAAAAAGGAGGATATGGTGGCACTATTGGAAATGCAACAGCTGGGTCGAGTTAGGCAAAAATGACAGTTATGCAGAACTGTGTTGAATGTAATAGCAGGAATCGAAACGACTCTGAGAGCAGCATAAAAGAAAAAATAAATGGAAAAGCAAGAGGTTGAAAGGGTTGAATTGAAATATATTTGTTGTAACTGTAAATGTAAATGAATTAATTATTTTTATTGTATGTGATGCAAAGTCAAGTCTCTGTAGGCAAAGCAAAACTCCAATGTAATACACAAATGTATACATTCTTTTATATTATTATGAATGTGTTGGACAAGAAAATGAGAAGGGGTAAGGCAAAGAGTCATACCTGTTCATTTCGAATTCCCTGTGGAATGCAAACAGTTATGAGGTGATCTCTATAAATAATGTTACCAGCATATGCATAAGGAGTGAGAGAATGGAGAAAGAGGTGAGAGAATTTAAGAAGAAGAAGGAGCAGAGAGAGGAGTTGTGAAGATCCAGAGATGATATAAAGAAAATTTGAAGGATGGAAGGACAACAGTAAAGAAGGAGGAAAACATAGCTGATATCTAGGTAAATCAGCATATGATTTTATTGTACAGTGAGGAAGTTGGTGCTTCCATATCAAGTTGTAGCTTGATAGATGTCTAGTTGTAGCTGGCTGGGGTAGGAGCCTCCTGTAGGTTGTAGCCTACAGAAAATAGATGGGAGTTGGAGCTTCCTTGCAAGTTGTAGCTTGCAGAATTGAGGTAGTAGCCTCCTGTAGGTTGGAGCCTACAGAAAATAGTGTTGAGAGGAAGTTGGAGCTTGCCTTTGCATCACAAAAATAATAAGATGTGGTTTTCTCCCTTATGGGTTTCCACTTATATCTGTTGTCTATGTACATGATGATTATATGTTGATATTATGTATTTAATCTGCTTAATACCTGCTGCTCACTTATTAAGATTGTTGTTCCATTGTATATTAAGTTAATCACAAAATGAAGATGTAAATAAGTGTAACAAAAAGTTTTACAAGACCATGATTGCATTAAACTGATTCAACCCCCCCTCTCAGTTTAACCAAGGGTTCAACAAAAATCCTTGGACCAATCCTTCACTCGATAGATTCATCTAGATCCCAAACGATCCTCCAACCCATCCTGCACCTAATGGATTATCCTCGATCCTAATGCCACCAAAGTCCTCAGACCTGTGGGTTATGATACCATATGAGCCCTCCATCACTGCTCGTGCCAAAGGGTCTAAGATGCAATATGCCCTTGGTTGCAAGTATCCTCCTAGGAATCAAACCATCGATAGAGTTCCAACACATAATAACTCGACAATCCATGCCTTGGGAAGGATGAATACCTGCAAATCTACTATGTTGATGTTTCTCAATGCTCAACTCATGCTACTCCACTCAGTCTCCCAACATGATGCATTTGGAGAAATCTGTCCTGCTCTTCCCAATGTATAGAGGTGGGTTGGTAGTGTTGCAAGCCTTATCTATGTACTCATGTAGAGGGCTGCTTTGGAACTCCCAATTGTACTCCTATTTCTTCCTTCTGAGGGACTTGAGTCATGCCTCAACACTATACATCTTGGTCATTGATTTGACACATACCCCTATGAGCTACTCAGTTTTCTATTCTCTTGTAAGAAAATCTCTCGCATTGTCGAGATTATCTGCTTCAACATCATAATATTTTTCTTGAAATGCATGATTTTTTCCTGAAATTACTCTACTGGAAATTATAGTGCCCTGTTGAATGTCTTTGTATCTATCTGCACCAGCTGCTCCACATCCACAACTTCAACTCGAACCTTTGATTGAACCTCCGTAAATGGCTCATCCTGCATACTATTGTCATGCTTCCCCGCATGATCATTCTCATCATGTAAATTTATTACTACTGGATCCTCATTTGATTCTCCTTGAATGTCGTCTTCTTGGCCTTCTCCACATGTGGGGATACGTTTTCCACTCTTTTTGGTTGTCAAACATGGATGTACTGGTGGATTTTTATCCATACTCTTTATGGTTGTTCTCTTGGATATCTATGGACTCAACAACAACATCAGCAAGAGGAGTTACCTCCTTCATTTCCCCATGTAATTTTTCAAGCTAACTGATTATCATCGGCTTGTCATGCAAGCTTCTCTGAAAAACATGGTGTTGTTGCTCACCGTTTGTACTTGACTGCTCAGATCCTTCATAGGTTCTCTCGTGAAAACTGATGAACCCAACTATGGATGAATCCCCATTATCTAAATAAGTCTCTAATTGTTCTTCCCTTATTTCCTCCTTATCACCTGGACATTAATGGTTAAGGACACAAGGTCCCTTGCAGATAATTCATAGTCCTATCATCCTTAGTTCATTCTTGTTGCAGATTTTGTTCTTTCGTCCTCCATCAATCCTTCTCCACTCCTTCCTAGTTAGCACCCTTCTGAGAAATTTTATGTTTTTCCTGACCAACTTCTTGAATAGATCATAGGAAACAGGTGATACATTTGGTTTCTTCCTCCAAATGGTCAACAATTTGGTTCTTAGTATCTTAAATATGTCAGCATATCCTTCTAAGAATAAAGACAAAATATTTTGCATACTTTTTTTGACACGGTCTGGATGAGCTGATGTAATGTTGATGTAAAATATTTGAAGTAACTGAAAGATTAAGTTGTCACATTCCAAATTTAGCATAGGGGTGCCAAAACTGAACTCTGCTATGAGTTTTAAACATTTTCACTGCTTGTGAAATGTAGGAAGCATGATGTTATTCAACCCCTAAAGGACTTCAACTATCAGCTACAATATATCTCTCATGATGTCATTATTGTAGCAGAGTAGTGCCGACATTAAGGCTATGACCCTGATGAGACAAGAATCAACTATGAGCCTGACCTATTCATAACGATGATTCGAGAGTATGGGTTATATTATTGCAAGCATGGATGGCTTGAGAGCCCTGCTAAGTTTCTTCCATTCTGTCTACCCCACCTTGGATAGACGTGTGTCTAATTCCTCCAAATTATGAAGGTCTATGATTGACTTCTTTTGTTGCAATTCAGAGCCAAGTGGGAAGAGCTTAGCTCTTATTCCTTGTCCTTCCTTCACCTCCCATGGTTGCTTCTACAGAATGGCATAGACCATTTTTGAGATATGTCTACTGTTTTGGCCATCATTTTGATCTATGGAGGTATTGTTGCGCAAAGGACCATATAACCTCACTAGTTCATAAAAAAATTTCTGGGTGTTTTCCAAAGTCTTGTCAAGGAAATCCATCTTCTCCCATACCGAAGGAAGGAAATATGCAAGAATACACTAATTATTCATAGGAATATTTTGTCAATCATACCTTCAAATATTCTTCACAAATTTGACTCACATACGTAGAAATGATTCTACCTTCACTCATTCTTCTCTCTTTTTTTATTTATTAATAACCAAAAACCCTTATGTCTCCTTGAAAAAACAAAATCCTTATATCCTCAAACCCCTTTTTACAAATAACTCACTATATTCCTTAAGCCAAATAATAAAGTAAAGAGAACAAAAAAAAAACTTCCAATCCTTTCTTTTTATCACCCAACTTCTAAGTAAATAAACCACCAAAGCACTCAATTATCATGCAAGGTTAAGATGATATGTTAAAGAAGATGACATGACTACCCACGGTTAAATAATATAATG
The DNA here is from genome assembly GCA_034641835.2 of Pinus albicaulis. NCBI lineage: Eukaryota > Viridiplantae > Streptophyta > Pinopsida > Pinales > Pinaceae > Pinus > Pinus albicaulis. The sequence goes on from MU968450.1 coordinate 8,613,173, forward strand.
GTGGTAGATTATACCACACCAAGGGACGCACCATGAACATTTAGTATAGGGTGAGAATGTTGCATACCTGTTAAAGGCAGGCGTAGTTGTTCAACTCCTTTCAGCACAACGAGCGAAACTGCAAAAATGGCTGATCTAGAGAAAACAATTCCAGAGATAGATCCACTTTAAATGAACAATATGATTGAATCTTATCAAACTACGAAGAGAAATAATACACCCATCTTATCCACATCATAAGAATGTACTCCATGCTATATAGTTTGTTTGTCATATGTATCAATGTCATTTGTTGCTAGCATTGTGTATAGTCTGTTGAGACTCAAGAAAAATGTGATCGAATCCTTCTAGCGGTTCCATAATGGATCAATCCATTCGAATATTATAAAATATTGAAGAGAAAGCAAAATACTGATACCCAACAACCCATAGAATGATAGATTCATGAAACACGATCAACCTTTTTATAAAAAAAATTCTTTTGCAACATGCAATGGATTTGAGTTTATTCGAGGATCTCCTGCAAAACCATAAACTATAGAAAATTTCACAATAATGAGCCCAATAGGGTGGCTATAGAGAACCACCAAACTTGTTGAGATCCTAGCTAGGGTGATTACGAAGGATCACCGAATACTAGTTTCTCTGAAACCCTTGATCTTTCACAAAATTAGTTTCCAATAAAACCCTCAAGATGGCAGGAAAACCAACTCTAATACCACTATAATATCTCGCACAATGAAATAATCAACAGATCTGGCACATCTAGGTGTTATATTTAAAAATAATTACAATCAAACACTGAACATAACAAGATCTGGAAATGCAGCCTTTATTTATATTATTAACTAAAGAAATGAGTACATGCCCATACAAAATATCGGTGCCCCTGTAGTGGCATGCCTGGTTGCTCATTGAAAGAGAAAACAAAGAATGAATCAAAATCGTGGGCCCTAGATGGATCAATCAGATAAAATAATACCATCAGGGTTTTCTTCCCTAGGATCAAACTAGAACTTGGCACACCAAGTTCTCAATAAAAACACGATAAGATAGATAAACCCGAATGATCTCAAATTCCTAGGTTCTATCCCATTTTACAGGATTGATGGACTCTCTAGAGAACTTGTTTTATTATTTTCCCTCGAAAACCAAAGTCAAATACCATTGTCTGATACCATGGGAAAATACCACGGTAAATACGATGGATAGATTCCGTCCATTTTGATCAGATCAGGAAAGGGAATATTACATAATAGCTAAAGTGGATACCTGCAGTATAAAGCTTATACGTTGGAATATACATAGATACATAGATACATAGATACATACATACATGTATATATGGTTTAATGGTCAATTGTTATACATAGAAGTTTCCTCATCAAATTGGATTAATGTCGATCTTGCAATGAAACAGAAAAATCGTCATTATTACGACAACTTGGAGATGTATCATCATAAGATCAATGAGCATGGGAAGATTAGACAAAAATAAATTAACAATTTTGACATTATTTTACAACCACTACAACATCTCCCCATATTGAACCAATATTTGAATGTTTACGTTCATTTATGGACTTTACAACATCTCCACCATACTGGGTTGTAGAGCACCTCTTCATGCAACAATTTTTCGCACACATGGTACATATGTGAGGCTTAAGTGAGCCTATGTGTTGCCTCTATTGGTCAAGCCCTACTGTAGAGTGAGATGGTCCAAACCCACCTGCAACATTTTTTGTTGAAGGACCCTCACACAATGACACCAACAAACGACCATGTTGCACCAACGTGCAAGTCAATGTGGCCAACATCATGTAGGTCTCAATAATGCTATCCATAAATGGAAGATATTGGGTAGGGGATTTAGGCCTTCATCTAGGAGGAAAAGAACTTGGTGTTGGGTTGGGCCGAGAATTTTTTCTATCATGCACCAACCCATGACCCACCGCCTAGAATTATCCCAAGTCAAAGTAGTTGACATGGAGACCTAGTTGAAAATTAGCCTAGAACTTCCTTAAGAAGTATATAGGTACCTCCATATTATTACATGAAGTTGTATCGAATGCCATAAGCCACTTATCCATCGAGTTATCTAAAAATAGTTGGTAGGTGCCCCAATCCATGCAAATGTATTTTTCAGTGATTGGTAAGGGTTTATTTTTTCTTGGGTCAACAAAAAAGACAAAAAATATTATTTAGTAATGTTGAGGTCTTGGTTTGGTATTTATTTGGACTGTTTCTATAGTGTTCATACCTTTTAGCCTTGTAATCAGAAATATTGGTTAACTGGCTTTGGGCATTGTAGATTGGTGATACAATTGAGTTTGCTGACTTTGCAAGAGACACTCATGACAACACTTTGGTGTTTTGGAGATCATTTATCAATGACCTCAATGTAGCTAAGGATGCTTCAATTTCATCATTTTGATTTCTTGAATTTGGTTCTTATAAATTTTGGTTTTGGTGATGGTGGGTTTGAGTTCTGATTATATTCCATATTAACCAATTTCCATACTATTCAATACAATGATTGTGTTTATGGTATTATTTCAATGGTTTTTTTTTCAAATTTTAAACCAAAAAAAAAAACAAAGAACAAAGAAGCCACAAAAAAAACTATTAGAATTCTTACTTAAATGAGGTATGGTGTTGATTTGGGGCTTGAGGTTGTTTGGGAAGAGACAATTTTACTCAATGTCTCCCAAAAACACACATCGTGGTGCCAATGTGATAAAGAATAAGATATTTTTCTATTCTTTCTCCTTTATTGTTTTATATTCTTTCACTTTTGCTGTTATATATTTCTACTCTCTTGTTGCCATAAATAACTAGCTATTAATCCAAATTAAATTATTTACATGTTAATCCTTGGGATCATAATAATTTAACATCCCCTAATAATCATAAGGCTAGTGTTCAAGCTTTTCTCTTTTCCAACCACCAATTAAAATTAAGATTTAGACCATTTAAAATACTCTTAAAAATTATATATACAACTAGATTATTGTTCAAGATTTTGCCTTTCCAACCACCAATTAAAATTAGGAATTTAGACCATTTAAAATATTCTTAAAAATATATATATACAACTAGCTCGAGATGTGACAATAATGTATGTTGACATGTTATCCAATTCACTTTATAATTATCAAAATCATCAACCTACACTATTTACTAAAGTTATTTTGTTATAATAAATAGCCATTTTAACTTTGTGCATATCTCTCCATCCATACATATATCATAATCCCCACACATATATATAAAATCCATTTCTAGTATATTTCCAATAGGATGCTCTAAATTCACAAATTAGTCTTCACATAAAAAAGGCAAATTAAGTATTGCTTGGTTAGGGTGAAGCATTTCAAAATCAAAACATGACACTATAAATTCACAAATTTGTCACCCCATCACAATAAAGACAAATTAAGTATTGTGTGGTTAGGGTGAAGCATTTTGAAAATCAAAAAAATAATAGACACCGTATGGCAATATGGTCTCACTTATAATGGAGAAAAGGCTTGTAATGCCATCGTTTCGTTATTTGTTTATTTCAGGTATGAGTTGGGATATCTTGCACAAGATTTGAAAGTGTTGGTGAACTACTTCACCTCACCAATTTCCTAGTATTGGGTGATGTATCATAAATGGGTCATATCAAGCGTGTTGGGTGACATATTGTGTATGCATCAATATGCAGCCTGTTGTTTGTTCGATAGTCCAAAATTTAACAACGTGAAGAGTATGCCTAGAAACTATTTTATTATCTAATTTAAAAAGTTTGATTCATTTAAACCGCTCCGGGTTCTTTCGAAGGTTGCCAATCCTCTTCGACTTTATTCATAGAAAGAAAGCGCCATCCTTCAATTTAAAAATGGTAAGTCAATAGGTCCGGATTCATGGAAGGAGGCGTCAACCCAAGTCGTCAGGGTCGGTAAGGACGGGCACGAGCGTTTGACCATAATGAATGAAAACACATGGTAAGACAATGAGAGAACATGGATTTCAAAATCAACTCTCTTTCTCTGCGTACGAATGTGAACTGTATTCGCCTTACATTGCACATTAAATGTGTTGTCCGCTTTCACAAGTCTATGATGCTCAGGACTCATAACCAATAGTCAACTTTCCCAAATTGCAATTTTCACGGTCACCAGTCCCTTGTATTCGTCCACGCTACCTCCCTATAAACACCTCTTTGCAGGCCTACACATACACCACTGATCGGTTTATCCCTTTTCATGCAACGATCCGATCTCTCACCCCATCTTTCCCAGACTTGCGAATCCGCAGGTAACAATTACATTGAAGCCTAAGAGCCAAAAGCAAGGTACTTCTCTCAATTCCTTTTTCTGGTTAAGGGCGTTGTTTGTTTGTTAATTCTTAATCTGAAGTTATACCAATATGGGTTCAATTATCTTACCAGATGGCTTGCATTTCATGCAGATGATGATGACACTTGTGGCAGAGATAAAACGGATGAACGAGGAGAATCAGATTCTCAACTCTATGTTGAACCACATGATTTCTAACTATGAGGACTTGGAGAAACATATTAGGTCTTTGGTGCAAGAGAAGCAACAGTTTACGGCCGTTGATCCAATCCAGGTATTTATGGTTTTGGAAAGTTAGTTTGGCCTTGCCATTCCAGCAATTCATGAATCTCAGAAGTTCTTTCTTAATGCTTTTTTCTTCTGATTTTATAGATAATTAATCCACATCAAAAAAGCGAAGACAATTTCAATTTGAGATTAATGTCGGCAAGATCTGCTGAAATCGACTCCAGCGGTGCAGTTTCACACCAATCTTATCATTCTTCGGATTATCATGATCGAGTTCGGGAAATCGAGGGAAAGAAACCCAAGTTTTTGGACGATATGCAGCTCCCTTCAAAGAAAAGGAAGGCAAATTACGTCCATTTTGACAAGAGTCATAATGGGGCGATTATAAATTCCCCCATGAGTGAGAGCACTGCTGTTGTTTCGCACCAATCTTATCATTCTTCAGATTGCCATAAACCAGTTTGGGAAATGGAGGGGAAGAACCCCAAATTTATGGACGATATGCAGCTTCCTTCAAAGGAAAGGAAGATAAATTACGTTCAGCTGGACCAGATCAAGAATGGGATGATTGCTTGGCCTATGGATGATGCCCTAATTTGTGACGAGGCACCAAAAAAGAAGCATAGCGGGCTGAACAAGGGCTCCATCGATCACAAAACGACCGCACCGAAAAGAATTGTATCCGTGCGGGCAAGAACCAACGCATCCGTGGTAATTATAATAGAATTCTTGCTTTTCTGATATGTAGAATTTATGTGAACGAAACCCTAACCCATTCAAATTAGCAAAGCTTAGCAATTTCATGATTGACAATACTAGGGTTTCTATAGGTTCGCATTAATATCCATATTCAATGCACCTCGTCTGCACCTCTATAGGTTCGCTCTGGTGGTGTTTCAATGTCCAATCTTTTACATATTTCAATGCAAGATGGAATCTGTATGGCGGAATTTAATTTGCACCTTTAAATTATTTTATTTTTATTTTTAATATATTATATTATTGCCCCTCCCAACTTAAAGTTTCCTGTAAATTTGATCAAAGCTTCTAGCCGTACCGGATACTTGTTTCCCCGTACCAGAAGTACCCACTTACCGGGAACTCGTGCAACATAGCTTTGTAGGCATAAGTTGTCTGATTTTTTTTTTTCAGAAAGATCATAGGTTCTTTGATTTATGAGTAAATGCCAACAAACGATTTATAAGAATAAATTCTGATTTGGGTGTTTGATCAAATAAAAGGAGCAATGTAGAGAAGCTTGCTGATTAGTTTAGAATTTATGGTTTGGAAGGATGTAGGTTGGGAAAATTTTAAGGATGGAAATTTATATTAAAGATTAGAAATTTTGGTTAATTTTACTAATCTATAATATACAAATTATAAAATGCTATTTTATTAAAAATATTCAAATTTTTAATACTTTTATATAATATCAATAAATTTTTTTTGATAATTTTTAAGGTAAAATATGCTAACCATTTTTAAAAAACTATAAAAAAAATTAGCCAACCTAAAATTTTCCCTGTTATTCTATCCTTGCTTTGTTATTCTATCCTTGCTTTCTCTTCATGTATAAAGTAACTAATGTAATGCGTTCTGATCAGATAAGCGATGGCTGCCAATGGAGGAAATATGGGCAAAAGATGACAAGAAACAATCCACAACCAAGATCATATTACAGATGCGCTATGGCACCCAGTTGCTCAGTCAAAAGACAGGTTCGACTTTGTTCTTTTCTCGAATGAAATCTGTTATTGTAATATACAAACCCTCCTGCTATTATAAATATGTTAAAATTATGGTTGGTTTTGTCCAGGTTCAAAGATGTGCCGAAGATGCAACCATCGTAGTAACAACCTACGAAGGCGAACACACTCATTCTCTGAGTCCTCTGGCTATGGCCATCATGCAGGCCGGTTTGTCCAATCAGCTCATTTGTGAGGGATTTGATAAAGCAAATTCTGTAGCAGACAAGCAGTTGATACCCTTTTCGACCGGTATGGCCAGAATATCAACATCAAGTCCGTTTCCAACGATCACTCTTGACCTCACAGACAATCAGCCTACTCCAGGAATAGAGGTTAACCCGCCTAATCCAGGATTACATATGCAACCACATTTAACTACAGGCAGCTTCCACGAGAAGACACCATTGCATAACAATAGGGGCCATGTATTGGATCTGAATCAATTGGATCCCTCATCGATCATGGATTCTGTGGCTTCCATAAAGGCGGATCCCAACTTCACTGCAGCCTTGGCTGTAGCCATAGCTGGTTCTATTCTAAAATTGGGTCCTCCAGTCGAGGCTATGCCCACATATCCTTCTGCAACGCAGTACACTGATGGCTCAACTCTAGAAGCATGTGTGTAGTTTCATAAACTCACCATGCTATATTATGGATGGAATGTTTCCTGATCAGAAGGTAATATTCTCTGTACTTTTCAAATCTTTTTGGTAAATTGTTTAAACAATCAAGCCACGCGAGCAGCAACACAACAGAAATCGGCAGAAAATAATGAGAGCAGGCTGAATCCATTAGATCAGATTGAATAAATCTTTTCTCATGGGGGGCATCCGCTCTCTAGGGACTCATCGAAGGAGCTACGAAAGTCATTTCTGAATCCAAAACAATATTTTATTGTTCTTTAGATATGTCAAAAACTTGCATAACATGAAACATATGGAGGTTATGGAGGTTGACTGGGAAACCTATCCTGGTCCACAACCAAAGAGCATGCTTTTATTCATTGGGTAACCTAGTCAAGGAATCCAATAATATACCATCGCTATAAATATTTATCAAAACAAGTTTAAAGTTCAGATCAGCTTACTCTCTACACCATGTTTCCCACTAGTACCTACGTTGATGTGGGGGCATCTCTGCAGGGATCCCATATGTATTGTCATTGTTACCCGTCCCATATTTTTGTGAGGCACTAAGGTGCAATGTAGCAGCTATAGTAAATGTGCTATAGCAGGCAGCAGCCCGTCTATTATGGTAATTTGTAAATCTGCTCTAGTTTTCAATATTCAGTTGCATATATTTGATTACAAATTGTAATAAATGCTATATAGTTGGATGTGTAAGGCTGAAACGAACTTACTAGGTAGATTTAATGTAGTGGTAGTTAATGCATTTTAAATACAAGTGCGTCTTGCATACCGTGACATGTCTGAAAATGTAGAATGCTATTAGTCATGTGATTTTTGGTGTTAAAACATGTTTCGCATTTCAGATTAGCATTTGTATTGCCCTGGTGTTATGAACGTTATGTGAAAACGAGCACTTTAATGGCTCTTATTTTCAACGATTACAGATAGTTTGTCTGAATTCCGGAACAAGGTGTTTACAATTAATATATATTGTTTTTTTATCTGAATTCTGGAACAATGTAAGTTTGCAATGCTGCGAAAACGAGCACTTTAATGCTCTTGTGCTGGTTCTGGAACGAGGTAAGTTTTTTTTGTCTGTACATTGTAAATTTGCAATTGTTTTTTATCTTAATTCTGGAACAAGGTAAGTTTGCAATTATTACGTATAGGCTTTTTCTGTACAGTGTAAATTTGCAATTAAATGTTTGTCTGAATTTTAATCATTTTAATCTGGAATTTAAAGAATTTTCAAATTTGAAAATCCTATGAGCAATCTGACCCTATCTGAATTGTTCAAATTGCAATATAATTCTAATTATTGGTGACAGAATAATGGTCTTTTAATGTGACTTTAGAAATAAACCCACAATACACTACAACACAAACACTGTTTTAAGACAATGTTTAAGACAATTTACTTAACTTGAGACAAAAGAAAGCTTGTTTGTTGTCTTAAATATTGACTTTAAGCAGGTGTCTCAAGTTATATGGTCTTGAAATATTATTTCTATAAAGACGATATATAACACAAGCATTTTTTTTTTATCCAGAAAAAATTCCATTTTTGTCTCTCCAAAGACAATTTCATTTTTTTCTCTTTAGAGACAATAATTGGGATTAAAGACATATTGTCTTTAAAGAAACAATATATTTGATCCTAACTATTGTCTCTCTAGAGACAATAAAAAATTACATTCAAAGATAATACAACATCACGTTTGTCTCTTTAGAGACAATATAAAATAATGAATCTAGAAAAATATATCACCATTGAAATAAACTACAACATCATTATTAATTCATATTAGGACATAGTGGAATCGAACCACCAACCTCCTGCTTAGAAAGCAAATGCTCTTCCATTGAGCTAGCACCCTTTAAAGAATTATGTGAGAGTGATCTAGCACCCTTTAAAGGATTATGTAAGAGTCATGGTAGTCATGGAAATTGCATATATATAGGCATTGCTTAAAAAAAAAAATGCTCAACACATAATGATAATCTTTGTAAAATCTAAAATCATGCAGGCCCTATGTTTAACTCGATAAAATAACTCAATGGAGTGAGTTCAATGTCACACCCATGTAGCATGAGTCAAACAACAAGTTAATAAATATACAATAATTTACAAACTATTCAATCTAATCACACAAAAAAAAGTAACTATATTTATCAATAAAAATAAAAATAAACTTTATAGAGAAGTGAAAAGATAACCGGATAGGGTACTATAACAGTGACCTTAGTCATGTTCAGTCAACTCAACATGTCTGGCAGTTGTGTCCAGTTACAATGGCCCTACTCATGTTCAATCAACGCACCATGTGTGGCAGCTATGTACAGTGACAATGGCCTTAGTCTTGTTCAGTCAGCTCACCAAACTATTTTTTTTTGTATGATATAATATATGCACAAATGACATAGAGGCAGATCATAAATCTATTCTGGCATGCATAGAGTTCATAAATTAGACCAACCTTAATGCAATGCCCTGAAATTAGACCATCCTTAATGGAATTCCCTGTGTAATTACAAAATGCCATAAGAAGAGTCATATGTCTTCCTAATTTAAAGTGGCCACTCTGCAATAAAAATATGAAAAAATAAAACACTACATTACTACCAAACATTTCAAATTCTGTTGTATTTTTTCTAAAAATAAAAATAAAAGAAAAATATTAATCGTCAAAAAATTGAAATCAAATATCATACCCAGAAGAGCACAGGAAGAAAACCTGTATAGAAGGGAACACAAATAGTACATGATATATAAGAAAAAAATGCATCCAAGAAATGGTGTTTCATGCTCTGTAACACACAAAAATCCAACATGAGATTTCATTAAAAAAAATAATGCCAAATTCAGACACATTTTTTAAATCAATAAAAAATGTATGCAAGGAGGTTAGACTATAAAAGTAGCACAATTTCATAGATGAAGTTCATGAAGGTCCAATTCATAACAGAGATTCTTTGGGTTGCATGGGCCTCTGATGTACACCAATTATTATATAGAAAATTGTTAGGGCTGCCAATTGGCGAACACTGTACAAGAATGGAGATGAACCAACCTCATATTATCTTTCTTCATATTCCAACAAATAGCCAATATTTGTGAGTCACAATTGAACTTCAAACTATCCATTATAGTCACAATATTTGTAAGGGTTTATAGTGGTTTTCTATTTCCTCCAAGAAATTCATTCCTATTATAAATATTAACAATCCCATTGTTTACCCGGATGCGGGTGGTTAAAGTGGTAAAGGGAATGCGTCGGACAGACGGCACTCCGGCGAGACGTCGGCCACGAGGACCTGCAAGTGTCCTGCGGCACCTGAACACAAGCATGAAGCATTTAAGGCAATTAAAGCCAGGCGCGGTTCACAATTCCAACAGCGGAGATCGAGATATCTCCACACAGTGTAAACAGGACATGGTGATTACTCCATTAATTGAGAGGTTAATGCAGATGGTTGGCAGCAGATTTGGGGTTTTAGCTCACAGGATGGCGAACGAGTAGCCCATAAGCAGCTTCCCCAGGCCTATTACGGTGTATTGCTCGCCCATTGTTCGGCTCTCCTCCGAACGCACAGTCACCGGCAAGCGACCCAGGCTTCATTGATGCATAGAGCTCGGCGACAATCTTCATATTTCTATTGCTGGGAATTGTATGCGTGAGTCCGGGAATTGGTTTCAGCAGTTGCCCAGAGCTTCAGTCCCGACTCCACTCTCACAATTGGCCAACGTCTCTTCCAGTTCTCCAGCTTCGATTGAAAGAATGCCTCGTCTCAGGCACAGGATGAGATGCAGACGAGGCTCTTCCTGGAGATTGATTAGGCACTCCTCCCCATCCTCTAGCACCTCTGCTGCGGACTCTCATGCCTCTGGAAGATCTTCCCGAGCTGCTCGTGGTCGTATCCTTCGTTCTGAGCATTGGTATCCCACTCCCCCATACGCTCCTGCCCATTCTCAGACGAGGCACTTCTCATTCCTTAGTGCGCTCAACTGCCCTCGCATTACCGCCTCGGTTACCATATTTTTCCGTGAGTCCCCTCAAGATGAGGCTCCCACTTCTGGAAGGCGGGCTGGAAATATTGGGGAAATGAATGATATAAGGCAGAATGCTGATGATGTGCATGAGCAGGACATGGACATAACCCGGGAAGACGCCAGTCATGGCAATGAAATGAATATTGATATTGAGCTGAAGCAGGACGAGCAGCAAACTGCTACTCAGGACCCTGAAACTGCTAATGCACAGCACCAACCTCATCCGGGCGATAGACGACGCACCCCAGCTGCAGAGAAAGTCATTCACTCCACCAAGGACCTGTATAATATTGATGGTGAACCAGATGAGTTTTGGTGCAGGGTCGTGGAAGAGGAACGGGACGAATAGCGCCTCCACTGTTCCTGGTTTTTTGCTATGGCACTGTCTTCTTTATGAAAAATGTTTATGTTTGTCTTTCTGGTTTTGGTCAAGTCTCATAGGCTTTTTTCTAGAAATTGACGCTTCCCCTGCGTGGGTTTTTTGCTGGAACACCTTATGCACTGGTTTCCCTCTCAGAGGGCAGTGCTCAACTATGAATTTTTTCTTAACAGGCCTCGACCTCAGGCCTGGTCCTGGATATCTCCTGATGTAAATATTCGTGTTTTTTGTTGATTAATAGATTAAGATTATTTAGAAAAAAAAAAAAAAAAAACAATCCCATTGTTTGACCTAGTGGAAAATACATTACTGTCACGAGAAACAACCAACGCTGAACTGTTAACAAAACACTCATCAACCCCCGTATGAACGCATTTCCTCATTCCAAGATCTCAATGATATACATGTTCATCTCCCCACGAACTTAGCAAAAGTATTCCATCATCAGAAAAACAAAGTTCACGAATGTTCCATTCATTTTCAAGGTCCCAATTAATTGTTTAGTCTTTCTTGAAAGCAACATAACATAACCATCATTCCCAAGGGAAATCATGATGAAATTTATTGGTTGTAGCATTGAGGTGGTGCCACAACTCTTCATCATGTTTTTTTCAAAAGATCTGTCATTCGTGCCATTGTAGAACGAATACATATAGTGTCGATGTTTAATTTATGACCGAAATGATCCAGAAAACTACTCAGAAACTCCACTAAACAAAAAAATGCATTTGATTCTGCATTGACTTGTAGAGAAGTAAGTTAGATGAGCAAGAAAATATAATACAAAATGCTTAGAAATTCTATCTTCTAAGAAATTCAATCTGTCGACTTGAAAAAGGTGTAGTTCTATAGTGGATTTTGTGAAATTTGCAACACGAAAGTAATATGTTATAACTTCATAGACCTAAATGGAAAGATTTATCTAGTTGTGGCTAATTATCATTTGCAAGTAAAATCTGGAAACATATATTGGAACAATGGTATGAAAACGAACAATAAATACCTGATTTTGTATTGGGTTGAATGTAAAGAATCCTAACATGACATGTTGTAGATTACAAATTTTGCACAATTGATTGGTGTGCTTTCCATGTGTTTCAAGATTTTCTTTTGATCTTGTTTATTTTTTCATACATGCACAACGAAAAATGAGAAGTCACTAATAACTAAAGATTTAGGTATTTTCAGTTATATATGCCTTTTACACAAATGCCAACATTTCCACTTAAACCAATTATTCAAGGCAACACAATTCTATCATTATGCCCTCTTACAAATAGGGTGCAGGTTTCGTATAAACTATGTAAACAGAAATATGACAGGCATCTACTCACATTATACAAATTGAAATGGATGTGTTATGATTCATATGTTATTAATTGCCTTCTATTTATTTTTGGCAACTTAATTTTTATGGATTATGTAAATTTATATTATTTACTTGAAATAAAGAACATATGATTTGTATAATTGAGGAAAATATTTTTTCCTCTATTTTTTTATAGTGTGAAGAGCCTTGCAACCTTTCTCATTGTACGCCAGAAACATGATTCTGGCATATTTTTGTAAATTAGATGCAAAATTTTGAACAAATAAACCTACCTCCAGAAGTGTTGATTTCTTTTTTGGGCTTAATATGGTTCAAACATAATATTAGGAAATTTTATTGACAAAAAAAATATCTGTGTCAATTATACAAATCATATTATGTTGTATCATTTAATGGACAACATCTACAAAATACTCTGATGTTTCCTGAAAAAGGCTAGAAAATCACGTTATCTAACCTGCTAATTCTTGTGTAAAGCATAAAAAAAATGCAATCAACATCTTGCCTGTAAGCTCCAACACTTTATTGTAAAGCTTTTTCCTTTACACAGTCTCTTTGTTGAACTTCTTCTTGAGGTATTCACATTGTAGAACTTAACGCTTCATAAAAATTAATGAAATGGTAGCAATGATTTTCTCATAAACATAAGATGTATCACACTTACCTAGAGGTTGCATAGCAGATGCCATCCCAACAATGTCAGGGATAGTGCTGGGACATTTAAGTGCCTCTTCTGAAAAGTTATCGTAATCTATATTTAGTATTTGCTACCAAGTATTCGACAATATTATTCATAGAATATCTGACAAGGTACAGTACATGAAGAGGATTCAACTTAAATTTGTAAGCTAATATTATGCAATACCAAATTTATCTCAGTTTTAGCCTTCAAGTCTTGAGGTGATGAAACCCAAAAAATATTCTTCCTTTGGTATACGTCTTGAAGCTCCCTTAATTGAGAAGTTTGGCCTTCTACGGATTGATTTGTAACAAGGAAATTTTTGCATCAGATAATTCCAATTTGTTAGCTTATCTGTAATAAGGAAAAAAATATCAATTTGTTCCACCTAGACATTCAACATGAAATGACAAGTTATCGAGTTCAGCCCTCAGGTTTTAATTTTGATGATTAGAGTCATTAAGGGACATCCGAGCCTTGTGGCATTCATTTTTATTCAATTCATACTCCCTAGTAAGCTCTTCAAAATTCCTTTCATGCTATGCTATACATTTGGGAGTTTTTCTTCTAATCTACAAACTGATCAACATAAATAATTTTAATCTATCTCTAAGAGTATTTAAAAGGAGTACAAGGATGGCTCTACTAACATCTCTCAATACCATATGTTCCCAGTTTTTTTTTTCAGTCCTAGCTATCTGGAATTGAGCATTCAAATGTCCTCCATTTGCGTTTTCTATAGCCACATGAAGGCTACTTTTGAGAGAGTCAAGACTTCCTACCATCTGCAATTTCATTTATGGACTGCATCATCAAATTACAATAACTGAACATATCATATCGATTTACCCAAATGATAAAATTTATAATGGTAGTAAGATTCAGTTGGATCTCCCCAAGCGAAGGAAATCATTTCAATGTTGTTTGAGTTTTTCAAGAACTGAGAAATCAAGTTCTTTTAAAAAATTACATCCAATTGGAGATACCTTATAAATGGATTATGATTTCAATAGTGAAAATCCATAACATAATGTGAACAATTGCAATAAGGATGTTTTGGTTCTTGTACCCCATCTTCTTCAATTCCTAAACTAGACAAGATGTTAGTCAAAATTTGATACAAAAGTTTCTTGCAATCCTTTATTCTATGAAAATATGTATCTACATGACCAAAATGTCAATCCTCCCAAGCAAGTGAATACAAAGCTAGAGGAAGATGCTCATTCCACTTTTTCCTCAACTGCAAGTGCAAATTCAATCAGAGATTCTAAGGGCAAGACTAGCAGTGATCCTTATGGAGTTCTTTTCAGCTTTAGATTTAATGAGAGAGTTGAGAAGCATAACATGTTTTTCACAATTCATAATTATTTGATATTCCTCCTCTTTCATTACTATACATTTCATCCATATGCAGAAGGCCTCAGCTTTTGCAAGGCTCATGTACATAGGTTCTTCTGCAACTTCAGTCTAGTATTGGCTTGAATTAGACCCATGAAAAAATATTCACTCTCCACCAATGACCATGTTGCTGGCCACCTAAATCCATTCTCTGAAAAATATACAAAATCCTCTTTTCTCCAGAGGTTCTGGTTTGTGTAGCCCCCTAAGTAATGAAGCAAAGGAAATCCTTGATAGAAACATGCTTTGCATCTACCAGAAATGGCTCTAAAACTTTGGTATGAAATATTGGGCCCTCATTATCCCAAACAAATGTAGTCAAACTCCATGAATAAGCCCCTAAATCTACATCCCCAGCTTTAATCAATACTTCTGGTTCAATATTATGGTCCTTGGAAATCATAGAAATTAGACCCTTCTGTGATATTAGGAGTGGTAATTTCCTGATTCCCACTGGTCTCTCCTCAAATGACATTTTCTTGTCATGAATTATCATGTAAATGAAAGTTTCTTGATGCATTCTCTCATGCTCAATCAAAATGGATAGAACCCTAGTGGTCATTTTCCCTTTGGTTGTCTCTTCATGATCATCATTCTTGTTCTTGTCACATAGTTGATCAATTATTCCTTGGAAGGCCAATTGGGTGGCATAGGTGGATGACCATGGCAATGTGAAGGATCCATGACATTAGGATCCATGCGCCTTGAAAACACATTTTCTGACTCACATGCTTATTTTTCTCCCATTATCCTTAGTTTGGTAAAGACACAAACATGTGCACTATACACGTCCAACGAAAAAATTAACTCTTCCTGGTTAGATAATGCATTAAATTTTTAAATATGGTCTCTATAAACACCCAATGAATAAAAATGAACGCAGAAACAAGCCCGAGTCATTTTGCATTGAGACATACAATTTAATAATGGTTGAATTATTAAAAACTGAAGGAAAAACATCAGTTTATTTTGTAGTGTCCCATACTATTTAACTAAGTTTCATAAACATGTTTGATATATTTGGATGGCCATACAATTCCATGTATGTGATTAATGGAGATAATAATTTTTTGGGGGTGATTGTTTTGGAAGTTTAGCTCAAGATGAGAATAGAGATCTCCTAAAATTAAAGCACATAAATGTATTGTTGTGGTAAATATTGTGATAATTTACCCAATAAATTATCATCCTAATATTAACAAGGGGTTAAGAATAATTTACTATATGCCATGTTAAGTGGATGTATATCAATATGTATAATATGTGGGAGATACCATTAACACAAGAATAATAGTTGGCGAATATTGAATAATGTGTGAAATTTTGAAATAAGACGATTTCATATAAAAGGATGAATAATTTTACAACAAAATAATAACTTCTTTGTTTTAGATGGTAAGGATATGCCCATTCCAAATTAATTGGTATCAAATTTTGTGTTCCTAATTTTTGCAATAAAGACAAGCAGACTAGTTTTCTTAAAGAAGTATATTGTAACAAACTTTTCCAAAAAAACTTACCCTCCAGGTGAAGAGATAGTGTTAATTTGCACTAGAACTCTAGAACTCATGATCACAACTTCATTGGATACTTATTCCCCAAATCACCCTTCCAACATGAAAAACATTTAGTATCAAACATTATAATTATAAATTAGATTTCCATGATGGAGACAGAGAGGAGGACTGAAGCCACTCCTTCCTCTATAAAGAGTTAGACAATTAATATAAATAATATCAAGTATAGTAACAATCATTAATATTTTTTCTTGCAGTGACTACTACCACTACTAATCCTAAATAACTTTGACAAGGAAAAATTTAGACACCAAAAAAGCCTCCACTAAGCTTACTAGCCACTGAGGTTCCTAGCCCCTATCCTTAGAATACTATTTAGACCTAGACCAATATTAAGAGGTGGATAGATTTATGATTACGGAGGAGGAAAGGATCTTAATAGGTGGATAGGTTTATGATGATGGAAGAGGAAAGTATGGTGTATAAATTGGCACAAATGTTGTTGATGTGACCAATTCCCTTTCATAATGATAATCAAAAGTTAAGAAGAAAGATGAAAATGATGATAACACAAAAAAACATGAGAATGATAATTTTATGATGATGACACAAACAAACATGACTATGATAAGTCTCCTCCACTGCCTCCAGAAAACAAAATCATATAATCAAATCCATGGCATGAATCACTGATAATGATCCTCATCCACATATAGATAATAAGCAGCAAAAAGGAGATACTCCTAAGAGATTTCAATTGAAAAAAAACAAAATGATATCTTTTTTTATATCCACGTTGGATCAGATTTTCTCTTCATCTTTTCGTCTTGATGATGAATCACATTGATTGGTTAGAAACACATCGAAAATCAATGTTTTTATGTGATGGATCCTGAAGACAGATACCTAAACAATTATACTAAAAAAAGCCTCTATTTAGATATCACCTTTGTTCTCACATGATCCAAAGAAGAGTTCATTGAACTAAAAAAAATACCAAACATAAGCTAACATGTAAGGATATGCTTAAGAAATTGACAAATATTTTGTTCGTGCACTCCTGCAAATGAAATATATGCTCGAGATGGACATGGAAGCGAAGGCGGAGGTGACAGGGACAATGCTAAAGATCGTGTACAAGGACCACCCCAATTATATGTACAGCCAGAGCTACAAGAACCACCAAACAATGATTTGTTTTCATGGTTGTCGAAAACCAGAGCTACAAAAACCACAAAACAAAGGTAATTTTTTATGGTTCCTGATCGTTGACAAATCGTGACATAGCACAGAAAGGAAGCCGAAATATAAAAAAAATGCAATGGTAAGGGGTATGTGTAGCAATGATTTATTCCCTTCGTATTTTATAATGTCCTCCTTGAACTAAGAATAAAAGAAATACTATTTCCATATAAAGCAGGAAGAAATTGTACATGAATTTAGAGACCTGAGAGAATGGTAAATAGGGAAGTTAAACTAGAAAAAAAGGTACAGGAGGTCAGAGAGGTCGAAGAATAGTAAATAGTAAATTAAAACTAAGAAGAAATGCTGCAGGAATTCATAGTGCTTAGAGAATTTCTGAATAGTAAATTTAGAAATAATAAATATATTATTGAAATAAAATTGAGTAAATAGTGAATATGATTTAAACAAAAAACATCATATGTAATCCCACATAGATTGATAGAATCATGTCATGTAGGCGTTCATCTCCCTAACCATAGGAAGCAGAGAAAAACCAATTGCAAGTTAAAACAAACGAGCTACAAGAAGCTGAGATAAAGATGCTTAGGAAAGTTTGAAATTTAAAGCACCTCCCATGCCATCATTCTATCATGAAGCAAATCCACTGAAGGTTGAGCTAAAGAAGGTACCTATTACCTGCCCAAAATCCCCCATGTTAGGGTGGAGAAAGAGCTATGCTGGTGTAGAATCTGAAAGTGATCCAAATCAAGTCTTTAGAACATCTAGCTTTAGTTTGGACCAGAAAAAGAGAAATGCGTATGTGCAGACATGAAGAAAACTACAGATAAGGACATCGAAAAAAAAGAACTGCCAGTAGATCATTAAAAAAGACATATTCTGAAAAATATTTATCATCAAAGTACAATTAAAGACATTTTAGCCTCAAACAAGAAATTTCAAACAGTCCAAAAGACGGACCTATCGATTTATCTTCCAAGGCTGGTAATGAAATCAAAAGCACTCATTGAAAAAAAACTTGTGGAAAAAGTGATATGAATGGATTAAATCTGTAGAAATTTGAAGTTGTTGAAGAATAAAAGGAAACGAAACCTTTAGATGGGAATATTGGAATTGCAAACACCGCCAATGATAGAGATACTGAAACATTGTTTACTTTTGAATTTCTTAAAGAAGAACCAAATGGGACTAAACCCGTAAGTAGGAAGAATGAGATTGCAAAGACTACTAAAGTGAGCTTAATTGTGCATAAGTATGAAATTGTTGAAGAACCGATTAAAGCTAAAATGTTACAAGGTAAGGATGAGATGCCAGAAACTAAGGTTTAGGGTGACATATTGGAGGATTCAGATTCTCTGATTGGAAAGAACACATTAGGCTTTGTTACACGGGTGTTAACTGAAAATTTGCAGGTTACAGATGGCTTGCATCTGGAAATTGAATCACACTCCCATTTTAATCCAAGTAAGGGGTGGATCCAAGGTAAAAAATATGATATGAAAAAAATGGACCCCACATCTGTTCGATAATCTCAACATGGTTCAACTGAATAAACGAATGGGAAGGAAATTAAGAATCCTAAAAAAGAACATGTTAAATTTATGAGGTAGCTTTGGGAAGAATTTCCCTTGATCCCCAAAGTGAAAATTAAAATTGATTGGCAAAATTTTTACTTTGAAAATATTTAAGGTGTCTATTCAAATTATTAATGCCTCCTGCTTAAGACATTTAAAGTCGGCTTCAATATGTAATTGGATGGAAATATTTTATTTTTAAAATTCAAATTTAAATGTTCGGCTCAACCAAGAGATGCAACCTTTCAACTATGTCAAAACACAATATATACCCCATTGAGGTGCTCCTAAAAAAGTACGAATTTGAATTTGCAATTTCACACGGCTACCTCAAGAATTTTGGATGAATTTTTTTCTCTGAGTGTACCTCAGTAATTTCAGATGGTGTTCTCTGTGGTTTCCTTACGACGGCTCTTGCTTCTCTATGATTCGATGAAAATGTGTCTCTGCAATCTTAGTAAGTCCAGAACTCACACTTAGTATGAATCGGATTGTTTTGGTTAGGGTTATGGTCTCAACAGGTCCGAGTTCAAGAGTAGATATGCGCTATGGTTTAGGGCATGTTTGTGAATGGGTTATGGCTAGTTTAGCGTGGGTTTCTCTCTCAGTAAGAAGGCTGCAGCTAGGAAACCCTATAACAATTGGGCCACAAGTCTAGAATGACCTTCTCATAAGGCCGAGCTATTGTAGCAAGACACATACATAAAATTTTAGTAATTTGGTGGTTTTTGGAGTTGACTTGGATACCTTAAAGGAGGCCATAACAAAAACAAAGTATAGTAACCTTTTTAGAGTGAAAACTGCATTTTTTGAAGACCTTCTAGTATTAAAGAAGGGCTGAAGCAGCATGCCATTGAAGCCCTATCTAAAGATCCACTGAGATAAAGAAAACAATGGCTTTAATATGGTCATAAAATAGCTACTAGAGCCAAAAAATGACACCATCATGAAGAATAAGGAAGGACACAGTAGAAAGAATAAATTTTGAACATTCTACAGTGATCTTAAGTTTCCCTAACCACATGATTGATTAGGTCTAAGATTATTGTTATGAGACCTTAATATTTGCAAGCCATTCTTACTCTGAATCATTGTCCTATATCTCTCTCTCTCTCTTCTAAAAAATTGACTTTAATAAAGAGAAGATTCAATCAAGGGTTTTCCCCATTTTGGGGGTTTTCCCTAGCTTGAGCCAATTTTGTGTTCTCTTGTCTTGGCCTGCCCTCTGTGATAATGGTTTATGTTCTTTCCTCAGTTACTATCAACATAATAATGGTTTATGTGATTGCAATAAAATGGTGAATTGGTCTAATATGACTAACTAAAGTAACTTACCTAAGAACATGTTAACTAAAAATTAACATGGTATCAAAGCTCAATGATGTAAAGCCCAAGAAAGAGTAAACACAATCGCTAAAGGTGTATCAAAAACATATCTAACAATCTCTATATAAAATTTCCTTTGACCTATGAAGAAAAGTTAAGGCATGAATCAATCAAGGGTTTATGATTATTATGCATTGTAGAATTTAACCATTATTTGGACCAGCGTCTGGCCTAAAATTTTTACATGCATTGACTATGTTTCTATATTGCACAACTTATCTTTGTGCATATGAATTGATCCAGGGAAATATAAATTTCAGAGAATGATGATTAGCTTGGTCTCACGGGTTACTTTGACAACTGAGTATTGTTTTGTGGGCGAGAGCCAAATCTGAACCATTTGTGTTTAGATCAAAGTCCTTTTTTCCTTGCTGGTAAAAAAACCACAACCTTGAGCACAAGAGGACTAATTTTATGTAAAAAAGGAGGCCGAGTATCTCTAAGTTGGAGGATTGACTTTTTCATTGCAAAGGAGAGTTTCATTGCCATAGAGAGGGGTCTTGTTACTTCTCTATTATTTGTTGAGTTGATCCCATTGAAGGGCAAAAATATTGTTACATCCCATGGAAATGATCATCCATCTGAGACAACTGAATATGATGTCAAAAAGGGCTAAGGGCATCCTTATCTACTAGTTGAGTTCTGTAGAAAGGGTTGAGTCGACCAAAAATACATAAGAAGGTTGAGCCCTGTAGCTTTTCCTGGAAGATCATGGAGCCTATGTAAGGGATTATTCCTACATCATAAAACAACAAACATATTTCTAGTTGAAAGGTTGTCCAGATATCCTATTCATGGAGTGAAGTCTCTAGGAGATAGGATTTATACTCACAATCTTTTTGAGATCGATAATCCCAAAGATTATACAGTTGAAACCACTCTACAAGAATGCATCATGATCCTTATTCATGATGATGATATGATTCTATAAACTACTTTGTAGGATATGGGATAAATACACTGGCTGAAGTGATCCACTACGAAAGTTCATAGATGTTCTGCAGTCAGTATCAGTGCACTGGGTAATCTGTTTTGTTTGCCATGAAGCATTGTGTTGTACACCAGTGAAATATAAGTCTTGTTGTAAACTTTGAACAAATATCTTATGACCTAAAGCTTGCATTTTTAAAATTATGCTTAACTTATGAAATATCAGTAGCATAGATTCTTATGAAGAGGAATTGTATATGAATCAATGAATATCCCCTAGTGCATTTATGATAATGAAGATAGAGCTCTGTTAGTATGGTATGTGAAACTATCACCTTGATTACATTGAATCAACATTGTAGGCCATCACATTATATCTAACATAGTTACCGATCAAATGGGAATTGTTTCCTCAAAACGATAACTCTAGACCAAAAAAACTCAAAAAACATGGAAAAACAACCCAAAAACGAAAAGTGTGTCTTCTAGAATGCACTTTTTTTTAGGGTTAAATTTCAACATTTTTTTAAAATTATGCTAAAAACCATTTTTTTTCTTGAAAAAAGGATGGAAAAAACACCCTCGAAACAAAAAGTGTTGATGGTGGAATAACATCGCCAATTTTGTGTGCAAAAAATAGCCCAAAAATGAAAAGTGTTGATGCTCGAATAACGTCGTCAATTTTTTGTGTGCAAAAAATACCTTGAAAACGAAAAGCGTTGATGTTGGAATAACGTTTTTTTCTTTTTGGGGTAAATTTAAAAAAAAATATAATAATGAAATTAAAGATAAAATATCATGACTCTGAAAAACCTTAAAATTTCAACAATAAACATGACATTAAAGATAAAATATGACGTCTTAAAATTCCAACGATTTTTAGGCATGGTATTAAAGATAATCTAATATTGTGTCTCTAAAAAACCTTAAAAACCAAAGGATGAAATTAAAGATAAAATATCACGTTTATGAAAATAAAATTCCAATGATTTTTAGGCATGGTATTAAAGATAAAATATTACTTGTAAATAATAATAATAATGATAATAATAATAATAAAATAAAATTGTTTGCAATTGGGTTAAAACAAGATCAGAGCAAGATGAACTCTAAGGTTTGTGTTTGCGTCTCTCTTCCCTCTGCCACCATCAAGATCCACTTCACCCTTGAAGATCATGGCAGCCAGAGACCAGATGCGCCACCGACCCCTCACAAGTCTTACCATGAGAGAAACAACACTGGAGATAGGGTTAATAAGGCAGGAGTTCAACCCAAAAATCCTTCAGCTCTTCCAGCCGCAGTCAGGGTAGTGGATCTCCATAAAATTCAGGACAACGATGCCCCTGCAGGTTGGAACGAGATAGATCTCATCCCAATGTGATTCTGAAGAACTTCCACACACTGTCTATTAGCGAGGCAGGCACAAACTGCTCCGACCTGCCTCTGTACCTCAAAATCTCATCGTTCCTCCGTGGTACCCTAGGGATTTCATGTCAGAGTGGCCATCTCACAAGGGGTAGTGATAAATGAAAATAGATAGCCTTGTGGTGCAACAAGCCCTCTGGACTCAACACTCTGGCCTCTCTGATGAACTTTGTTTGCCAAGGACCCCCAGATCTTCCACACCCCCCTGGGACCCTTTTCAGATTCAGATCACTCTTCTATTTGGAAAAACCATGCTACTCTACGGATTTGGTGAAATACCTCTTGGATGCCCTTAAACTCAGACCGGGATTCCTTCTGCCTCTCAACGACTTCTCTATGAAGGTAAACAACTTGAGGAATCTCTTTTAGTCTCATTTTATAATATTGAAAATGATACATCAGTGGTTTTAACCCATCGTCTGCAAGGAGGGGCAATTGGGTAGCCATCCTCTGCTTAAGATTTTTCTTACAGGGATGTTGTCCATGCACAACCTCCCAAGAAATCTGCTCAACCCATGGAGGTTCCATAGCCTTTTTTGGTTGATAAACTGGAGGATGTGCCCTCTGTAGAAATCTCCCACCCAGAACTTGAAAACTAGTATCAAATGTATGCAGAATCTACCATTATTTTCGATTCAATGGATTATGGCTCTGCACAACAGATCTATACCAATGGATTCATTCCACTTGGACCAATAACAACAAGGTTATTATTTTCATGAAGGGTTTCTTTATAGTTATATTTGCTCTGAATCAGGACTATCAAAAAGCCTTAACTAGCGGTCCATGGTTCTGGGGAAAAGTGGGGCTATTCCTTACCCCCTGATTCCTGGACTTCGACCCTTCCACGATAGTCATTACCAAGCTTCCCATCTAGGTCAAGTTTCCAAATTTACCTGCTCATTTATGGCACTTTTCTGTCTTCCAAGGAATTGGAAACACTTTGTGTCATTTTCTGGCAACAAATCCCTTTAGGGGGGAGAAGAGAGTATACACCTACGACAGAATTTGTGTTTAAATTGACATCAGAAAAGGTTTGCCTGATCAAATCAATCTCAAAGTTGGTGACTTCCTTTGGACTCAGATCTTGGATTATGAGAACACTATGTTCTGATGTCGGCACTGCCATCAAACAGGGCATATTCACAACCCTTGCACTATGTTCCTTGCCCAAAATAAGAGAAGCAGTCACAAATAGAAATCTAAAATCTGGAAACCCTGTGATCCGCCTCCCATGGATGATATTGACTCCTTCAACTCGGATGAGGAGGAGATTGAAGCAGAAGAGGAGGTAGCAATGCAGGAGAAGGAGATGTCCTTGGCAGTGTTTGGGGAGCCCAATGTTTCCTCTAACATTCAGAAACGAACTCATGAGTCCACCTCCTCTGACTCGGATAAGGAGACTCTTCCTTTGGTCAACAATAATCTTCAAGTATTTTTAGCCCACCCGCTCCCTGACGATTGGGTTACTGTCACAAAAAATAAAGGAAAGAAATGTTGTATTGAGGATTCAACCCATTCTTGGTAGATTCTTGTGATTGTCTATCATGGTTCCCATGTTTCTCTTCTTGTTCCTCTGCGTTTCTCTCTTGGCTACATTAAGGGACCACGGTTGATAGCTGTTCATTTCAGGCTCCCCCGGTTTCCCGCTTCTCTTGATTGTAACTCCATTTTGTACTATACACTTTTAATAGAATTAGTCTTATTTAGAATAATAATAATAATAATAATAAAACTTAAAAATAAAACAAAAAATTTCAAAAATAAAATAAAAAGGGAAAAAAAAACACAATTTAAAGAAAAAAATAAAAACTAACCCAAAAAAAAAGCAAACGCAATTTTTTTTTTTTTTAAAGTTATAAAAAGAAAATAATAATAATAAAAAACATAATTTAAAAAACGATGAAAGAAAATAATTAAATAAATAGTTAAAATAAATAATTAATTAATTAATTAATTAAAATTTACAAATTTAAATTTAAAAAAAATTATAAAAATTTAAATTTAAATTAAAAAAAAATTATATAAATATATTGAAAATAAATTTTTAGATAAAAAAAACATAACAAAAATCATTTTTGTTCCCAATTAAAAAAAAATAGCTTTAAAAAAAAGAAATTTAAAAATAATAATAAAAAAAACATTTTTAAATATAGAACTAAAAAAAAAAGAAAAAAAATACAAAAAATTAAAAACTTAAAAAATTAAATTAAAAAAACAAATAAAATAAAAGATTTAAAAAAAAAATGGTTGACCTTGGCCACCCTAGTGGCTGCAGGGCTTGGCCAACCGGCGGCGAGAGAGCTTCTCGCTGTTGGAATCACGATTGTCGTTAGACCAAAACTCGCAAGTGTTAGTCTCCGCTACAATCGCCAGAGTTAGGATCCACGAGAGGCGGTTAGTCCATGTCTCGAAACACACGGGGAGCGTTGAACCCAATTTCCAACAATCTCCCCCTCAACTCAAGCCGGGTGAGTTTCGAAGTCGACACCTGTCGCTCTGATACCACTTGTTGGAATCACAATTGTCGTTAGACTAAAACCCGTAGGCGTTAGTCTTCGCTACAAACGCTAGAGTTAGGATCCACGAGAGGCAGTTGGTCCATGTCGCGAAACACAAGGGGAGCGTTGAACCCAATGTCAACACCCACCTGTCGAGACCCGTGGCCCCTGGGGCGACTGTAAACAATTTAAAAAAAAAAAAATTATTCATTTAATTTTTTTTTATTTTTATGTTTTTATTAATTTAATATATATATATGTCAAGTTTATTTTTTATTTTTTTTATGTTTTGTTACCGAGATCAAAATCACCACTCTAAATTAAAAGGATTGATGTTGCATCAACACTTTTTAAAATTAGCATGAAAATCACTAACATTTTAAAATAAATGTTCATACTTGATAAATAAAAAAATTTAAACTTTCAAAAAAACTCACCATTTTTCTAAATCGACGTGACATTTAAAAAACAAAGAAAATTTAAAGTTTCAAAAATATGCTAAAAAAAAAAATAGGTTATTCTACATCACCACTTTTCAAAACCGACATGAAAATCATGACATATAAAAAAAAAAAGCGGTAAAAAATTAAGTGCCAAAACTATGCTAAAAAAAGGGTGATTCTGCATCACCACTTTTCAAAATCAGGTGATTTTTTTGCTACCTCAAAACAACGGGTACCAGGTAATTTTCCCATTTGATAGGTAACTATGTTATCTCCATCCATTTCATCTACAACTACAAAAGTCACAGTCAGGTGATATTTTGATAACGTCACAACATATATGTTAAAACTGTGTGTGAATTTAAAATGGTTTGTGCCTTTGAGAATCATACCAGTAGGGTTTTTTTAGTTGGAGTGTAGTAAGCTTATGCTTGTTTCCAAGTCAGTTTTCTATTTAAGATAGGATTTTCCTAATAATGGGCTACTAACTAAGGTTGGTGGCATATGCTATTTCCCATGATATAATTAATACATCTTATCCTACTTATAGTTAAAGTGGTATTGTATAGTTAAAGTGGTATTGTTAGCAGAAACTATAGACTGAAGAAAGCCACTCGAAGTAGTATGCAGGTTAATATGGCATCAAATGGAACATTAGCTCATGGGTAACAACCACCTTGTAAGTTATATGTGGCATCCGTCCTATGTATGGCATCTCAGCACATACAACCTAACATCATCTATGGCTTCTTTCCAGTCCAACAATATGTATGATATCCTTACTGTCTAATTTCCATGGTGATATGTAATAATCTTGTTTACAAATGAAGTTGTGAACAAGACAAAGGATAGCTTATCTATGAAGAAGAAACTAGATCTGCCAACTTGAAAAATTGAAGCTTTCATCCTTGAATTTAGTGCATTACATAATGTCTTGTAAAGCATGGTAAGCAGAAGATCCTACTTTTATTACATTGAGATGATGTCCTATAAAGAATTGTCTGAATGAAAAGGCCTCCTCTTCATGAATTGGGCAATTTGATGTATTGGTAGATGTCATAGAAAGACTTCAGAGGGAGCTATAACATCCCTGATGATTTTCTTATTCAATGTTGAAGAAATTCATTTCATCTGAATATGATGAATCTCATAACTCATATATTTGTTTCCTTAGAGACTACATATAAGTTGTATGATTATAATTGGAAGATTTTGGCACATGGATTAAAGTATTAATTATAGGTTGAAAATAGCTAGATGGATATGTTTTGGGCACGATTACTTTTTCAATATTCAGAGGGAGCTATGATGTTCATGATGTATGTGCTAAGTTTAAAGGATGTAAAATATGTTAATACATAAATAGATAACTTATGGATAAGCCTCATACATTGGACAACTGCTCATTAAGATTAATTACATTTGTAAAGTACACTACAGAGACTTGTTGATCTCACAGTATGTTGGATGTTAAGAGCACATATAATTGTTATGTCTCTTGAGGTACTCTATTGTGAAACGAGCTCCAAAAAGAGAAGAAAAGAGATATCAATGCCTTAGAAATAAGCCACTTCGAGGGGGAAACCTCCAATACATTACATGAATGAACAATTCTTGGATGATTCAAATTACAAAACCTCCTTTCTATATATAGGAATCCATGGGGCCACAATGTAATCCTAGTGGGGTCACAATGTAATCCTAGCCGACCTAACAATAATAATTTAAGGGCACAATAATAACAATATGGGGGTTACAAGGGTACAATAATAACAATAATGGGGTTACACGAACAACAATAAGGGACTATACTAGTA
The DNA here is from genome assembly GCA_034641835.2 of Pinus albicaulis. Taxonomy (NCBI): domain Eukaryota; kingdom Viridiplantae; phylum Streptophyta; class Pinopsida; order Pinales; family Pinaceae; genus Pinus; species Pinus albicaulis. The sequence goes on from MU968450.1 coordinate 8,640,757, forward strand.
ATATAGGGACCTAACATGCCCCTCTCCTTCAAAAAAGTGTTGTCTTCAATGCTTGAGTAGCTCTAGGTGCTTATGTATAAAATTTTCATCCTCCCATGTAGAATCTTCAGTGGGTAAGTTCTTCCACTTGATGAGATACTCTGAAATTGATTGATTCTGTAGCTGTCGAGTTCTTGTTTCCGTGACCGCTTTAGGTTCCAATATGATTTTTCCTTCCTCATCAAGTTCTGGAAATACTGTTTGAACTGGAAGATTTTCACCTATAACCTTCTTTAAGCATGAAACATGGAAAATTGGATGCACTCGTGAAGAAGTGGGAAGCTCCAATTTGTATGCCATAGTACCAATATTTTGCAACACCTTGTAAGGACCATAGTAATTTGGCGATAATTTATTATCCTTTTTATCTTGCTTGAGGGACATTTGTTTGTATGGTTGTAGCCGTAAAAATACCCAGTCTCCTACATCAAAACCTCTCTCGTTGTGATGTTGATCTGCCTATTGTTTCATTCAATTTTATGCCAAATTCAGGTTGTCCTTTAAGAGTTGGAGAACTTGTCGATGCTCGATGTGATCTTCCACCGCTTGAACCTTCGAATTTTCTCTTAAAGATGATGTGATGGATGGTGGATGATATCCATAAAGTGCCATAAATGGGGTCATTTTTGTTGCAGTATGGAAGGAAGTGTTATACCACCATTCAGATAGAGGTAACCACTTGACCCATTGTGTTTGTTTATCAGATACAAAACAACAAATATATCCTTCCAAAAATTTATTTACTATCTCAGTTTGACCATCGGATTGAGGATGATAAGATGAACTATGAGCTAATTGAGTACACAAATAAGAAAATAACTCCGTCCAAAAATTTCCAGTAAAAATGGGATCTTTGTCGCTCATAATAACCCTTGGGTTCCCATGTAGCTTTTGAATTGTGTCCATAAATGTATTAGCAACTATACTTGCTTTAAATGGATGAGATAATGCACAAAAGTGTGCATACTTGGTAAGTCTATCAACTACCACCATGATGACACTCTTTCCTTCGGACTTAGGTAAACCTATGATAAAATCCATTGAAATCTCCTCCCAACGTTGACTTGGAATGGATAAAGGTTGTAGAAGTCTCGGGGTCTTAATTATCTCAACTTTATTCTGTTGGCAAACCAAACATCTCACCACAAACTTTTGAATATTAGATTTAAGGCCATCCCAAAAAAATTCTTTCTTCACCCTGTGGTAAGTTTTTAAAAATCCTGAGTGTCCTCCTAAAGGAGAAGTGTGCAATTCCAGAAGAATATTTTGTTTTAGTTGGGAATTCTTACAAAGATATAAGCGATCTTCGTACCATAAGGAATCATTTTTCCAACTAAATGTATCAGATGTACTAGGATCTTGCTGCAACTTTTGAATGAGTGTCCATACATCTTTGTCCTTCTTCCATTCATCTCTTGCTTCTGTTATCCAATCTAGTTGGATAATAGAAATGGCACAAAGCAATGCTTCCACCTCTTCATTCTTTCTTGAGAGTGCATCTGCAACAACATTAAGCTTTCCCTTTTTGTAGATTATTTCAAAGTCATAACCCAACATCTTTGTGACCCATTTTTGTTGCTCTTCCGAAGATAGTCTTTGTTCCAAAAAGTGTTTAAGACTATCATGATCAGTTTTTACCTTGAAGTGTCTTCCCATTAGGTAAGTTCGCCATTTTTTTAGTGCATGCAGTATTGCTAACATTTCCTTCTCATAAATAGGTTTTTGTAAATACTTTACTTTAATTGGACGACTTTCAAAAGCAATGGGTCTTCCTTCTTGCATTAAAACAACACCAATTCCATTTCTTAAGGCATCACATTCCACAATAAAGGCTTTTGTGAAGTCTGGCGTAGCTAAGACCGGTGCTAGGCACATTGCCTCTTTAAGATGTTCAAAGGCCTTAGTTGCTTCAGGAGTCCATGAAAATGCATCTTTCTTCAATAATGTTGTTAGAGGTGCCGCTATTCTCCCATAATTCTTAACAAACTTGCGATAATACCCTGTTAACCCGAGAAATCCTCGCAACTTCTTTATGGTTGTGGGGACTTTCCATTCCTTAATGGCTTTAATTTTGTTAGGGTCTACTTTAACACCCTCGTGAGATATAATATGACCCTGATATTCCACCTCTTGTACTCCAAAGAAAAATTTGGATTTTTTTGCATATAATTGTTTCTCCTACAATAGTTTGAGCACCCTGTCAACATGTTCAACATGATCCTTCCAAGACCTGTTGTAGATTAGTATATCATCAAAAAATACTAGCACAAATTTTCTAAGGAAGGGTTTGGAAATGGAATTCATCAACCCTTGAAATGTAGAAGGTGCATTGGTAAGGCCAAAAGGCATGACCAAAAATTCATAATGAATGTCATGAGTTCGAAATGTTGTTTTCGGAATGTCTTCAGTCTTCATTATAATTTGATAATACCCTGAATGAAGATCCAATTTGGTGAGCTTATCGATCTCTCTATAATCCGGACACATGTGCCATGATCCATCCTTCTTGTGTACCAATACTACAGGAGTAGAGAAAGAACTTTGACTAGGTTGAATTATACCCGCCTCTAACAATTTTGCAATCATACATTTAATTTCGCTCTTTTGGACATAAGGATATCTATAAGGCCTGATGTTTAGAGGAACACTTCTTGGAATCAAATGAATAGCATGATCATGATCACGAATAGGTGGGAGTCCTTTTGGAGTTTCAAAAACCTTGGAATGATTGTCCAAGAATTTTTGGAGGTCTGCAGAAATAGATGATTTTGATGTTGGAACTTCTAGTGATCATAATTGTGCAATTATGCCTCTTTGTTCTTTCTTTAGAAGCTTTGTCATGACATTAGAGCTTATTATCTTTCCTGGCTTCCCTGCAATACCTCGTAATTCAACTTCCTTTCCTTCTGAAAAAAATTTCAAGAAAAGTTCTTGAAAATTAAAAGCTACCGTCCCCAAATATTGTAACCATTGTACTCCTAGTACAACATTAGCACCTCCCATAGGAATGGAAAACATTAGACTATTCAATTGGGGCACATGGAAATTTACAGAGCAGCTTGGAGAACATGTCTTCAGGTTTTATCATCGGCCTTTTATGGATGAGGCACCAGATCACAGGGCTGTTTGATCGAACAGCTTGAATGGGAGATTATTTTGGTATTGGTTTTATCTCCCATGGACTATCTACCGGCTATTGTATATATTTTCTTTTTTGCTATATTTTTCCCTGCAAGTTATGCAACGAACTTGTAGGCATGATAAATGTGGCCTAATATTTGTATCAGCAGTATGTATTTTGTTTTATTATGGTTGTATATTATGGACACTTGATGTTTTGAGATAGTTTACATAGTTTATACTACCAGCATATGTAACATGTAACTTATCATATTAATGAAAAGTTATGAATTTTTCCCTTATGAAGAAAAACACATATTCCCCCATGGTTAGCTTGATATTATGGCATTTTCTAGAGAAATTTATAGTTCCTCCATTTGCAACCATCACTTGACATTCTGGTGCTGGGTATAGGAAATAATTCAATTCCTTGGCTACCTTACAATGAATAAAATTATGTGTACTACTTGAATCAATCAACACTATTACCTTTTTCTTCTTGATATGTCCTTATATCTTGAGATTTTGAGGAGTGGTAATTCCTGCCAATGCATTACACGATATGGTCAGACTCATTTCTTCCTCTTCTTGGGTTGGCTTTTGGTGTATATCCTCTTCTTTTTCATTTTCTTCTTCCTCTTCACAATCTATGTAAAATAATTTCTTCTCAGCACACTTATGACCTTTAGTGTATTTGCTATCACAATTGTAGCAAAGCCCTTTTGCTCTTTTTTCTTCCAATTGTTGTGGTTTCAACCTTGTAGGTTGTGCAAATCTAGGAGTAGCAACACTTCCCTCTTTATAGAAGTGAGTGGTAGGCTTCCTTGTCGCCATAATTTTACATTCAATTTTTCTTGCCAACCTGAATGCCTTCTCCAATGAATCAGGTTCCAAAACGTGAACTTCATGTTGGATGTTATCCTTTAAAGTACCTATGAAGAGATCAACCCTGTGTTCCTCTAGAATATCAGTTACCCTTATATTCAATTTTTGGAAGTCCTCAATGTGCTCCCCCACTAAGCCCTTTTGTTTGAGATTTATCAATTGGCTAAAGAAGGTGTTGCTCTCTGTATCCTCATAATGTGCTATCATTTCCTCCGTAAAAATTGACCAAGTGACAATTTTTTTACGGGAGCAAAGCCATCGATACCATACAAATGTATTTTGTTCTAAATGCAAAGTTGCAATACGTACCTTTTGTGTGTTTTGCACATTATGGAGATCAAAATATTGCTCCATCTGTAGTATCCATGTTACAGGATCCTTTCCATCAAACTTCCTCATATCCATTTTTGGAATATAGTGGTTCTTCCCGCCAACATTAGATTTTATGAAATCATGATTAACATTTATTTTGTTCTCATCATGAGTTTCCTCTACTATCTTTTCACCATTAGGAAACATTTCTTGTATCAACTTTGTCAAACCTTCCATGTCTACTTTTAGATCATTCTTCATATTTTCCATTTTCTCATTGATCTTAGCTTCCATGTCATCCATCTTAGATTCCATGCCATCTATCTTAGATTCCATGCCATTCTTCAAACCATCCATCTTAGATTCCACGCCTTTCTTCAAACCATCCATCTTAGCTTCCACGCCTTTCTTCAAAACTTCCATGTCATTTTTTGTTGCTCTTGCGAGAAAGACATTTGTTGCACTTGCTCTTGTAATTTTGATATGTCATGTTGCCATTCTTCATCTTCATGAGTCATAGTAGAGATTTCTAAAGGCTTAATGGGTGTTGAATTATTTTTAGGGGCCATTTTAGAATCCAATACTAATATTTATCTTACAATATTCCCTTGGAATAAATTCAACTTGATTCTTCAAACAAGACTTATGCAATTCGGAAAAAAAATACACACCTTTTACTTGCTTTTGAGGAGCTCGATATTGAAATTCATTTATCTCTATAATTTTAGATCCTCAATATCTGAAATTCATCTCTGTAGTATCCCTATGAAGCTTATTTCAAATGCCACAGGTCTGATCTAATTTGGATTCTTCAAGGCAAATTTATGTCCAATCTCCCACAATGACCCAATTTTTTACTGGTTCAGTAGAGCAAACTTGTACGACTTACCACGTGTCAGAAGCCTCAAAAAGCCCTAACTTCTATAGATCATATCTCTGAAAATATTGCGAACCAATATCTGAAATTTTGTGACGATGTTCCTCAGGATTGTGGCTTAGCACTCTAAAAATTTCATCTTCTGAACCTTCTAGAAAAAAATTTATTACAAAAATACCACGATGACCTGTTTAGGTTAAATTCTGGAGCCTGCAAAATGCACAGATCATATCTCCGAAAATATAGTGAACAAAACTCTGAAATTTTGCGACGATTTTCCTTAGGATTTTTTCTTCGCACTCTAAAAATTTCAGATTCTGAACCTTCATAGAAAAAAAATTATAGCGAAAGTTCCACGATGATCTGTTTGGAGCAGTGAAACCCTAGAATCTCAAAGCTCTGATACCAAATGTTGTGAAACGAGCTCCAAAAAGAGAAGAAAAGAGATATCAATGCCTTAGAAATAATCCACTTCGAGGGGGAAACCTCCAATACATTACATGAATGAACAATTCTTGGATGATTCAAAGTACAAAACCTCCTTTCTATATATAGGAGTCCATGGGGCCACAATGTAATCCTAGCCGACCTAGCAAAAATAATTTAAGGGCATAATAATAACAATATGAGGGTTACAAGGGTACAATAATAATAATAAGGGGGTTACACTAACAACAATAAGGGACTATACTAGTAATATAGGGACCTAACATAATCCTTTATTCCTTGAATATTTCAAATATTGAATTATGAATGCACCGTTAAGGAAGAATTTACAATGCAACAAACATGGCTTATCATGAATCCATTTAAGGAAAATCCTCAGCAATTATTTATGCTCATCAACATTGTTGTATGTTTAAGACTACGAGTTCTTCTCATATCAACACAAGGCACCACTTTATTTATGGTACAACCAGACACATTTAAGGTCCATCATTCCAAGATGGAAGCACATGTGTTTACCATGTATTTTCTATGAAAGAGCCTGAAAGTAATGAAAAGACCCTACTATGAGGGCTCCAGTTGAACATTGAGATTTAAGAGTTTCTAAGGGCTTGCGGTACTTCTTGAATCCACTGCAACTTGATAGGAATACATATAATTTTTATTAAATTTCCCCTTGATTAAAGTATGATTTGGATCTTTTGTGTATGTGGTTGAGGCCCTCCATATATAAACATGGTGAAACACTTCATTTTCAATGAATAATTTTCTTCCATGACAATCAGAGGAAATTTCTTAATCTATATTAATATTTTCAAGGTTAATTGCTAATTTCTTTTGCTATCCAAACCATAGGTGTTTGGTCTTATGAGATCGATTATCTCAAATCTATGACATTGATCACCTCCTTTTTCCAAATTATCTTAGCAATTGGGGTGTCGAGTTCCAAATAAATATTATAGGAAAAAAACACATACAATGGTAGATATATGATGCAATGTTTGCTCAAATAGGTGACCATAAAGACACCTCCACTTACTAACAAAGATAGATTCCTTCCTCCACTAAAAATTTGTTTGTAGAATGTGGAGAAAATGAAAAATTTATGTAAATGTTAAAAATTAAAATACCTCTACACCAAGGAAATTAACTATTTCAATTTCTTTGGCTATTGATGATGTTACATGTGCAAATTACCGATAAAATCTAGACTGAAAAGGTGGGGAAGCATGCCAGATTCCAAGATACCTTGGTTATAAATTTGAGAAGGATAAGACATGGATAATTATCCCAAGTCAAGTTTAAAGGGGAGAACACGTGGAAGCATATAACATAAGTCGAAAACGTAGCTGAGCAAGATGCCCTAGAGGACATGGAAATTGATGATCTTGATTTGCCACCCATGAAAGATGCTTGGAACATAAGGAGAGAGATCTAATGGAATTCCCATAATTTGGTTTTGTTGTAGTATTTCAATCAGAAAGTCTCAAGAGAAAAACATATTTGGGTTAATTACCATATAGCGTTAGAACATTGAGATTGTAGTAGAGTTTAACTAGTTCTTTAAAATCAAGAGAAGAGTAGTAGTTCAAGAAATTAGCTTATAAAAGGCTGGTTAAGGAGATCGTGACATGGATAAATAATTTTGTGGTGGAAGAGGATTATGTGTCTGTTAATCGCCAACCATGGATGTGCAAGCACCAATGCTTGGAGGTGACCTAGAATGGATTAACTGATATTGAATAAATAAGGGAATAAGGTGCGATGGAGGAATCACATGCATTAAAGAGGGAAAAATAATATTTTAGTCAAAACGTTATAATTAAGAAGTGGTGGATGAATAGAACGAAGAGGATTCATCACAATACTATGGTAATGAAAATGAGTATTAATGAGGATGGAAAAATAGAGGCACAAGTAAAAGAGTTCAAAATGTTTCAAAGTTTTCAAGAGAATACCAAACATTTGTTCAAATAGGGGGATTTAATAATTGGAAAGAACTCAGAGAGAAGAATAGGCGGAGAGAATATGTCTAGAAATTTTGAAGAGAAAAAAAAGTGACGCCACAAGGAGGTGAGCATGTTCAATTAGATGGATCATGATTGTATAAAAGGAAGCCTAAGTTTGTAAGGTATTTATTAGCCTATGGAGAGAGATATCATCACAAATAAAGAAGAGGAAGAAACACTTAGTAATTTGTTCTAATTGTTTGAGCTAGAGGAAGGTCAAGTAGTAGACAAGATATAGCCTAACAAAAGTGGATCCAATTGAAACTAAACACCCTATGAATTTTAAAAGCATAGAGGTAATCCCAACTATTTAAAAAAAAATTGAATTGAAACCAATTTTTCTTATTAGTTTGGGATATAGTAGTAGTGAAAACAAAATGAAGGTAGGAATACAAGTAGAAGTGGCATATGTTATGTTTGAATTTTAGTTCAAGTTGGGGAGTAGGCCTAATGATTCAAACATGTCCATAAGGTTTTATATTGGTCAAAAATCCAACCAAAAATATGGTTATATTAGTTCCAAGAACTTTATAAAGGGTAATGGTGATAAAAAACGACATTGGTTCTTATGTGGATTCATCTGGAGGGTGAAAATGATTGCAGTGCTAGTTTCTAAGTTGATAAAATTCATAACCACATTTTTGGGGAAGCTTCTCTAATGGTGCATGAAGTTCATACAAATTTATCCCTAGGGTATAGCTAAGGCCTTGGACAAGTTAAAGGCAGTATTTATAGCTAATTTCTAGAGGCTAAACATTGAACAACAAAAAATAACTAAGCTGAAGGAGATTACGAAAATGATTGGAGAAAGTTCTTAGGAGTATGATGAAAAATTACAAAACTTAATCAACAAAATCTCCTATACTATCCATGAAACTCAACACAAAGAATGATATATAAGTTTTTTTCTCTTTAATAACGTACCATTAGTGCAATAGTCATGGGTGACATAGAGGGATGACTTATCTTAGGCCATAAGGATAGACCCTTGTAGGGTGAACATCCATTTTACTAAAAATTGTCATGCTTGGTAGGATCTAAGAGAGAATTATGTAAGGAGTTCCTTCTATGTAACCTTATTAATGAACCTTATTTTATATATTAATTGTAGGATGAACCTATTTTGTTATTGGAAAGAGAGAAAATTTCATAGATTTTAATGAATCCTTATACATTACCTACATTTAATGTGTTAACAAAAATCAATGGCACTAGGAGAGTGATGATATTCTGTTTTTGGCAGAGATATTTTATCTCTTCCTCCAATACTAGGATTCTTCTTGTATGTTGCAGAAGAAATGGAAATTCCCAATGGAGATCATTGCCTTCACAACTAAACCATTTATATTGGTGTCTTAGGCATAAAATTGGACTGTTTTTCTGCTAGAGCTACTAGATGTCATTTCATTGAGCTACAGTGATAGGTGAGAGCTATGCATAGCTCACTAAAGGTGTATCAAGAGTGTAGAAATTTAATACAAAATACATGTGTATCCTGGATTCTCCCAATCTAACAATATGCTACTGTTAAATACAAAATCGCTTCTACTAATCATTGCGGAATTTAAAACACAATCGCCAATCACAATATCATGAAGAAAGATCAATCACACATAACACAGATAATTTACTGGGGAGAGCTTATAGCTAAAAACCCCACTATATTCTATTATGTATTATATCATGGATGATGAAACAATTACATACAAAGCTCTAATCCAAGAGTCAATTGTCTCACACTGTCATACAAAAATTGGCAAGTCTCCAGACATCTTCCTCCACTACACATTCCTAACTGATAGAAATCCCTGACTGAGTGCAATACTACTTGCCTTGACTACGCAATCCTCATGGGCACATCCAATGTGTGTGTGATTGCATGTGTGCAATCGAATAATGTCACAACTGATAGTTTACTTCCCTTTCACCTAGAACTCAATTAGGTCTCCACTAGATCTGACATGCATGCAGTTAATAGTAGTAAATCTTCAGTTGCATGTGAGACCACTGATTGTGAATTAATTAATAATTAATTCACTTGATCTCTCACTACTGTATCTTTAGCCACAACTAGTATAACTGAGTTTAACTGACATAAATGAGTTAAATTACTTTACAACTTGCATAACTGCACTTCCAACTCTGTTACAACTTCGAATTGCTCAGTTACAACTAAGTCCACTTGCATGTCCCACCAACCAACCTCTTAACTTGAAATTCCTTTAGCTAACTGATTTTCCACCTTAGTTAACTATTTCCAAGTACTCATTGAGAATAGATTATTGTTTATTGTCCAACTAGTATTAAGGGATAATAATATTCGACATGCATCTGTAAATAGACATGCAATCTATAAATAGTATTTGCACATATAAATAGAATTTTCTCATGAATCTATAAATAGACATCCACCTAAAAATAGCCTGAGGCTCCATCCTAGTGTAGGTGCTTAATTTTCATTAAGAGCTTCTTGTTGAATCTCAAAAAAGAGGCTATTAGTTGTCAAAGATTGGAGATGCTCCCTGATGAGAAAAAAACATGGTGAAACCTAAGAAAATTCCAATGAATTTAATAAATTACAAGTAAACCTTGTGCTAGGTGGAAGATCCATTTAAAATTACAAGGATACATAACTTAACTAGTTGATTGAGAGGAAGTGAGTAAAATTATTAGCCCAATATGCCAAAAATGTATGGATTTTTTATGAAGTGATCATCTGCCACTGTTTAGGTTCTGAAAAGTGAACCAGAAATTGAATAAATAATGTCCAAGTCCTAGATGAATAGTTTATAGAAAGAAAATCTAGTAAGAAAAGAGCAGGGTAAATTCATCTATCTGTTACTAAGATAACCTCTTGAAGAGAGTCCCAAAACTATCTTTCTGTATTTTTACCATACCCATACCAGTGATGTTTGGATTTATTAATGACAGATCCATTGGTTTTCTATTTTCCATACTTATATTTAAGACAATCACCACCTTCCCCACCTCGACCCCCCACCCAGTTCCAGGCAACACTTGGATGATTACATCATTTTTTCAGTCCTACCAGCTAATAGGGACACCATCAGGACAAAATTCAGTAGCACCACTCTAGTAGAGCCAAGACCCATGAGATCCCAGGTGGGAGGGGTCTCTTGCGACCCCCCCTCCCAATAAGACCTTAAAAAATCCACCAACACAAATCCCAGGGTAGAGATCACCTTTCCAGAAGGTAGCCTCCACCCTCAGACAACAATATCAATCTATCCCACTGAGATGGAGAGACACACCATGGATTGGCTCTTCATCTAGTATTTTTACTCTATCATAAGTTTCTTCCCTTTGGCCTCAGATGGTAGGAGATGCACATATTAAGAGTTTGATAGCCCACATGCATGTAGTGCTTCCTCCACATCTTCAATAGAAAAAAAACAGTGAGCACTGAGGAACCTTCAACCAAGATGCCTAAATAGATTTTGGAACCAACCAAATAAAATCCTTGTCTAGTAGATTTTGAGGTGCATAAAATAGATTTTAACATCTATTAAGAGATTACAGATGCTTTTAGCAACTGTTTGGAAAAATAAATGATAAATCTAACTCAAAGGCACTAAATAAATTACATGGAGAATATATATATATATATATATATATATATATATATATATATATATATATATATATATATATATATATATATATATGTAATCATGGGTGGTTTGACTAGCCAGTTTCTTCCAAGTCTTTCACTGGTGGGCCAAAATGCATTTGGAGTTTAATTTAACCCACAAAATTCCATCTTGTCATGGTTGAATATTATATTTAACTAAAACATCTTGCAATGGTTCCATGTAGTGGCTCTTATTTTTGGGAGCCATCAGAATGCCTCTAACAGTGAAATTATATCTGCAAATGCAAAATCTACCCTTAATTCCCGACGAAGAACCTAACAAATATATATTCTAAGAGATGAGGGTTAGAAATTTTTTTAGATATATTTAAATGGGCACAAGAATCCACTTTCAAAGCTCCTCCAAGATTGTAGAAAAATTGTAGATAGCTAAAGTAGATAAATTTATCCACCAAAACTAGCAATAATCAGGGCCAACATTAGTAAATAATAGTGTTCTTTGCTACAACTCCAAATTCGTCATATGCTAATAAATGCTTAATTATAAAAGAGAGGCAGATCAGGAGGAGGGGTGGATGGTGTCTTTAAATAGAGTAAGGCTAGGGTTCAGGGTCTAAACCCATTCTTTATGGAATAATTGACACACAGGTCAGAGGTTGTATACAACCAATGAGTTTAGAGAGCTGGTTCAGGACGTATTTTTGGCCAAAATGGAATTTTTTTTTGAAGTGGTGGGTTCAAACTAAACTGACCAACTCTGATATTATGATAATGGAAATTTTTTTCTTGTAATAATGGTCCACTAATGAAATCATTAATTAGCAAAGGGATATTGAAAGTTGATCTCTCCCGAGATAGGTAAGCATGGCCATCATATCCACCTTAGTACCAAACTCCATTGATTCCATATTGTTTCTATACAAAATCATTTTGGTGGAAACATTTGTAGCTAGATCAACTTTAGGCTCTGTCAAATCTACAAGAAAACATTGGTCGATGTAGCATTAAAGTCTTTCATACATTACCTTCTCCATAGAAAAGTGATACCTGTGAGCAAACTAGTGCTTTATATTTCCTTGCCATGTTGTTTGAAAATCCATAAATCTCCTGAAATTATCGCTTTCTAGCTAATATGACAAACCATGAAGTTTTTTTATTCTAAAGTGGTCCATACCTACAGCACTCAACAACTCTACAACTATAAAATACACGTTTCTTTATTTCCTTTTTTTAAATGTAAGAAAACCCTTGAAATTATTGCATTCTAGCTAAGATGATCAAGCACGAAGTTTGCTTATTCTAAAGTGCTCCATCCCTACAACACTCGACGAACTCTACAATTGTAAAATACATGTTTCATTGTTTCCTTTGTCTGAAATGTAAGAAAACCATTGGTTAACCCTATTTTAATATTTTATGAATTGAATTGTTTACCCATACAACTATAGCATGTTTACACCACATACTATACACTCCAGATTTCATCTCCAATGTGGCACTAGATATTGTTAGCTGAGCAGATCCTAGGTGTCCTCACACACGAGACACCTATCTATGATATAAATTCTCTGGACTTAAATATTCCCTTTCTGGCATTTTTGGAACCTAGGTATTCCTCAGTGACCTCACGAAAGGTCTACTTGGGAAGTTCAGTCCCAAAGTATTGAGTATTCGATCCTCAGTTGGTTGTTGCATTTATCATTATATTCACTTCAAATTTTAGAACTCGTTACCTATGGGTGCTATGCTTTTGTAGGCATAGCTCTTTCTGTTTTGACACAAATGGTTTGGAATGATTGTTTCTATGTTGTGAAGCTGGATGGTTTGGAATTACTCTTTCTATGTTCTGAAGCCTTGCACATCACTGTGCATGACAATTTTCTTGGTGGAGACCAAGAAGATCATCCTATTTGCTGAGGCTAGGAGTTATCTATCCCAACAATCCGATATGAAAATAGTAAAATATTCTAGGCATAGGGTTAATCAACCCCACACAATCTGATATGCAAATAGAAATAGATATGCAATAGAAAGGGATTCAGTATAACAGTAAGGAAACCCATTATGAAAATAGCACAACTGCAGGGGATCCAGTACCACAACAAGGAAATTCAATGTGAAAATGGCACAAGATATGCAACAACAAGGGAACTAGTTACATACTTATTGCTAAAATCCTTGCCTACGACGACATGCAAAGACAACAATAGGAAAGAGAGTTTATTGCTCTAAAATTTCTATAGGTTTCTGATACTAACCTGTGTGTATATATATATAAATATATATATATATATCTGCTTGGTGTATCCCTCCTGATGTTGTCTCGTCAAGACCAAGCTCTCACCCTTGTACAACCAATTGCCTATTTGCTAACACTCTCCTTGCATTACCTAGGTTTTCTTCCTTTCTTCCTTTTTCCCTACTCTTTTGTTTCCTCTCCCTTTTATTCTCCTTGCAACATATTTCTAGTTAGGGCCTAGATAATTGGCATTTTCCTTTCCTTCGATTTGACCTCCTTCTCTGCCATAGAGCATGTGCAATTCACCTCTAAAATATTTTCTCGCCCTAGTGAATTGACACACAGATTGGAGAGAAGCCTAGCAATGTCTCGTCCCCTCGCTCAATGATCTCGTTTTTGGATCTCCACTCTTGTAATTGTAACTATAGCGGAAACCCAACAGTAAAATTCCGTCGCTAAAAATACTATAGTAGCAACAACCACGGTAAAATTCCCTTGCTGAAAAACATGTTGCAACCACCATAGTAAAATTCCCTTGCTAAAAACACTATAGCGGCAACCACCATAGTAAAATTCAATTGCTAAAAAAAATATAGCGGAAACAAAACAAAAAATTCCAAAATACCCCTTACGAATTTAATTAAAATGGAATTCAATAAAAATCGTTTAAAATTATGTTGAATTTTACCCATTATGAATTCAATTAAATAGTTCAAACTTGTGTTGTAAAAACCTAGAAGGAAAATTTTTATATCCCTTATTTTCTTATTTTTTTATACTTTTATGTGACCCAACCTTTTTTTTATAGTCATAACCTATTATTTATTTAAATTTGAGTAAGGAAAATTCATTTGTGAGGTACAGGTGTTAGGATATGCCTTGTGTATTAGTTATTTGCATGTTTATTCTTAATTTTTGAATGTGTCTTGAACATTATGTTGACATTTATGGTGGGATAATGAAATTGGTATTGGACGCACGCTTTTTTTTGTTGGAGTGAGGGCACTAATATTTCAAGAACTTCTTTTCTTTGTAGATTGTCTCCTAAAACGTTTTTTCTAAGAGATATTTATTCAAGTTATCATACTTTCGTTATTGGACTTTGGATTCAATGTGATGAATTTTATTATTGGTTTCTACATTTTTTTTTTTTTTTTTTTTGTGTGTCCTTAATATCAAGGGTCCTGTTTTCTCTTGGGTTTATGTTGTAGCTACTACAACAACCCCAAATGTTTTTGACTCTTACAAAATTTTGGTGACACTCCATACTTGATTTCTTATCTCCCTTTGTCTTTACTTTCCCAAGGTAAGATGACTAATTGAAAATTACACATGTATTAGCTAAATGACCACATAATTTATACAAATCCTTATTTAGTTCTTTGAGTGTTGAGAAAATTGTTGGTTTATTATGTTTTCATGCAAAGCATGGAAATAATGAAGACAAAATGGATAGTGGAGGGAGTGGTGGTGCTTGAAGACATTATAAAGGGGGATGAAATGCAAGGAATTCATGCCTGTAGAATAAAGAGTCTATAATTGACCTTTTCATAAGAGAATTGTTTGGGATTGTCTCCTTTATATTGTAAATGTTGGAGCTTGAATTTTTTTTTGATTGTTTGGGTCAATGAATCTGGGGATTCCACCAATGTACATATGGTAGTTATTCCTATTTTGTTTGTCTGTACCCAACTCAATCACCCCCATCATTTGTATCTAATGGTGGGTTTATTTGCTTGTGAGGGAGAAATTTAAAGCATAGTGGAGGCAGTGGTTGCACTTAAATCCTTAAATACATTATAAAAAGGGACAATACACAAGGATCTCATGCATACATAATGAATAATAAATAGATCTTGTGAACTTCCCTTAAGAAGGAAGTGATGGGATTTTTCTCTGCCTAGTTGGCTTGGATTCCTAATTATGGATTTTACAATATTACATTTAAGTCATTTGTGAGTGATGGCAGGGGACATATTTCTGTATTTTGTAGGGAAGTGACAAGTTTTGGTGAACAACATTCACATTAAAAGGTAGAATGAACAATAATTAGATCATGTGCATGGCCCTTGAGAAGGATGTGATGGTACTCTATTCCGCCTATTGGCTTGGATTCTTGATGATGGAAGCTACGAATATTAAATTTAAGGCATTTGTGAGTGATGGCAGGTGAAATTTTTATGTATTTTCTAGGGAAGTGACAACATTTTGTGAACAACATGCACATTCAAAGGAAAAATTAAACTCTTAAATAAGGAACATTTCTGATTACTTGCATGGGTAAGAATGAAGAACTTGTGCTTTTTGGTAAAATAAAATTGGCATATTTGAATTAGTGGTGTTGCTTGGGTTAGGACCATGTTGTCCTTTTCCATCAGATGTTTGGGTTTGTGCATGTAGAGTCTCTTTCCACTTTCAGATGAAAGAGTAGTAACAGGGTTGTTGATGTTTTCATGTTGCATATAGAATAGCTTTGTGTGCCTTCCAAATGAACTTCCTTTATTAGAGGCAATGTATATGTTTGATATGGAAGTTATATGTTCTTAAATTGTTGTCGTCCAAAGATTGAGGTTTGACAATCATCACATTGATCGGCTTGTTTAAGCATTAGAAGTCTTAAAACCCAAATTGTAGTAGTATTTCTAGTAGTAAGGGATGAGAAGGTCCATTTCATCCCATTAAGTGACTTTTCAGGTCATCTAGTAAATATTAGTTATAATTGTTTTGGATCTGAAAAGTATATTTCCTTATGTAGATATTTTAAATAAGAGGTATTGCTTTCCATCTCATTGATCCCCTCATTCAAGCATTTGCTAAAATGTCTAAGAACATTGCTTCCATATTGTGATGAATATGTTGGTGATTCTTAGACATGCCAAGTTCCACTGTTTTATTGTGCCCCAAGCTATAAAGGTTCTTCTCCATGAGTGAATTTCTATGTCCCGAATAAGAATGGCTATGCCTCAAATGAGAAAGTGTGTGTCCTTAATGAAAATTTTTATGCTCCAAATGAGAATAATTGTGTCCCGAATGATAATGGATATGCTCCAAATGAGAATGTTTGTGTTGAGAATAAGAATGGGTATGTAAATGCTTGTTTCAAAATGTTGATTATTTTCACTGGTGTTCACAACATAGTGAGACATACATGCAAATTTTGTTTCTTAACTCTTTAGAGCACCATTTTTTCCCTAAATCATTATAATACTGCATAATTAACCTAATATTGTGCAGTAACCCCAACCTCCTTTTTCCCCAAGAAAGACATCATGAATTGTCATTATTTTTGGCTTGAAGTTACGATGGTGGACTCAAGGGAAAAATTATCTTGTGATCAACAAATTCCTCTTTCATATGAAAAATTCCCACCATGTTAGGCTTTCCCAACTCAACTTCTCAATTAAAAGGGATTCTTCCCAAAGCTAGAGCTTTGTAGTAAATGCAAGAGGAATACCCTATCTAGAGCTCTGAGAGGAATACCCTCTCTAAAGATATATAGTAAATGCGAGAGGAATATCCTTTTTAGAGCTCTGTAGAAAATTCAAGAGGAATACTTCCTTCCATTTTTCTTCGCAAATGGGAAAAATCAGGTTGTCATGGTTTAAATTTGAAGAAATACACAATAAATGGAATGCATGAGAACATTCTGTAGTGAATATTACATGGTGTGAAAAAAAAATAGAACAATGATTAGAAATTGATGTGAATGCAACAATTTGAGATTAACAAGGATGAATAGATTTAGCCTCTCTGTGAATGTCATAAAACACACTAAGGTTGAAGATTGGGGGTTTTGTAAATTCAAAAAACCAAACCTCACTTTCACTTGAGGACCATTGTTGTGAAATGAAAAATAAAACAATGATAAGAAATAGATGTGAATGTAAGAATCCCAGTTTAACATGGATCAATAAAATTTAACCTCTATGTGTATGTCATAAAACCCACTGAGTTTAAATATCGATATGTGTAAATTGAAAAAATGAAGTGATAAATTGCACTTGAAAGAAATCCACTCCTAAGAAATTAGCCCATCGGTTTCCTGTAGCCTGGTGACACATTTTCAGAATGTTTAAGAGTGCATCAGAATTTTCTACGTAGGCTTTGGGTACAATGGGCTGATCTAGGGAGAAATTATCGAGAACCAACAACTAGGAATTTGAGCTTAGATTCTTGATTCAGGGTGATTAGTTCTAGATCCTGATACCAAACCAACATCCCCATGTACCAAAATATTTTCTTATCAATCCCTACCTTTACATCATTAAAGGAATGGGATAGATTTTGTAAAACTTACATTTATTTTCCACCGCATAGTTCCACTGATAAGAGATTCCCTCTAAGGCCTCTTTGGAAGATATTGAGGTGAATACTATAAGGTGATAGTTTTTCATGATCATGTCGCTCATAGTGGGTCAATCATTGCCATATTTTGGCATGGCAGAAACTAGGTACTAATACTTCATCAAATCAGCTTTAGTGAAGACTTTGGTCAAACCTTTGGTATCTTTGAAATAGTCCTATATTAATATGGTGATGATTTCATATGGATTGGTTGCCATAAATGCCTAAATATCCATCAATGTATTCACAACTAACATCTGTAATAGAACCGTATTCCAAATAAACAAAATATTTAAATGTTGGTTTAGTTAAATTTAAACAAGGTTGACAAAATCTTTAATCAATTGTAATATATCAATGTATTTAATTCTTGACTGTTTAGGTTCAAATATCGTAAATGAAATATACGTCAATATGAGTGAGGCTCATTTAACTTTATATCCAAGGCTTTAGTTTCATCAATTATCATCAATATTATTGAGCATTTGGGTAAATTAAAACCTCCCGAATAATGTGGAGCTGGAGGTATGGTGCATTCATTTACAAAAAAATAACACCCTAACAACCTGAATAGCACTTCGAATGTGGAAAATTATGCTCGAACATATTTAATTAAAAAAAAAAGTTATAGTAGCTAATAAAGAAACTTGGGATTTTAACCTACAAAAGTTGTGAAATTGTAGAAATTTCCTCTGAAGGAATGACAGAGCCAAAAAAGATTCTTATTATCATACTTGTCCAAAATTAGCCCTTTAGCACCATTATGAAAAAAAATCCCAAATTAAATAACCTAATTACTTGAAGTCTTCACTAAATTCCCAATGATTCAAATACCCTAATTGCCCTGAAATATTTTATAGGCCATACATACATTTAACTGATCTGTAACACTAACTTCATAGTTATTGTAAGTGAATCTTTGGACACCTGTCTACGATTCTTCTTTGACCATTGCATAACATTGTGGGTCGCAAGCCAAGATATTTATTGA
Organism: Pinus albicaulis; assembly: GCA_034641835.2. Lineage (NCBI taxonomy): Eukaryota > Viridiplantae > Streptophyta > Pinopsida > Pinales > Pinaceae > Pinus > Pinus albicaulis. The sequence goes on from MU968450.1 coordinate 8,659,633, forward strand.
AGACCATGCGACACAGTCACTATTATTTGTATAAATATCATGGACTTGTTTTGAAAAAATAAGGGAGAAACAAATGAGAATGCCCTTTTATTTCCTTGATTGATTCTAATATTATTAAAACAAAAATAGCAGATGTGGGCTATGTGACTTTATCCCATGACCTGGAAACTCCCACTAGAACAACTTGCTACTATGCCACTCGCGGGAAAGAGAACAATTGCAGCCATGAACAAGACAATGCATCATTTGCAAACACATGACATGTGTAATTCTAAAAATCCTAATATCGGTCCTCAACCTTCTTAATCTAGAGTGGGGAGATGATGGAACCAAACCTTCAATCAACGGAACATTTTCAATATTCCTCACCTTTGGGCTCGCACTAGTGTTTCATTGCAACTATGGGTTTCACTGAGACTAAGAACACATCTGGGGACTCAAAATCGAGACAACCGATGAAAGAGAAGACTAAAATCAAATATAGGAGATGAAATCTCGGAGTTGTGAGATCTTGCCATGTGGTAAAAAATTATTTGATAGAGGAGGACGAAAATCGAATGCTCTTATTTGACAACTTTTCTCAACCAAAGGTCGTAGAGGAACACCTTCGGTCTAATTATATTTTTAGAATGTGGTATGTATATTGTAATTTTTTTGAAATCAAACTATATTTAATTTATCACTTTTATGTAATTTTTAATATAACTTTAAAATAAATAAAAATGAAATTAAATACTTTAAAATAAGTTAAAAATATTCTAACTTTCCAAAATGTTATAATTTGATTTTAGAATTAATTAAAAAACTAATATAATTAACATATTCTAACTTTATATTGAAAAATAATTTATCAGAGAATGAGCTTTGCTAGGGTTTCTTCCTGTCAGCTCTAAAAATATTATGCAGTGTCAGTCCTTACAACCCTAGACGTAATCTCCATTCACTAAATTCCGATAGTCTGGATGAGTGAGACAGTTGAGAGGGGAGAGATCCCCTCCTACCGTAATGTTGGAGCTAAAGAATCAAGCAACAAGGAAGGGGCATCAGTGGTGACTAGCTATGAGGGAGGAACCAAAGGAAATCTAGTAATGGCGGCTCAGTGACAAGCACAGATCAGGGGCCAATGCTTGCCACATGCAGCTAAAAAATCAAGATTTGTGATTACCGCAAGTTCATGAAGGACCATACCATGATCTATAAATTTATCGACATTTGGCCCTCGAAGAGAGATCCCATGAAATGGATCTAACTAAAATGGTAACCAAAAGGGCATATTTACCTAAAATTCGGTGCTCAAGGATTTTTAACAGTGATATTTCCTAGCCTTGAGGATAAGGAGAGAGTTTTCAAAAATGGGCCATATTTATTTTATAACGTTGATCTCTTCATGTGTTATTAGGAATAATGCTACAACCCAGACCAGGAAAAATTCATGGAAACCCTAATTTGGGTGAGCATATTTTCTCTTCTTGTCGAATTTGGTATCCATAAATACTGGAAGGAATTGGTAATTCCATTAGCATATTTGTTAAAGTAGTTGATTCCACTCCTCAAGGTATCTACACCTCATATGCTCGAATTTGTGTCTATGTGAACATCACAGAACCCCTCCTTGAATTCATCGAGCTATAATATCAAGATAAGGTATGGAAACAACCCCTGCACTATGAGCATATAATGTTTCACTGTCGAAAATTCCATGAATATAGAAATTTGTTTAAATATTTCCCTTTGAATAAAATGGGAATAAGGAACCTGAAAAACCTCAAAAAAAATCATAATCCCTAGGATGATCAAGAAGGTTTTCAAGAGTTTACTAAAAAAAAGAGGAACAAAAAATCACTATTGGAAAATGTTAAAAAAAGCAGCAGAAAAATCCATCCAATAACAATATATATGGAGTATTGATGGAAGATAACGAGACTCTAAGGGATCCATGCCAACACAGTAACACTAAAAATGTCAGGGTTACACCCAAAGGAACCAATAAATCTGAAAGTAAAGCTAAGGAAGAGCCCTCGGATTGGGAGGACAATGAAAGACCCAAGGACAAAGAAAACATGGAGATTGATGGAATGAGAGAGGAGCTGAGCACAGAAGAACATGTTCTTAAGAGGCTTTTGAATGAATGGTAGAATCTGCATGAAATATTTATTCCACAAGATAAAAAAAAAACTTTATAGAGACACTTTTAAGAAATATAAAGCCAAGAAAATCCAAATTTACACGAATTAGCAAAAGCACCTTGGATCCTAACCAGGCAATAGCCCAGATCAAGGAACACAAGGGAAAGGGGGAAAGAAACTAGGTCAAAAGAATTTGTAGGAATTGATCCTGATGGTTGAGCATTTACTAGTAAATTCAAGAAGGGTGGTACCGCTGTCGGTAGTATTCCACCAAATTAGTAAATATTCTCAATGATAATCATCTATTGGAATGTGAGAGGCAAGAAAAGAATCTTAAGGAAAGAATCAAATAGGAAATATAGAGCATTATGGTGCTTCAAGAAAATAATGTATTTGAGGATCAGTTGAAAGAAATTGTTTGAGGAATAGAGACTCATTATGAGGTTATGACCTTAGATTCTAGAGGAAGCGTGGGAGGTCTAGTTATCCTCTAGAATACAACAGAGATAATATTTGACGATTGGGTTAGCCTTCCACGGATCCTCTCAGGGAGATTCAAGCATATAGGAACCCGAGATTAGGCGTTATTATCGATTGCTTATGGCCCCCACATTCTAGGAGAAAAAAAGGATTTCCTTCATAATATAGGAAAGCTTAGAAGTCTATGCTCAGAGGAGCCTTGGATAATCGGTGGAGACTTTAACCCAAATTCCTCAGCTGAGAAGAAAATGAGTAGGATAAGTAGAATGGATTCGAAGATGGAAGCGTTCGGAGACCTGATTATGGAGCTCAAGTTGGTAGATAGCCAAACCATTAATGGTATATATACATGGAATAATCAACGAGGGGAATCTCTTCAAGTTGATTCATGCCTAGAAATATTTCTAGTGTCGAAAGAACTAATAAGTAGGGATATATTTCTTGAAGCTTCAATCCTTCCTTGTTTGGAACAAATCACTAGATGATTAGGTTGGAAATGGACCTAAAGTTTGCACCTAGAAGCAAGACTTTCCCATTTAAATATTTTTGGCACAAATTTGGTGGAATTCCAACACTACAAAAGGTAGGAACCATATTCATACTTTCCAACTCAAATTGAAATACCTCAAACAATAAATAAAACATTGGAACCAGTTTGATTTTGACAGTATTATGAAGGAGCGACGACATATTCAATACAGAATTCAAGGGATCCAACAAATTATAATCATAGAAGGTCGGTCAAAGGAATTCGTAGTGGAAGAAGTTCACGTATTGAATCAATTCGAGGAAAGGAGGAAACAAGAGGAGATCCTCTAGAAATAGAAATCCATATTCTAGTGGCTTAGGGAAGGTGAGAGGAATATGAGATTCTTCCACAATGCCATGATTCAACATTGGCAACATAATAAAACATTCTCCTTGAAGGATGCTACTCAAGATCACCTTATATGGCATGAAGAGATGGAAGACCTTCTGGTGGATCAATTCCATTCCCTTCATTTGAAACTTGTTCCCAATCGATTGAAGGTTATTCAAAGAATAATTTGACATAGTCCTCACTTGGTCAGTGGGGATTAGAACCTTGCTTTGATGAGGGCGGTGACACTAGAGGAAATATAGGAAGTGGTCAAAGGTATGCCCATAAATAAAGCTCTCAGACCAGTTAGATTCACAACAAAATTCTTCCAAGTTTCTTGGAGCTTCATAGGAAGAGATATGCTGGACATGGTGGAAGAATCTCTAAGGACACAAAAGGTACATCCTTGTCTCAATTATACTTTTATTTCGTTAATTCCTAGATCAAACGATTCTGAGGATCCATAAGGTTTCAGAAATATCTCCCTTTGTAATGAAATTTATAAAATTATCTCCACCATTATGGTGAAAAGTTAAAAACATCTTTTTCCGAGTATCATATCCATGGAACAAACTGGTTTTGTTGAAGGCCACCAAATTTTGGATGGAATCATCACTTCCTAAGAAGTTGTCCAATCTCTTAAACAACATAAAATACCTGGTATGTTGATGAAGCTAGAATTATCCAAATCCTATGATTACCTTAGTTGTACCTACATCCTTAGTATCATGAAGGCTAATGATTTCTATTTAGATGGATCAACTGGGTCTCCTCCCTCATTTATTCACTGATATTTTCGATCCCGATCAATGGATCCCCTTCCAGATCCTTTAATCCATCTAGAGGTATTAGGAAAGGAGATCCGATGTCTCCCTTTATTTTCATCTTGGTTGGAGAAGGCTTGGGAAGATATATCAAATCATTGTCCCAATCCTCTCATCTCAAAGGCCTTCATCTATGGGGTAACGATCTCTCTATTTCTCACCAACATTTTGTCGATGATATCACGTTGTTTTGTTAAGTCATCCTCTATGAATTTAGAAAAGTAATAGATATACTTCATGAGTTTATGCATGCCTCTAGAACCCTGATAAATAATCATAAATTAAACATTTTATTTTTCAATACCCATTTTCCCATCCAAACCTTCCTATCTCTCTCCATATGCTTTAGTATTGGATCACTATGAATCAAATATCTGGGTATGCCTTTGGTTATAAATTCCTTAAGAAATGCCTACTAGAAAGATCTTCTTCTGAAAATCCAATCGAAGCTCAATGGGTGGGCTTTTAGGGCCCTAAATCTAGCTAGAAGAGAGATTATTATGAAATTTAATCTACAATCCATTATTATCTACCAACTCTCAAGCGTGGAAAATCCAAAATCATCGTGTATTTCCATGACATATATTTTCAAAAAAATCGTCTAGAGAGGAGCCTAGAAGGCTAATAAATGGGCCCTGAGTTCCTAGACCAATGTTATAAAACCCAAATTGGAAAGAGGTTTAGGTCTTACAGATCCGTTGATCCTAAATCAAGTTATGGGGGCTAAGTTGTGACGGATATGGTTAAAGGGTGGCTCTGAATTGTGGAAGAATATATTGCCTAGAAAATATAGAATGATGGGTTCATTAGGAGGAAAATTAAGAAATTTGATTACCCCAAAGGGCTCATCAACTTGGAATTTGAAATATAACAATAAATATCTAATTAGACATCATATGGGAGATAAAGGATGGGAAAAACACCTTTTTTTGGCAAGAATCATGGTAGAAGAGAGGGAAGTTTTTCAACAAGAAAGACCCAGGAGATATCTTCCTTTTTACGTGATCGAAATCTGGATTATGGGAAAAAAAATTGTCCAATATTAAAAGTACTCGGAATTTCACTAAACATGAATGAAATCAACATTCCCATCGCCAGGAATCCAACGCAAATCATTACGTCGAAAACTGAGTTTGGATGAAGAATTCATAGCTTGCTGATCACCGTTCAAAACAGGCAATTTTTATAAGAAAATTGTAGAACAGTGACACGTTGAAGACATGGCAACCCAGTCAGCACTGTAGGTATATTTAGGGAATATTCTTCAATTTTTTTTGAGTGGCACTGTGACAAGTTTCACAACCAGATTTGCCAGGTTTGGTTTGAGAAGGTGAAATTTCCTAATGTCCTCCAAGGTTGAATTTGGGTTCATCATGAATTATTATGTGTTAGAATTATTTTTTTATTATTAAGGTTGGATGTATATATATATATATATATATATATCCAAACCTTACATTACAAAATCCAAATTATTCCAAAGTTTGCATTTCGTTATATCCAAAGTTCAATGGGTTATAAAACTATGGTGGGTGGCACGTTTATTAAAGTTTGGGTTATGAAATTTAAATGGTGGGTAGTGCGTATTTAAATGGTGGCCAAAATGTATATAGGATTGGCAGAGCATGGGTCGAACCCGTGACCTCCCCCTCCTAACTCTATGCCTTACCAATTGGCCAATGTCGTGTTCCTTGAAAAGAAACATGCCCAAATAGTATTTAAAGAGTGGCTTGTTCTCTGATGGTAGAATGGAAGGGCCCAACCCTCCTCCCATATGACCTTTCCACGTGACCTCGCACCAAGTTCCCAAACACAACGCGCTTAGTGCGCAATTAAGCCAGCTTATCCGCCCTTAACTACTGGATTAGCATTAATTAACCCAACACTTATTTTGGTAGAGGTTTTGGTAGTGCCTCCTGTTGTCGACAATTATTGTCTCTCCTAGAGACAGTCTAGAGTTGCCATAGACCAGTGCCTAGGACATCTTAGCATAGCAAGGAGCACATAATATAGCTTGGGCTGTCAATCCAAAAATCTCTTCTGCTATCTCTTGTAAAACAAGGAAATTGATTAAATGGGACCAGAACTTACAGAAATTTCCACAGGGAAAGTGATGTTGTAGAAACAAGATGCAAAGCTCCAACACAAAAGCATCAAAAAATTAAGAGACAATTTACTGTAAAGAGGGCCGATTCAAATAATACGCCATAGAAATCAAATTATCAGAAGGAGTATGGAGTGAAAGAAATATAAGAGGATATTAGTTAACCTTAGTCTGATACCCAGATACACAACAGAACCATGTATGGGCTTATCAATTTAAGAATCCATACATGATAATGGCGTTTTAAAAGCACCCTCCCAAAGCAACTAATATAGCAGAAAGATGGATGAAATGAACATGAAACACTATACCATGCATGAGCCTATTTAAAGCGCTTGACTGATTTAAGTATGGGCATCAACTAGGATGAATCCTTACCAAACCAGTGAGCCACTCGCATTCCAAAACATGATACAAGAAGATAAATGAAATGGAAAGAGATATTGTATTAACACATAAGAGAAAATTACATACTGTGAAATATCAAAGACCGGAATCCTCATTACAGATAGAACTCCTCCTCACTGAGACCCTACGGGCTCTGAGCCTTCATACAAAAGCCTTACAGAATGTATACAAAAATGCCTTTCACTGCACACTTCTTTGATAGAAATCTGGAACCTTTTTCATGTCTTTCTTCTGGAGCTTTATAGGAGAGGTAGAAAGCTCCAGAAATGAGGTAGGTGATGCTCATTTAATTGGCTTAATTTAAACAAAATGGCGGAAAACCTTCGCGCTTACACTGCTGGATGACCACGCTGAGTTGTGTGTACTCCGCTGCTGGCAGAAATAAATGCACTGGGTAGAAAATCTCTTCAGGAACACGGTATAAATAGAAATTCACATGAACATCCTGTCCTTTCCTGAAGAAAAATCAGCTGAAATAAACCTTGAGGGCATTTTTTTAAGTGAAAAGATCTTTCTAGTGATATGTAGGGTCTTCGATCTGGTACTTTGCCTCCAAAAGGTTATGTTACAGTGCAAAAGTTCTTAAATGCATGTCTCTAATCCCTTGTTCTTCACTGATATTCTCTACCTGCGCCATTAATTATTCATCTGCTCAACCTGTGCATTTGAATGACCTCGGAGGGTTTGATAGATTTAAATCCTTGCTTTCTTTAATAGTGGTCATATCATAGCGGCTCCCGGATCTCTTTCATAAATTTTGGTCCTGAAACGCAGTCCTGTCATGCATTCTCGGCTTCTGTAATAGAGGCGATGAATCATGATAATTCTCCGCCAAGGAAAACCTGCAAAACCACAAACTTGTTAAGAAAATCAGTGTACGGGAGAGTGGATGCAGTGGAGATGGCGGGGGCGACGGAGCGACGTGGCGGAATGGTGGAAGCATGAAGGGTGACGATGAAAAAAATACAGTGGGGTGACAGTGAACAGACAGTGTGGAGGTTTATAACACAAATGCTAAAATATGGCGCGTAATGTGATATATGAATGATGGAGGAAGACACGATAGACACATGGGACGATGACGGGGATATACGAAATACAGGTGGAAGTACATCATGGAGGAAGACCCAGTCAACCAATAGGTTTTACAAATGATTTGAGCCACACGATCATAAGACAAGATAAATGGTCCAAAATGCGTTGGAGAGCGATGGAGAGGTGGGCCCGTGGCACCACACGCCTAGATTAATATCCGTGAAATTATATCAAACGACCGCCGTTGGACGGAGCTCTTTGGATCAGACGGCCATGGCGAATTCCGCTGCATGTCTTTGGTTGAACCTTAACGCACGAAATAGAGCGATTTTAAAATCGAACACCGGGACACTTGGCAAGAAGCGTATTGAATCGCTGGCAGGAGGAGGAATACCGCCCGCCTGGGATAGGTGGTGCGGAATAAACCAGCCGGTTTTGAGTAGTGAGCGCAGGTGCGGGGACCACCAGACAGGGACTGGTTGCGGATCGTCGATCTGTGGCATGATCGGACGACACAAAATGCACCCGATGGCATTTAAACGATGAGCTCCTTTTGTTCTAGCACAGGGTTATGCGACCGGGTCACGTGAAAGTCTGGCTGTAGGGGGCTAAGCCGAAAAGGGCTCGGATTCAAATCTTTCAAAAGCGAACCTTTCGGCCTTCGATTATGAAATCTGAGTGCGGAGGAGGGCAACGATAAGCGGAAAAAGGATCTCTTAGGCCACTGTAGGAACTTTGAAAGGTTCAGAAGGGGCTAATGGCCAAAAATTTGAATTAAGGGGCTAACATGTACAACATCGGCTCCATCTGGGGACGACATGTTCCTCCGTGGACATGTTGAGAACCTGCAGACCATCTGTTTATCTTTCTGTTAACTATGCTATTCGACCCTGCTGCATTTCTCTTCACAATTCGTCAGCACACATCCCTTATTGAAACAAGAACTGAAACAAAACTTATATACAATATGGTACATCAGGCTTGCTCTACCTGAATCATAATTGGAAGTAGGGTTTTAGAAATTGGCCGTTTACAGGGGCATCTGACACGTCACCCTGTAAATTCTCCAATATGAACGTGTTATTGCCTCCCTACTCCACAATCTTAAATGGACCAAACCAGAGGGGGTCGAATTTGCCGTTCTTTCCTTTTTCAGCCCTCCAGACATCCCACCTGAGCACTAGATCGCCAACCTGCAGCTTCCTGTCTTTTGCATGCTGATCAAAAATGTTTTTCATTTTTTCTTGATATTCAGCTAGCCTCTGGTTCACTAGGTCCCATGTTTCCTCTAATTCTGTCAATTGATTGGTTCTTCTGATCATATCATCAGGTCCCTCCTAACCTTCTTGCATGAAACGTGCCACTGGTAAGGCCAGCTGCACAGGAAACACAGTTGCTTGTCCATATACCAATTCATAAGGAGATTTCCCAGTTGCTCTCTTACTAGTAATTCTATTTGCCCATAGAGAAATTTCAATTGGGAATCCCAATTCTTCTGATTTTCATTGATAGTCTTCTTCAAGGCCCTCACCAGGGTTTTGTTGGAAGATTCTGCCAAGCCATTCCACTGTGGATAGTAAGCTGTGGAATGGTTTAGTGCAATATTATACTGCTGGCAGAAATTTACAAATTTTGCAGATTTGAAGGCCTGTGCATTATCAGTCACTATTCTGGCAGGACAACCAAACCTGGATATGATGTTTTCTTCCATGAATTTGATGATGATAGTGTCAGTAGCATTCCTTGCAGGTATGGCTTCCACCCATTTTGTAAAATAATCTGTGGCTATTAATATCCATTTATGTTGTCCACTTGATGGGGGATGTATTTCTCCAATAAAATCTATTCCCCATTGTTGAAATGGCTCATTCTCACGAACTGGAATCAAGGGCAGAGCTGCCAATTTCTGTCTTTCAACAAATTTTTGGCACTTATCACATGCTCTGACCTAAGTAAAAACATTTCCAAATAATTTTGGCCAGTAGAAACTAGCTTTCAGTATTTTATGAGCTGTGGCCCTCCAACTGTAATGGCCTCCACAAATTCCTTCATGAAATTCCACCATTATACTTTCTACTTCATCCTCTGTGAGGCACAATAGTAGTATGCCTGAAGGATCTCTCCAATATAATTGGCCATTAGCAACTATGTACTTTTGAGATTTCAGCCTCAAAGCCCTGTATTTTTCTTTATCACAGCTGGGTGGACAGCTAAGTGTCAAAAGATATTCAGCTATTTCTTTGTACCAAGGACTAATAAGATATTTTATATGTGATTTTTGAGTAGTCACCTCCAGTCCTTGCTGTTCTTTTTCATTTTCAGATTCTTCATTTGAAAGCATAGACAGGTTTATGCCCAGAGCTTGATAGTTAGATTCTGATAAAATCCTTGCTAGCCCCTATCCTTTAATTAGCTTAGTAGGTTTGATATCCAAATCATATTCCTGTATTTTTGCAATCCATCTCCCTCTTTTCCCTTCACTATCTCACTGAATGAGAATGTCTTTAACAGCTGCAGTAGGGACATATGTAGTAATGTGGGATTGCAAAACATACATTCTAAAGGCTTTGAGGGACTTTACTAGGGCATATGCCTATTTTTCTAATATATTATATTTCAATTCAGCATCATGGAGCACCTGAATAAAGAAAGCTATAGGCTTCTCATATCCTTCTTCATTTTTCTGTAATAACACTCCAGCTACTGTATGTGGTGATGCAAAAGAAAAAATCATAAATGGCTTTGCATAATCTGATCCAGCTAGCACAGGAGCTTCAGAAAATGCTTGTTTTATCCTGGTGAATGCCTCTCTGGATTCCTGAGACTATTTTACTTCATTTTTCTTTTTTAGCATATCTGTTATATGCCTAACTATCTCAGCGTAGTTAGGAATACATCTTCTTAGGAAATTTATTCAGCCTAAAAATGCCTGTACTTCTTTTTTATTCCTGGAAAGAGAAATACCATTTATGACTTCTACTCTTTGGGATCTATCCTTACCCCATCTTTAGTCACAATGTGTCCCAAAAGTTTGCCTTCCTCTAATGCAAATAAAGAATTTTGTGGGTTAAGAGAAAGGCCATACCTTCTGCATTTTTCAAAAGTTCTTCGCAAATGCTCAATGTGTTCAGCATCATTTTTTGAAAACACTGTAATATCATCAAGGTACACTACCAAAAATCTATCCTGCTCCCCCACAAAAGCAATATCCATAGCCCTCTGAAAAGTAGCTCCTGCGTTAATCAGTCCAAAAGGCATCCTGGCATACATGAATGTTCTCCATGGTGTGGTGAAAGCAGTCTTCTTCTGGTGCTCTGGAAGTACAGCCACCTAATTATAACCAGAAAAACCATCCATCATTGACATTCTAGAGGGTCCCACCACTTTCTGCAGGATGTGGTCCATCTTAGGTAGTGGATAATTATCTTTTAAAGATGCTTTGTTTAGATTCCTGAAATCCACACGTAGCCTTATTTCTCCATTTTTCTTTTGGACAGGGACCAAATTTGCAACCCATTCTGAGTACCTTAATGGCACAATTATTTTGGCCTTTAGCAACTTCTTGATTTCTTTTTCAATGGAGGGAAGTAGCAGAGGATTTATCTGTCTGAGCTTCTGCTTATAAGGTCTTGCATCTTCCCTCAAAGGAATTTTATGCTGCATTATACTAATATCAAATGTTTTCAGGTCCTGATAGGACTATGCAAATACATCTTTGTATGACTGAAATAATTTCAAGTATTTTTCTTTATACTCCTCTGGGACCTTCTTGGATAAAGGTTCAGCTTTAGTACCCAGATTTAGATCTTCCATTTGATTTTCTTCTACTACTTTATTATGCTGCAATGGAACATCATTTTTGTCAAATAGTCTTTCTAGAGGCACCATCCCTCTAGGTATCACATTTCCCTTCAATTGCAACATTTTACTTCCTGCCATTTTATCTTCCCACTTATTTTCTGAAGAATCTTCAGCCTCATCTTCCTCATAATCATCAATCTCTATATTACAGAATTCTCCCACTGTCTCCAGGAATTTCTTCATCTTTTCATCATCTTCGAATACTTTCCAGTGCTTAATATTATCTGGGATTGATGGTCTATAACGTACCTCAATTTCATACCTCAAGAGAGGGTTCTGAGGAGGATGAAATGTACTGGCAGCTACAGCTAGAGAATCTGCCATTCTGTTCTGCTCCCGGGGCATGAACTGGATATTGAATGCCAATAAGAAGTTCTCCACCATGTCCCATACTTCATTTCTATAAGCTCTCAGCCGTGGATGCTTAGTTTGACATTGATTTCTGACTTGTCTGACCACTAGCTCAGAATCTCCCAGGACCTTTAAACACTGTATGCCCATGCTCCTGGCTGTCTGCAATCCCAACAAGAGTGCTTCATATTTAGATACATTATTAGTAGCTTCATGTTCCAATTTAAAAGATAGTGGCACCCATTTTCCTGTAGGAGAAATTAATAATACTCCAGCCCCATTGCCTTCTCTTGAATTTGCTCCATCAAAATGTAGAGTCCATATTCCTGCTTCATTGTCTTCTAAAGGCTGCTCAGTCTTAATTTGATAGAAGGAAGGTTCATGAGCATAATTTTGATCTTCTTCCAACATCAAACATTAGAAATCTCCCTCCTTGCTGTAGACTGGTGAATTCTTTGAGTTCTCAGCCTTGGTCACCCTTTTGACAAATCTAGTTTCTCTGTATAACCTCCTCTCCTGGCCACCAAAAACAGGGATAGTGGCATATGTTAAATCCATTTTGAGTGACCCACCAATTTTTGTACCCCAGGACCTTGACAACAACATGCCAAAGCGAGCTGCGATGTCAGCCACCACAATGTCCATTACCACACTCTTTGCTGGAATTTGGGCCAAATTGACCACTAAATCTTTAATCATTCCCAAGAATTTAACTATTTTGGAATCAAATGAACATAGATCTTTATATGGACGAGTGATGTGCAGTCCTAGTTGTTCCATGACAGACAAAGGCATAATATTATGGGAAGCCCCAGAATCTAACATACAATTGTGTAACAACAGGTCATGAATAACTAGAGACACATAGAAAGGAGGAGTAGAGGGCTCATCTCCTCGACATGTGGGCCAAAAACTACCATGGGTCTTTCTTCTTGAATATTAAGACTGTCTGGAACTATTGGTATTTCAGGAGGGAACCTAAAAGAAGTAACTTGAGATTGATATGCAGGTTGTTTCAGCAGTTCAGTCAAAGGGACTGGGATTTTGACTTTCTGAAGTTCTTTTTGCAAATTGAAAGTAGGAGAGGGATTTTCTATTACAACTTATTTTGACTCTTTATTTTAAACTGAAGGTTTAACTTCTTTTGATACAGACTCAGCATTAGGAGGAGTGACTACTTTTGAAAAAGAAGGAGTTTGATAATTAGACTGCAGAGATTTGTTTAGAGGACTCTTACCTTTGTCTATGACTTTTTTCATTGTTGACTCTTGAGTAGGTGCTTCCTTCTGAAGTGGCTCCTCTTCTTCATCTTGAGTCCGGGTCCTCTTTCTGGAAGATCTGAGATCATATCTTCTGTTGAAATGTGTTTGCATGAAATCATTAAATTTTTTGCAATAGTGATCAATTTCTGCTTCTTCTTCTTCTTGCAAAGGGCATTCTATTTCCTCATTATTTGAAAAATCAAGATTTGAATCTTCTAGCTCATAAGCATCATCTTCAGTGGAGTCATCTACTGGGCCTTCCAGGTATAATGGGTGTGGCACTTGATCCTGTTGCTCCTTTGCTTCCCTTGGCAATATCTGCAAGGGGGGCTTTCTATACTGAGGATTGTAACCCCTGTTTGGAGCATTATAAAAATTCTTGGGGGTTGTATTCTTGGCCTCCAGTTCTAGCTTGACCATATTTTTGATCATCTTTCTTATTTCCTCCATTTTATCTGAATATTTGTCCTGGTTGGAAGTAGATACTTCCTCTTTACCTCTCCTTCTGGTATCTTGTTCAGCCTTTCCTTTTAATTTCCCAGTGGAGGAAAAATTTGCTTCCAACTTAAGAGCATCTGAATGAGCATCATCTAAGGTGGTAGGTTTTCTTTCCTTGAGAGAGAAACCGAAGTCTGAGTCAAAGGATGCTATGAAAACAACTTTGGCAGCATCCTGATGAGGCTTCATGTCTGCAGGGAGGTTTAGATATAGCTTATTAAACCTCTTGATAAATTTTGACACCCCTTCATTTTGTTTCTTCTTGAGTGTATTGAAATCAGTAAGACATTGTCCATGATCTTTCTTTTCTCCCCATTTTCTGAGAAAAGTATTTTCCATATTATCCCAAGTAGTTATGGAATGGTTTCCCAATTTCTTGAACCATTTTCTGGCTTCACTGTCCAGAGATTGCACAAATAGTCTTAAGACTACATCTACATGTTCAACATTAAAGTTCTCTGCAAAAGAGAAAAAAGTCTCAAGATGTTTTTGAGCATCAATTTAATTTTCTCCAGTGAATCTGGGCAAGATCTTCAAATAATCCTGTGGCATATAATTTAACACCTGAGGTAATGCCAGGGGAGCATATTTATTCAAAAAAAATGCTGGAACATTATCCATTGGAGGAGGTGGGGGTTGTGCAACAATCTGGTGTACAAATGGAGGAAGAGGAGGAGGTGGGGTATGAATAACAATAGGAATATACTGTACAGTAGGCTGAGGTGTAGATGGAAATAATTCATGATTAACAGGGGCTGCCTCTGTAACTTCTTTAACCTCTTTGGCCTCAGGGGTAGGACAAAATTTTTCTTTGGTTCTAGCACTTCCCTTGGGTGGGTTATCTGAGTAATATTCAAGATTTTCCTCAGTGGAGTCGAGATTTTCTGCTAGAACTTCTTGAGAAGAAGAGGATGGACAATATTCTTCAAAAAACTCAAGGATTTCAGCACGGGCTGGTCTCCTTTCTTTCCAACCTCTTCTGTGTATAATCTTCTCTGGGTCAGACACAGAGGGTATCTTCGATTTGGATGTATCTGACCTTAAATGTGGCTTGCAAGGAGACAGGACTACCAATAGATTTATCAAATGAATAACAGTGTGGAGTCGCCAAGGTGAGAGATATGCAACTCTTCAACTCTATGTGATCACCTCATTAGAGAGTGAATAAAAATTGTCGAGGCCCAGGGAGACTGATATTCTTAAATTCGTCCCCGGCAACAGCGCCAGAAAGATGTTGTCGACAATTATTTTCTCTCCTAGAGACAGTCTAGAGTTGCCATAGACCAGTGCCTAGGACATCTTAGCATAGCAAGGAGCACATAATATAGCTTGGGGTGTCAATACAAAAAGCTCTCCTTCTATCTCTTGTAAAACAAGGAAATTGATTAAATAGGACCAGAACTTACAGAAATTGCCACAGGGAAAGTGATGTTGTAGAAACAATATGCAAAGCTCCAACACAAAAGCATCAAACAGTTAAGAGACAATTTACTGTAAAGAGGGCCGATTCAAATAATACGCCACAGAAATCAAATTATCAGAAGGAGTATGGAGTGAAAGAAATATAAGAGGATATTAGTTAACCTTAGTCTGATACCCAGATACACATCAGAACCATGCACAGGCTTATCAATTTAAGAATCCATACATGACAATGGCGTTTTAAAAGCACCCTCCCAAAGCAACTAACATAGGAGAAAGATGGATGAAATGAACATGAAACAGTATACCATGCATGAGCCTATTTAAAGCGCTTGACTGATTTAAGTATGGGCATCAAATAGGATGAATCCTTACCAAACCAGTGAGCCACTCGCATTCCAAAACATGATACAAGAAGATAAATGAAATGGAAATAGATATTGTATTAACACATAAGAGAAAATTACATAATATGAAATATCAAAGACCGGAATCCTCATTACAGATAGAACTCCTCCTCACTGAGACCCTACGGGCTCTGAGCCTTCATACAAAAGCCTTACAAAATGTATACAAAAATGCCTTTCATTGCACACTTCTCTGATAGAAATTTGGAACCTTTTTCATGTCTTTCTTCTGGAGCTTTATAGGAGAGGTAGAAAGCTCCAGAAATGAGGTAGGTGATGCTCATTTAATTGGCTTAATTTAAACAAAATGGCAGAAAACCTTCACGCCTACACTGCTGGATGACCACGCTGAGCTGTGTGTACTCCGCTACTGGTAGAAATAAATGCACTGGGTAGAAAATCTCTTCAGGAACACGGTACAAATAGAAATTCACATGAACATCCTATCCTTTCCTGAAGAAAAATCAGCTGAAATAAACCTTGAGGGCATTGTTTTATGTGAAAAGATCTTTCTAGTGAATTGTAGGGTCTTTGATCTGGTACTTTGCCTCCAAAAGGTTATGTTACAGCTCCAAAGTTCTTAAATGCATGTCTCTAATCCCCTGTTCTTCACTGATATTCTCTACCTGCGCCATTAATTCTTCATCTGCTCAACCTGTGCATTTGAATGACCTCGGAGGGTTTGATAGATTTAAATCCTTGCTTTCTTTAATAATGGTCATATCATAGTGGCTCCCAGATCTCATTCATAAATTTTGGTCCTGAAATGCAATCCTGTCATGCATTCTCGGCTTCTATAATAGAGGCGATGAATCATGATAATTCTCCACCAAGGCAAACCTGCAAAACCACAAACTTGTTAAGAAAATTGGTGTATGGGAGAGTGGATGCAGTGGAGATGGCGGGGGTGATGGAGCGACGTGGTGGAATGCTGGAATCATGAAGGGTGACGATGAAACAAATACAGTGGGGTGACAATGAACGGACAGTGTGGAGGTTTATAACGCAAATGCTAAAATATGGCGCGTAATGTGATATATGAATGATGGAGGAAGACACAATAGACACATGGGATGATGACAGGGATATACAAAATACAGGTGGAAGTACGTCATGGAGGAAGACCCAGTCAACCAACAGGTTATACAAATGATCTGAGCCACATGATCATAAGACGAGATAAACGGTCCAAAATGCATTAGAGAGCGATGGAGTGGTGGGCTCGGGGCACCGCACGCCTAGATTAATATCCGTGCAATTATATCAAATGACCGCCGTTGGATGGAGCTCTTTGGATCGGACGACCATGGTGAATTCCACTGCATGTCTTTGGTCGAACCTTAACGTGCAAAATAGAGCGGTTTTAAAATCGTACACCGGGACACTTGGCAAGCAGCGTATGGAATCGCTGGCTGGAGGAGGAATACCGCTCGCCCGGGATAGGTGGTGCAGAATAAACCAGCTGGTTTTGAGCAGTGAGCGCAGGCGCGGGGACCACCAGATAGGGACTGGTTGCGGATCGTCGATCTGTGGCATGATCTGATGGCGCAAAATGCACCCGATGAAATTTAAATGATGAGCTCCTTTTGATCTGGCATAGGGTTATGCGCCTGGGTCACGTGAAATTCTAGCTATAGGGGGCTAAGCCCAAAAGGGCTCGGATTCAAATCTTTCAAAAGCGAAGCTTTCGGCCTTCGATTATGAAATCTGACTGCAGAGGAGGGCAACGATAAGCGGAAAAAGGATCTCTTAGGCCACTGTAGGAACTTTGAAAGGTTTAAGAGGGGCTAATGGCCAAAAATTTGAATGAAGGGGCTAACATGTACAACACCTCCAAATTTGGTGGATTTTCTATTTTGGATGACTTACCTGGAATCTTCTCGAGATTTGGAGGAGGAATCTAAGAGAAAATTAAATGAACCATATCTTGAGCAATTTTTGACGATTTTTTTCTTAGGAAGAGTCATTGCTAACATATTGGCATGCTTTGAATCCATTGTTTCAGGTTCCAGAGGCATAGGAGTAATTCTATAGGTTTTTTTGTCACTTTGAAGAAAAATGAAGCTCAGGGCCACCATGAGGGAAGGCCATGCCCAGATCAGCTGAAGACAAATATTGGCTCAAGAGGATTCATTTTTAGATAATTTTGATTCTCTGAACACAATGGAATAGGTTACAGAGGCATTGGAGCACTTATTAAAGTGTTTTTGTCACTTTGGAGATTAAACAAGCCTAGGGCCACCAGGATGGGAGGTCAAGCTTAGATCAGCTAGACACCAATTTCATAGATTGAATAGTCATTTTTGAGGTTTTTGGGTCTTATGAAGCTAATGGATCAGGTTGCAAATCCATTGGAGCACTACAAGTGCATGTAATTAGACATTTGACTCTTAATCCCAAGGGGCCTAACTAGTTGAATAAGGTCCATGGAGATGTAGTCGAGGAGGGGTGAACTCCATTACTATCCATTGTATTATGTGTATGATGTGTGTTATTTATCTGCAGTTCATTTGTTGTATATGATTTTTTAACAACTAGTTAACTCATAATTTTATCATCAAAGACACATAAAACTTGACACATAAATCCCTTCAAAATTGGTTAACTTCAGACGATCCTAAACACATCATTTTAATACTGATGAGGGAGCTAGCACAAAAAAACTAATTTTCCCATTCATATCAAGTTGGTATCAGAGAAAATTTTAGCTCATTTTAGCCAAGGTTAGCTAGAAGAATTATCTATTGGTTTTTGAATTTGTGCAAGGAGAATTTAACCGTGTGCAAGTTTTTATGTGAAGGAGAAGGTCAATATTAAGAGCTCAATTTTCAAATCACAACAAATAATATTTATATGCATTGCAGGTGTGATGGTAGCTTCATTAAGCAATGTTTCTAATCCATCTTCCTTAGAAAAACTTTTTGATAAAGAGATGTTACAAAAGCTCTATATCATGACTGATATGGTGCAAGAGATGTATGAAGATAAGAGGGAGAACGTTATACTTCAAGAGTAGTTGATTTCCATGAAGGAGGAGAAGAAAGAGCTTCTTGAAAATATGAATGAGATGGAGACTTAGCTCCATGATTCCAAGGAAGCCTTAGCCATGTATGTGCATGAAAAAGAGGCATGCAATTCAAGTTTATCTTCAATTTCATCTCAAAATGAATGTGTAGGTGCTTTTGAAAGACACACTAGAGGAATAGGGTCCAAATTATTGATGAAGATTGGCTATGAAGGTAAAGGATTAAGAAAACATGCACAAGGCATAGTTGATCCAATTGTCGTTGAGGAAAGGCCTAAGTATTTGGGTCTTGGTTATGGAAAACATGATGGAGAAAGCTCTAAAGTCAAGGAGGCACATGAAGGTGTTCCAAGAAGGACTTTCGTTTCATGTTCATTACTTCAAGCTTGTGAAGATTGTGTTCATGAGGAATGCAAAATTTTTATACCCACTTTGCAAGAAGGTGCTCATAAGCATGTAGCTAATGAGAATGGCGAACAAGAGGATGTTGAAAGCTCTAAATTCATTGAATGCATTGTTGGTATTATGAAGAGAGCCACTACCTCATCAAATTCACCTCCTCAAGAAGGTGAAAAATGTGAATGTTCAAGGTATAAATATGCTTTTAATCAAGTTTCTTTTGATTATGATAAACATGGAAAATTTTAACACAAGAATTGGAGAAAAATTTCATGTTCATTTTTTGGTTTAAATAACCATAATGTTTCGAGGTGTTGGAAGGAGATAGCAATGCACATAAAAATTTCAAAGCAAAGGAGGCTGGAAGCCAAATGTCCATTGGAAAAAGTAAACCATTTTGAAAAGAGGATCCAATTGTTTTGCACTCATTGCCATAAGCAAGGTCTTATTGTAGACAAGTGTTGGACTTTGTATCCAACAAGTCATCCATGACATTTGAAGAAGGTGGAGAAAGAGAATGGAAAACTGATCCAGGTGGATATTGGTAGTCACCCGCCTATTCCACTTGGGGCTCCACCATTGTCTATTTCAGTTTTTCAGTTTCGGCACAGTTTACTATTTTTAGCAGTTTTTCGGGTCCTAAACTTCCGGAGCTGTTTTGAGGCCCTAAACGACGTTTTTTGGGAAAACGGAGGGCAACATGGGTCCATGGATTGATGTTTCCCATTCCAAATTTGTAGTCCTCGGATAGATCTTTCTAACGAGGTATGGTACGCGTCAAACGGAGATCGTATGCCAAAGTTACGCCCCTGGGAAGTTGAAACACCAATTTACCCAAACAGGGCCCATAGTTTTGGCGCTTCATCTCCTAGGGTTAGGGTTTTGGCTGTTTAAGATTTCCCATTGTTTCTAAATGATAAATAGGCCCTCGAGCCTCATTGTAACTCAGTTCAGAGGCCTGTAGCCGCCACATCTCTTCTCAGAGATAGCTACCAGCGCCCTAGCTAGTTGTATTTCCATTCTGTCTGTAAGCAAATTTCAGTTCTTTGATATTAATGAAATGAAGTGTTATTTCCGCTGCATCTCTGTATTTATGGTTATGTGTTTATTCTGTTGCATTCCTGCATAAATCCGGATCAGTGGTATCAGAGCGGTCTGCTTTTTTCTCGATCCTTCTTTGCATGTCCCCAACGAGGTCGGGGTATAAGGAGCTAGGGCTTGATCTGGTGGAACCTTTGCAAGATCAGCCTCGTAAACCTCGACGGACGCCCATGGGGGACGAAAAGAAAGATGAGGGAGCAGGAGATCCTATCAAAATATTGCTCGAGGAGGCCCTCGGAAAACAAAGGAACGCGATGATGGATAGCTTTGCTCAGATCCTTCAACGGCTGCCCACCGGCGGCGCATCTGCATCCAGTAGCCACTCTGGAGTTGCGACTCCCTTTAAGGTACAAGTAAATTTTGACATTCCCATATTTGAGGGTTAAATAGACGCAGATGCCGTAGATAGATGGTTGAATCTATTAGAAGGATATTTCTCTGTTCATGACTTTTCAGACCGGGAGAAGATTATTTTTTCACTCCTCAAAGCTACCCCCCATGTTAAGGACTGGTGGGAAACCTACTATGAGAACAAGGACCAGACAGAACCCTCTCTGTTCTCGGCCGTACCAACTTGGAATTCTTTCCAAGACGCCGTCAAGGAACAGTACTATCCCGTGGGGAGCTATGAGGACAAGTACATACAATGGACCACGCTGCGACAACAAAGGGATCAAGATGTGTATGAGCTGACGAATCTGTTCCATACCCTGTGCACAAAGTTGGGTATCAAAGATTCAGAGAAACATCTGGTGCTAAAGTATCGCAGCTGTCTGCACAAATACATTCAGGAGGAAATGGAGTTCCTTGACATCTCCTCGCTTGGTACTGCATACCGGTATGCTGCCAAGATTGAGCAGAAATTCAAGCAGAAGAAGCGAGACTTTGGATCTGCGAATCAAAAGCAAGGGAAAGGTGCTTCCAAACCGCAGAACAAAGGACAGAGCCAAGGCATGGCGGCTAAAGACAACCCGTCAAAGCCACAAGAAAAGAACAAAACCGCAAAGCCAAAGAAGGACACGGGAAAGTGGTGTGAGTTCCATAAGAGCTCCACTCACAACACAAGTGAGTGTCGGGCCAAGCAGTCGCTAGTGGCCGAGATGAGGGCTTCTGAGTCAGATGCATGCTCTGACTCAATCCGAAAGGGAAGGCGAGTAAAAAGGGAAGGAAACATTATCGATGCAGAGCCCAACGCCATCACAAGCCACCGCAGATCCAGAAGGAGGAACCGGAAGATCCAAAGGAGGAGGAACGTCTCTTCCACTCCCAGATGTGGGTAAAGGGCTCCCCGATACAGTTCATTGTCGGCAATCAGAGCGAAAAGAACCTCATTTCAGCAGACGTCGTGAAGCGGTTAGGCTTGCCGATGAAAGCTCACCCACATCCATACACCATCGGGTGGCTTCACCAAGGACGAGATCTCCGCATCAGCCGGCAGTGTCGCCTTCCCTATAGCATCAAGCCCTTCACGGATGAGGTACTATGTGAAGTTGCTCCTATTGATGTTTCTGATGTGTTAGCACTCAAATCTACCTCAGGCTGAAATGAAGTAAAACTCAAGGCTACATCAAACCACGCTCAGCCTCGTAGCTAGCCCTACGAGGACAGGAGAGGGCTCTCTCCGTCAATCTCGATAAAATAAGCAATAGGGTGCGAGATGACTTACAATGGGAACTAATTTTAGGCTAGTAAAGAGATATGAATGTTTTTTTTTTGGTTTTTTGGGTTTTCGCTGGAGTAATGGGAAAACAAATTTTGGGTCCTAGGGGATAAGGCGACTCTTGCACACATTTCGAGTTGGGGCGAGGTAGGTGATGATATTGATGCTTTAAATTGGATATATGGATAGATTAGACCGACGAGGCCCGAATAGGGCAAAAAGAAGAACTTGGATCCTCTCCAAGCAGTGAAAACATATAGAACTATTTGAATTCGAGGCCAAGCACTGAAAACAATGGATTCAGCCTTATTTCACTCATTCAACTTAGTTCAGAAGCATAATGAAAGGATGGCATACATTAAACATGAAGGAACTTACAGTAAACAAAGAAGAAACACCATCAAGAACGGAACACCACAAGGATCCCAACCAAAGTGCGCAAAACCCACGATCTTTCCTTAGCCAAAATATGAAAAGTATGTACAATGATATCGTATCCCAAGAGTCCAACCTGTAGAATGCCTCAGAAATTACAATATTACTAGATCACTCTAACACCTTTCCCCACCTCTAGGGTCGAATTCCCTCTTCGAGGATCGGTTTCAACCAATTCTAATCATGGAACTACAATCTAGGCGGCTAACAACTTGCCTCTAAAGTGAAGCGATCCATTACATGATTTTTTACTCATTTGAGAGTGAATCTTCTAGAAGAGATAAAAATAAGCCAAAGTTACATGCCAAACATTAATTTACATCATAAAAACCCAAAAATTCTATCCATAGGCAAAACTGGTCCATACTAGGCGAAAAACTGAGCTGGCAGCTGAAAATTCAGGAAAAATTTCAAGTGGGTCGCTCGTGAGCCGTGTGGGTCGCTCATGTTCCAGGCTGAATTTGAGGTACTTCCCGGCATCCAAATTGAGCTCATGATAGCTCGTTGGAAAGCCCTGGATGTATACTTTCCAACCCAAGTGGAATTTCGGAATTTGGAGCTCATTGGACCCTCCAAAACCTCATTCTCCCAGAGGTACTCCCTGCTGGTGCAAAAGGTGGCAGCAAGGTGATTTTCACGATGTTTTTTTGCTTTTTGACCATCCAGATTTTGATGAAATGCTAAATTGACTTCATAGGATTCATAATTAACCATGAAAAATCCAAAAATGTAAAAATTTCCTCCAGCAAGTGTCCTAAAAAAAATTGAGCGCATGAGCGCGCGACCCACGTAACTGCAAAACCTGTTTTTTTGACCCAAAACTTTGAAAATGAAAAAATTTTCTCCGAATTTGCCCAAATTCGGAGCGGAGGTCCTCCATCATGTGTCCTACCCAGTAAATGAAGCCTCGGCCAAAATCCGAAGTGGATTAGACCTTTTCTTCCGTCTAAGTGCCTTGCGCAACCTCCTCTTCATAATCTTCATTCTCGCTTTGCACACATGCATGCGAGCCCAATAATGGCCTTTCATGTGGCGAAGCATGTCTTTGTCTCGATTAGCCTTCGCCAATAATTTCTCCAGATGGATATTCACACGCGTGAGTACAGTATCTCTGTCCCGGTCGGTGTACTAGATAAAGGCTCTTTCGATTCCTTGTCTGTCCTCACGGTTGGCGCACCTCATAAAATGTGAGCTCATCCTCAAGCTGTTTGTTGCGCTGCTCTAAATAGTTAATCACCCACTGAGCCTTCTTCAATTGATCTTTCAGCTGGTCATTCTCGGCCCTTTGCTCCTGGATGACTTCCCTCAGCTTCCAGCTAGGGGAGCTCGTATCAACATCGATAGTGTCCGTCGGTGTCCGGCCTCTTTTGATGGGCCCTCATCATGTGCATGGGCCTCTTGCCTTTGTCTTGTACTGTGCCGATGTCTTGAAGTAGAAAGGCGAGACCCCTTCCACATCATGTGGAGATAATACTCGCCGTGTCGATGAAGTCGTGAACCCTTCCACCTCACGTGGAGATAATACTGGGTAATACCATTGCCAGGTAAGGCCACACAGCTCGGCGATATGTACGAACAAAGGAGTGCTGATGTGCTCAACCTCAAGTATGTCCGAAAATTTGGTGTGAAGGCTCCCCTGCATCATGGACTGTCTCGGGAAGCGGCTGTGGCACTCTGAAAAAGTCTCTAGAAATGAAATCCTCCCAAGTGATGCCCTGCTCTGCCAACTGATGCGACACTATGATCTTGATCAAAGCGAAATGGTATATACTCCTTTACTGCTGCACTGGGCTCGTCTTCTTCTGCACAAACATCACCATCCTCTCTATGTTGCGGTATATGAAATATGGAATATTCATCATACGTACCCTTGTGAAGTGCATCAACAAACGAATATGGTACGCGAAAAGATGAGCATACCTGCCCTCACAACTAAAATACTGAATGATGAGCTTCATCAGCGATGCATACTCATATCTCAAGAATCTGAATGGAAAAACTCTGCTCAAGTAACCCATATATCCAGTTTTAATGTATGGCTCATAGTGGAATTTCTCTAAATGCTGACACTTGTTCCATTCCTCGCCCATGTTTGGTATGCCAGTGGCTTGAGCAATAGTCAAGGGTGAAAAAATGAAATCAACCCCGGCAAGACTTACCCGGCCATCCCGTAAATGAAGAACAAACAGACGGGCCAATTCACGATGAAGCCGGGTTTGTGCAATCATCTCACAAAATCTGAAACATGACAAATATCGAAAACAATCCATTGCCAATGGACATGCCTGCAACCGAGCCAAAGAAGTAGGCTCCTCTCTGCGATGATTACCACTTCTGTTATCTCTATGAGACCCCCGTGGCACATTACCTTCAGTCATGGAATCACTGCCTGACCCGGGCTCATACTCTGACTCTGTCTCCGACATGGCTCTGAACAAGATATTGGCACTATGTATACTGATATAATTGCAGTGAAAACAATGTTATGATGTGTGTTTTAACACCTAACAAATATCCCCCACCGTCAAAACACCATAAGGAAACAAACAATGATAATATCTCTGTTTTAGGTGGATTGAAAAAGAAGCACAGTCTTTGTTTTAATTGCAAGTGAAACTTGACCAAAGGAAGCAGGCAGCCTTCAAAATATTGAGCAAATCTTGTCAAAGGGAGCAATGCATCATATGGATGTGTTTGTCTATGAGCAATAACAACAGAGTTATAAATGTCAATGGGCAGTGAGAACAGAGTTATGAGAATGTTTTTATCATTGAAGCGTTGAGACTGTGCAACCACGATCACCATGGAACGAAAGTCTTGAACATGGTAAATTAATAGCAATGGTCACAATGGTATAATGGGTATGAGAATAATATGGTTTTGATAATATATGCAAGGCTGGATATATCACTGACATAAAATAAGAGACAAACTCATGCAACCATCCATATTCAGTTTAAAACCCTGAAAACGATATTTCCATGACTGTGGGGTTTAAATCCTCCATTTGAAACGTTTGAAATCATCAATGATGCCACCAACACATTTAAAAACATCAAGCAATTGCTAAAAACCTGTTTGAAGGCCGATGGGGGCGATCCCAAACAAGACTGGGCGCTCAAAACGAATTTTCAAACCTCTGTTGATGCGTGGGTCGCTCACCTCTGCGTGGGTCACTCGGCCCAGGTGGGTCGCTCACCTTGTAAGTTTATACTGCGGAAATAACCCAGGTGGGTCGCTCTGCCCAGATGGGTCGCTCGTGCCCAGGTGGGTCGCTCGAGCTCGAAGACTCTGTCCACGATGTTTCAAAACGTGAATTCGGCCCTCCAA
The DNA here is from genome assembly GCA_034641835.2 of Pinus albicaulis. Classification (NCBI taxonomy): domain Eukaryota; kingdom Viridiplantae; phylum Streptophyta; class Pinopsida; order Pinales; family Pinaceae; genus Pinus; species Pinus albicaulis. Next base: position 8,685,220 of record MU968450.1, read on the forward strand.
CTCCAAATCTAGACTTGGGTGCTGTAGATTGGTGCAAATGAAATTGGTTTGGCTTTTATATATTCTGCAAATATCTTCCACAATCAGATTTGTTTCAAATCTAATTGAAAACCCATAATACAATGTTTTTGTAATTTCACATTTGGCTTTTTAAATACAATCTTCTTTTGGCTTTTCTGAGCTTGATTTTGATGATTTTGCTGTCTTCTTGCAGGGATATGGCTATTCGGCTAAGGAAAAGACCAGGGGTCTGCTTTTGACATTTTATTTTTGGTAGAATAAGTACAATTTATTACAACAATAATAATGAACAATTTCTAGTTCCAAAACAGAGTTTTGGACTAGAAATGTTTCTCAATGCGATGATAATAAAACAACAAAAAATCACAATATACGGAACTTTCCTCACCTTTGCAAGCTTTATAGTGGTATACAAATGACTCAAAAACCCTAAACACGAGGACCAAAGACACTGATTGACATTTTAATGCCCATATATGAAACGACAATGACTTCGAGTGATTTTTTGAGGAAATTTTTTAAAATAGCACTGCAGGTGTACACATGAGGAAACATAAGACGACAGACCCCTTCGTGAGTCCATGGCATGCTCCTAGCGAAATGCAACGAAGTGGAGCAAGCGAGACACCTAAGAATGAATATGCAAAAGACGAAATGATCACTGACAGAGGGCTGTAAGGGTCGACTCTAACATTGGCTCCAATGGGGATGGCAGCTGCCGCTTCTTGGAGGTGCCAAGAACCGCAGAGCTTTGGGAGAGCAGACAGTTCCTCTATCCATTGGGCGATGGAATCATTATTCTGACAAACAAACTAAAGACTGATAACTCAACTGGAAAATCGACTCAAACTGACTTAATGCAAACTGAAATGACTGAATTAAACAAAAACTTCTTGAAAAGGGCAGCGGTCCATCAAAATTTCAAAACCCTGATGGCAACCCCCTGCATATTGATGTGATATGTACAATCATGTATAATTGTCTTTCCAATGCAACCAATCCAACAAATCGCTGCACCCCAAATTTCTGCTCTTATTCTCCTTGAGCAGGCAGAATGATGAACCTGTAGGCAACTCAACACAATCACTGAAACCAAATCTTATGATAATGAACCAAGTAATATTTATCCTTTCTAATGTTTGCAGAAGAATGTTGAAGGGGTCTTGAAAATCTTGAAGCACTGGCTTATCTGGAGATTCAGCTGCAAAAATACTAGTAATCACCTCACTCTGATCTGAAAGGACAATTGATTTCTGAGGGATAGAAATGCACAGATCTGCCATCTGAGTGTTAGCTGTAGGTTCCTTGACCATGAGAAATTCTGACATATACTCTTCAACTTCATGATCTAGATCATTTTTAAACAAAAAACAATCTTCAAGATTATCAAACATGACAGCCTTATCATCTTTGTGAAGGAAAAAATTATCTGTTTGCTGATCTACACAACCGATTACAAGACAATCATCTTTTTCAACAGAGGAATAAATTTCACCAACACTTTCCTGATTATGTGTGCACTGCAAATCTGTTGTAGTTTTGGCTGAAACATGACCTTTCAAAAGTAGATCTATCTCATCTTCAGACAAAGGTGACAATGCTTTTTGTTTTCTTCTGCTTAAACAGTAATTATCTTCATATGACAGGGCATTCAAACTATCATTCATTACTGAGTTATTGAAAGGAGATTTATCACTTACTTGCACAAAGATCTCATTCTGGTTTTCATGAACTGACTGAATCACCTCTTCATGAAGGCTGTGTTCTAATGATGATCTGACAGTATGACTGTGAACATTTGGATCCATTACTGTGTCGTCTGCATCCCAGATGATTTCAACAGCAGAGTTCTCCTTGATGGGCTTCAACACAAGATATGCTTGGTCATCCTGATCTGAATCTGAATCTGAAGTAGCTGTTTGGACATTATCACAATCTGCAATTGGAACTGGACTTACTTGCATGCTGCTGTCTTCCGTGGGCAGATCTGAAATGACATTCTTCCTTTCATCATTTTCAGCCATATGGCCATCAACCTGCTGCAAAGTCTCCTGAGCACCTTGATAGGTATCCTTTAGTTTCTCTTCATATTGCTGAAATGGATTCTCATATAGAGCTTCCATGATTTCATCATTCATGAAATTATCATCTTCATAATATTTCTCCAGGCTTTCAATAAAAGAATAAGCATGTTTGCAACAGTCATGAACTAAATTTAACGATGGATAAGATGTTTGATATTTTTCAATGAACAGGGCATGAAAATACTCTAAACAATAAATACAGGCCAGCGGCAAATTTTCATACCATGACTGAGCTTCACCTTCCAGAGTGGCTAGAAATATCTTCATCAAGCAATCTTCAGGAAATTCAACTTTCAACTTGCGAATATGCATGTGAAATCTGACTAAATGTAAAGCAGCATCTTTCTTACCATCATTGTTGAACGTAGGCAGATTCCTTGACCAATCCACCTTGGGCATCTTATTCGGAAAACCTGGAATGTGATCTCGGCTCATGGGAGCATATCTTCTTGCAATCTGGTCCATCTTGACAATTCTGAAGCTACTGATCTGCCTGCAGTGAAATCACCATGAAGCATTTGATTGTCTGGATTGTTTAGTGTGTGAAGTCGCCAGGTGAATGATTTCAGCCTTGCGGTGTCTGACTGCTGTCCACCATCAGCAATCGGATCTGCAACTTGATTTCATGTACTGGAGCAAGACAATCTACAAGTCGATTGTCAAATCAACAACAAACCATCGTCCCCAGTATGGTCGCCACTATGTTAGCACTCAAATCTACCTCAGGCTGAAATGAAGTAAAACTCAAGGCTACATCAAACCACGCTCAGCCTCGTAGCTAGCCCTACGAGGACAGGAGAGGGCTCTCTCCGTCAATCTCGAGAGCAATAGGATGCGAGATGACTTACAATAAGAACTGATTTTAGGCTAGTAAAGAGATAGGTATGTTTGTTTTTTGGTTTTTTGGGTTTTCGCTGGAGTAATGGGAAAACAAATTTTGGGTCCGGGGATAAGGTCAAACCTTTGCAGATTTCGAGTTGGGGCGAGGTAGGTGAGTGTCTTGATGCTTTTGATTGGATATATGGACGGATTAGACCGACGAGGAGCTGAAGAGGGCAAAGAAGAACTTGGATCCTCTCCAAACAGCTGAAAACATATAGAACTAACTGAATTCAAAGGCCAAGCACTGTAAACGATGGATTCAACCTTATTCACTCATTCAATTTAGTTCAGAAGCATATGAAAGGATGGCATACATTAAACATGAAGAAACTTACAGTAAACAAAGAAGAAACACCATCAAGAACAGAACACCACAAGGATCCCAACAAGTGCCACAAAACCCCTGATCTTTCCTTAGCCAAAATATGAAAAGTATGTACAATGATATCAAAAGTATCCCAAGAGTCCAACCTGTAGAATGCCTCAGAAATTACAATATATAGATCACTCTAACCCCTTTCCCCACCTCTAGGGGTCGAATTCCCTCTTCGGGGATCAGTTTCAACCAATTCTAATCATGGAACTACAATCTAGGCAGCTAACAACTTGCCTCTAAAAGAGTGGAAACTGATCCATTACATGATTTTTACTCATTTGAGAGTGAATCTTCTAGAAGAGATAAAAACAAGCCAAAGTTACATGCCAAACATGAATTTACATCATAAAAACCCAAAAATTCTATCCATAAGCAAAACTGGTCCATACTAGGCGAAAAACTGAGCTGGCAGCTGAAAATTCAGGAAAAATTTCAAGTGGGTCGCTCCTGAGCCGTGTGGGTCGCTCATGTTCCAGGCTGAATTTGAGGTACTTCCTGGCATCCAAATTGAGCTCATGATAGCTCGTTGGAAAGCCCTGGATGTCTACTTTCCAACCCAAGTGGAATTTCTGAATTTGGAGCTCATTTGAACCTCCAAAACCTCATTCTCCCAGAGGTACTCCCTGCTGGTGCAAAAGGTGGCAGCAAGGTGGTTTTCATGGTGTTTTTGAGCTTTTTGACCATCCAGATTTTGATGAAATGCTAAATTGACTTCAGAGGATGCATAATTAACCATGAAAAATCCAAAAATGTAAAAATTTCCTCCAGCAAGTGTCCCAAAAAAAAGTGAGCGCATGAGCGCGCGACCCACGTAACTGCAAAACCTGTTTTTTTTTACCCAAAAATTTGAAAATGACAAAATTTTCTCCGAATTTGCCCAAATTCGGAGCGGAGGTCCTCCATCATGTGTCCTACCCAGTCAATGAAGCCTCGGCCAAAATCCGAAGTGGATTAGGCCTTTTCTGCCGTCTAAGTGCCTTGCGCAGCCTCCTCTTCATGATCTTCATTCTCGCTTTGCACACATGCATGCGAGCCCAATAATGGCCTTTCATGTGGCGAAGCATGTCTTTGTCTCGATTGGCCTTCGCCAACAACTTCTCCAGATGGATATTCACACGCGTGAGTACAGTATCTCTGTCATTCGGTGTCATGTCACCGGGTCTCTTTCGATTCCACTGTCTGTCCTCACGGATTTGGCGCACCTCATAAAATGTGAGCTCATCCTCAAGCTGTTTGTTGCGCTGCTCCAAATAGTTAATCACCCATTGAGCCTTCTGCAATTGATCTTTCAGCTGGTCATTCTCGGCCCTTTGCTCCTGGATGACTTCCCTCAGTTTCGAGCTGGGAGAGCCCGCATCAACATTAATGACTGTGAAATCTATTTCCCGGCCTCCTGATGGGCCCTCATCATGCATGGGCCTCTTGCCCCTGTCCTGTACCTGTACCTGCGCTGAAGAAGAAGGCGATACCCCTTCCACATCATGTGGAGATAATACTCACTCTGCTGATGAAGTCGGCAAGACCCCTTCCACCTCATGTGGAGATAATACTCGCCGTGTCGCTGCAAATAAGGCCCTGTGGCCTCGCTGATATGTCTGAACCAAAGGAGTGCTGATATGCTCAACCTCAAGCATGTCCGGCTGGTGTGAAGGCTCTCCTGCATCATGAACTGTCTCAAGAAGCGGCTGTGGCACTCTGAAAAATTCTCTAGAAATGAAATCCTCCCAAGTGATGCCCTGCTCTGCCAACTGATACGACACCATGATCTTGATCAAAGCGAAATGGTATATACTCCTGTACTGCTGCACTGGGCTCGTCTTCTTCTGCACAAACATCACCATCCTCTCTATGTTGCGGTATATGAAATACGGAATATTCATCATACGTACCCTTGTGAAGTGCATCAACAACCGAATATGGTACGCGAAAAGACGAGCATACCTGCCCTCACAACTAAAATACTGAATGATGAGCTTCATCAGCGGTGCATACTCATCTCTCAAGAATCTGAATGGAAACACTCTGCTCAAGTAACCCATATATCCAGTTTTAATATATGGCTCATAGTGAAATTTCTCTAAATGCTGACCCTTGTTCCATTCCTCGCCCATGTTTGGTATACCAGTGGCTTGAGAAATAGTCAAGGGTGACACAATGAAATCAACCCCAGCAAGACTTACCCGGCCATCCCGTAAATGTAGAACAAACAGACGGGCCAATTCACGATGAGGCCGGGTTTGTGCAACCATCTCACAAAATCTGAAACATGACAAATATCGAAAACAATCCATAGCTAATGGACATGCCTGCAACCAAGCCAAAGAAGTAGGTTCCTCTCTGCGATGATTACCACTTCTGTGATCTCTGTGAGACCCCCGTGGCACATTACCTTCAGTCACCGAATCACTGCCTGACCCTAGCTCATATTCTGACTCTGTCTCCGACATGGCTCTGACCAAGCTATTGGCACTATGAATACTGATATGAAAGCAGTGAAAACAAAGTTATGATGTGTGTTTCAACACCCAACAAATATCCCCACCGTCAAAACACCATAAGGAAACAAACCATGATAATATCTTTGTTTTAAATGGATTGGAAAAGAGGCACGATCTCTGTTTTAAATGCAAGTGAAACTTTGACTAAAGGGAGCAGGCAACCTTCAGAATTTTGAGAAAATCTTGTCAAAGGGAGCATGGCATCATATGAATGTGTTTGTCTATGAACAATTACAACAGAGTTATAAGGGTCAATGGGCAATGAAACAGAGTTATGAGAGTGTTTTTAACATTGGGCAGTGAGACACAATACAACCACAGTCACCATGGAACGAAAGTCTTAAACATGGTAAAGTAATAGCAATGGTCACAATGATATAATGGGTATGAGAATAATATGGTTTTGATAATATATGCAAGGCTGGATATATCACTGACATAAAATAGGTGACAAACTCATGCAACCATCCATATTCATTTTAAAACCCTGAAAACGATATTGCCATGACTGTGGGGTTTAAATCCTCCATTTGAAGTGTTTGAAATCATCAATGATGCCACCAACGCATTTAAAAACATCAAGCAATTGCTAAAAACCTGTTTGAAGGCCGATGGGGGCGATCCCAAACAAGACTTGGGCGCTCAAAACGAATTTTCGAACCTCTGTTGATGCGTGGGTCGCTCACCTCTGCGTGGGTCGCTCGGCCCAGGTGGGTCGCTCACCTTGTAATTTCTCACTGCGGAAATAACCCAAGTGGGTTGCTCTACCCAGATGGGTCGCTCGCGCCCAGGTGGGTCGCTCGAGCTCCAAGACCCTGTCAACGCTATTTCAAAACTGTGAAATCGGCCCTCCAACTCCAAAACTCGATTTGTATGCTGTAGATTGGTGAAAATGAAACTTGGTTTGGCTTTTATATATGCTGCAAATATCTTCCACAATCAGATTTGTTTCAAATCTAATTGAAAACCCATATTACAATGTTTTTGTAATTTCACATTTGGCTTTTTAATACAATCTCCTTTTGGCTTTTCTGAGCTCGATTTTGATGATTTTGCTGTCTTCTTGCAGGGATATGGCTATTTAGCTAAGGGAAAAGACCAGGGGTCTGCTTTTGACATTTTCTTCTTGGTGGAATAAGTACAATTTATTACAAAAATAATAATGAACAATTTCTAGTTCCAAAACAGAGTTTTGGACTAGAAATGTTTTTTTTTTTAAAATGCTGATGATAATAAAACAAAAATAAAAAATGCGGAACCTTCCTCACCCTGCAGGCTTTATGACTGGTATACAAATGACTCAAAAACCCTAGACACTAGGACCAAAGACACTTATTGACATTTTAATGACCAAAAATGAAATGACAATGACTTTGAGTGATTTTTTAAGGAAAATTTTAAAATAGCACTGCAGGTGTAAACATGAGGAAACATAAGACGACAGACCCCTTCGTCAGTCCATGGCATGCTCCTAGTGAAATGCAACGAAGTGGAACGAGCGAGACACCTAAGAATGAATATGCAAAAGACGAAATGATCACTGACGGAGGGCTGTAAGGGCCGACTCTAACATTGGCTCCAATGGGGATGGTGGCTCCATGGAGATGCCAAGAATGGCAGATCTCTGGGGGAGTCAGACAGTGCCTTTCATCCATTGGGCGATGGAATCATTATTTCAACTGATAAAACAAACTTTGGACAATTTTATTGACTGCAGATTTGACTAAAGACGGACTGCAATTTGACCAAAACTGACATAACTTTAAAACTAGAAGACTGATAAAACTAACTTGACAATTCCAAACTAACCAACCTCTATCTCCAGAATTATAGCCTTCGCTCCGGGCCCCAGACTGAAAATGAGAGATCAGTGCACACTTGCAACGAAACAAAGTAAAATGATATATACAATGACAATGAGATCAGCAGCAAGTACTCAGAAATAATATCACTTCAGCAACCGACCATTGATCGGTCCTCCAGGACAATCATCTCCATTCATTTCTTTGAGAAGAAATGCATTCTGACCCCGATACGCTGCAATCTTAAAAGGACCCTTCCACAGATTTTCAAATTTGCCGTGCTTTCCCTTATCTTCATTTCGAGCATCCCATTTCAAAACTACCTCATCCAACTGAAACTTATCTGCTTTCGCCTTTCTGTCGTAGATCTTATTTATGCGTTCCTGCAACTTGAAAGTATTTTGAAATACCTCCTCTCGTGTCTGCTGTAAATGAATCATCTGATTAATCCTCCGCTGCATAGGATCTTCTTCACTTCCAGCCTCCTGAAGCAATTTAACCACCGGGACAGCAAGTGAAGTAGGAAAAATTGTATCCATCCCATACACCAACTCGAAAGGAGACATGCCAATAGAATTTTTCTGACTTACCCTATCAGCCCACAATGCATTCACTAACTTCTTGTGCCAGGCCTTTTTGTTGATTTCCAGCAATTTCTTAATGATATTCACCAAGGATTTATTTGAAGATTCCGCCAAACCATTTCCTTGCGGATGGTAGGCGGTCGAATGTCCCAAGGTAATATTGTACTTAAAACAAAAATCAACCATCCTCTTAGACTTAAAGGCTGCTGCATTATCTGTGATTATTTTACTAGGACACCCAAAACGTGACAGAATATTGTTTTCAAGAAAATAAATAATTACCGCATCAGTGGCCTGTCGAGTGGGAATCGCCTCAATCCACTTCGTGAAGTAGTCTGTAGCTGTCAAGATCCATCTATGCTGTCCGGACGATGCTGGGTGGATTTCCCCGATAAAATCCAATCCCCACTGCTGGAATGGTGCACTAACTTCAATTGGTTTTAGAGGCAAAGGCTGTAGTTTCTGCTTCCCTTCGAAAATTTGACACTCATGAAAATTTTTAACAGCCTTGAACACATCAGAAAATAAAGAAGGCCAATAATACCCTGCCCTTAGAATCTTATTCGCTGTGGTCTTCCAAAACAAATGACCTCCACAGTCACCTTTGTGAAAATCCTCCAAAACTTTCTGAGCTTCCTCCTCTACCAAACAATTCAACAACATACCTCCAGGGTCTTTCCAATACAATGCAGAATTCAGAATGCAGAATTTAGCAGCTCTTAACTTCAATGTTCTACTCTTATTTCTAGGCATCCCGGGTGGTGTAGACAATTTCTGAAGCACGTATAAAATGTCAGCATACCAAGGGGAAGAAACAAAAATATTGGATACCTGAACTGACGTATTTTCCTCCTCTTCATCAGACATGGCAGCAATCAAATTTATGTCTAGAGCATGCAGATTTGTTTCAGCCATGAGCTTGGCGAGTCCTTGTCCTTTGATCAACTTGGTTGGTTTAATCTCCACATCGTATTCTAACAACGCACCGATCCACTTACCTCTTCTTCCCTCTGGATCTGCCTGTACCAAAACATCTTTAACTGCTGCGTTAGGAACGTATGCTGTAATGTGGGAATGCAATATGTACACACGGAAATCCTTCAGGGCTTTTACAAGCGCAAGTGCTTGTTTCTCAATGATATTATACCTCAATGCTCCATCTCTTATTATCCGACTGAAGAAAGCAATGGGCTTCTCAACTCCATCCCTTTTTTGAATCAAAACAGCTGCCAATGTGTGCTCAGAAGCAAAAGAAAATAAAATGAAGTCTTGTGTGTAATCTGGGCTGATTAAAATAGGGGCTGAGGAAAGAGATATCTTTACCAAATTGAATGATTTTACCGCCTCTTCTGTCCATTTTACCTGACTGTCCTTTTTCAGCATGTTCGTGATTTCTCTAAGGTGCTCTGCAAGATTTGGAATGAAACGACGCAGAAAATTCATTTTACCATTAAATGACTGTATTTCTTTCTTGTTCTGGGGCTGTTCAATCTGCTGTATGGCTTCAACACATGCAGGATCAACTCGAATGCCATCTTTCGATATGATGTGGCCAAGGAGCTTTCCTTCATCCATGGCGAAAAGGCTCTTTTTCGGATTCAGCGAAATGCCATATTTTCTGCACTTCTGGAAAACAATTTTCAAATGATATAAATGCTCCTCATCAGAATTGGAAAACACAGTTAGATCATCAAGGTAAACAACCAAAAACACATCTTTCTCATTGGCAAAAGCCATGTCCATTGCACGCTGAAAGGTAGCGCCTGCATTCTTTAAACCGAACGGCATCTTTGCGTAATGAAATGTTCCCCAAGGAGTGGTGAACGCGGTCTTGTCACGATCATCTTCCTGCACTAAAATCTGATTATAACCTGAGTATCCGTCGAGTAGTGACATCCTTGATGCTCCAACTACTCGCTGCAATATATGGTCCATTTTTGGCAGCGGATAATTGTCCTTTAATGATACCTTATTCAGATTTCTGAAGTCAATACATAAATGGATCTCACCGGTCTTCTTTCTCACGGGCACCAAGTTTGATATCCAATCTGAAAATCGAATAGGCACAATGATTCCTGACTTATACAACCTATTTACCTCTTTTTCGATCGATGGTAGCAGCTTTGGATTGATCCTTCTCAACTTTTGACGAAAAGGCTTCTGATTTGGTTTGATGGGGATAGTATGCTGAATGATATTAGTATCATATGTTTTTAGATCTGAATAATCCCACGCAAACGCATCAGAAAATGAAGACAACAATTTTACATATTCTGCTTTAACCTTTGGTGACAATGACTTTGACAATTTTACCATCTTGGGATTCTCAGCTGTCCCAATATTTACCTCTTCGACACCCTTTTCTGTTGGCCTCAATGTCGGTTTGCGGGCTACATCATCTTGATCAAACAACTCTTCCAAAGGAATCAATCCCTTAGGAATGATATTATCTTTGAGTTGCAGCACATCCATTTGGTTTATTTGTATGTCATCACTACCATCATCAAATTCTGTATCTATGGAGGTATCTTTAAACTTACCCTTATTCTGCAGAAATTCACTAATCTCCTCATCATCCTCAAAGACTTGCCAACATCGCTGATTGTCTGGAACGGTGGGCCGGTGTTTCACATGTATCTCGAACTTGTTGCTGGAATTCATTGGAATTTTAAGATTGCTTGCTGCCTTAGCAAGTCCGTCAGCAACACCATTTTGTATGCGGGGCACACATGTCAAAGTATGATTAGAAAATAACTTCAGAATGTCCAAAACTGCATTTCGGTAAGCCCTCATGCGAGGATGCTTAGCCTGAAACTCACCTTTAACTTGCTTTATCACTAATTCTGAATCACCATATACTGCAATCCTTTTCACTTTCAGCTTCTTAAGAATCTTAAGGCCAGCAATAAGAGCCTCGTATTCCGCTTCATTATTAGAACAGTCAAATGCAAGCTTGTAAGAACACACTCTCACATTTCTCGGAACTCTATCAGGAGCGGAAAATGGACTACGAATCCACACACCAATCCCAGCACCATCGCTGCCCACTGCGCCATCAAAATCCATGGTCCAAAGACCATCTTCATCGTCTTCTAAATGTTGAAACTGTACCGGCTCTGTTTTTCCTGTTTGCTGCCCATTGTCTTCAGCTGATTGCTCCATAACAGCTTGTTTTTCTCTTCTTTCTTTTTGCAAAACTTCTCTAAAATTCTCATTGATTTATGGTATGTCTTCTGCCTAAACTAATTGACTTTCTATATCATTAAAACTATCAGCAAGCAACACAAACGACTCTAAATCAGTATGTACATAATTCACAGGATGATTGATTGGCTTCTCTTTGCTAGTTATCATGTATTTCATCTTCTGCTCTCGATATAACTTTCTCATTTGACCGAAGAATGGAATTGTAGCATAAGAGAAATCTAACTGAAGTGTACCTTTCAACTTTTCCCCCCAAGATCTTGCAAGGAGCATCCCGAACCGTGGAGGAATGTCGGCAACCACCACATCCATCAAAACATTCTTTGCTGGGATTTGATCTAAGCTTACCACCAAATCTTTGATGAGTCCTATACACTTTACCCGGCTGGAATCGAATGAATACAAATCATGATACTCTCTTGTAATGTCTAATCCCAACTTTTCCATGATCGCCTTTGGCATCAAATTGTGCGAAGCACCCGAATCGAGCATAGCATTGTGCAATATATATTCATGCAACCTCAAACTGATGTAAAAAGGAGGAATATTACTGTCAGGAGACTCACCATTTAATGCAGGCCCAAAAATCAATTCCGGCTGATCATCCTCAACATTTACTGTGTCAATCATTGGATCAAAGTTCAGAATTTTGGAGACTTGACTACGGTAGCTGCTGTTCTTCATAATTTTCGTCAAAGGAATAGATATTTTCAGTTTGGAAATTTCATTTTCCAAACTAAATGCTGAAACTTTCTCAACCTCTTTAACCGGAACTTCCTTCTTTTCAGCCTTGTCTTTCACTATGTTTGACTGATTTACCTTCTCTGCTGATGATACTTTACTAGCTGCTGGATCAATTGTCTCTTTCCCTTTCTTTTGTGGTATCGGTGAATCCGTCTTCGGTGCTGAAGCTTCTTTTCTTTTCTGAATGGGATTTATGGGCACATCTCGATTTCTCAATGAATATTGTTTCTGCTGGGCAGTCAATGCATTCATATATCCTCTTTGGTATTCATCTGACTCTTCCTCTAAATCAACATCATTTGTTAGGATGAAATCCTCATCTTTCTGAGTCGCCACTATGTTAGCGCTCAAATCTGCCTCAGGCTGAAGAAGGCGAGGTTCGAGGCAACATCAAACCAACCTTAGCCTCGTAGCTAGCCCTACGAGGACAGGAGAGGGCTCTCTCCGGGTTAAACTCAGCGAAGGATCTTCAAAGGGGCTGAGATAACCGATAGTAAATGCTGATCTTAGGCTAGTAAACTGATATGAAAGGGTTTTTTGATAAATGATGGGGTTTTCTGGGCTGTATGAGGCAAAGACAGCAAGAACAGAGATCAAATGAAAAACACAGATTATCTCCTGGGGCAAGGTAAGCATGAAGTTTAACATCAAATTGAGATTAAATGGAATGGCTGGACTGCTGAGGAGTTGACAAGGGCATAGAAGATGAATCCTTGTCAAACAGAAGAAAACACTAAATTTGAACAAACTTAAAAGCAGAGCATATAAATTATGAATTCTACCTTAACACTTCATTTGTTCAAATGGAAACGATCATGAAATGACATAAACACATAACAGGCTACATATGAAACAAAAGAAGACACAAATGTTAAATCTCATGCCATAGGAATCTCAGAAAACAGAGCTATACTTCTCCATTAAAAATCTCTGTCTAAAACTGTACAATAAAACTCTATTTTTCTCCTACACTAGCTCTCAGAACTCTCTCCCCCTTACAAATGATTATTTTAATACATTAAATAAACTATTCTAGAAAAAACAAATCGACCCCAAAACAGGGGCGATGTTTCACCTGCAGTTACAACAATAGAAAAGAGCGTTTCCTCTATTCTAAAATAAAACAGCGTTCCTCTAAAAATCCTCTGATGGCCGACACATGGAGCGCAGATCCCGTTGAATAAAGTCTGGAAATAGGAATCGAATCCTATTCATTTGGTAACAGGTGTCTTTGTTTATTTTTGGCCTTTGACTATTTATTTCCCCTTACCGCTTTGAATAAAATCAACAAAAATAACCTTTAAACTGAAATTCTACCGGTTCCAGCTGCAATCACCAGCAAAGTGTTGTTATTATCAACTCTGGCCAAATCTTCATTGTTTATATCATTCTGAGAATCTACAGCATCCATGATTAAAGGTACATTACACTTAAGTCTAGCATAATTAAGCCTCGGTTCTTAGCACATTGCGACTCTCATGTCTCGGTCGTATTTTTGCATTTCTGTTTTGAAGCCGTTGAAGTCGTTTGGATGTCGTTGAAGTCGTTTTGATGAAGGCGCAGCGCATAAACCATTTTCGGACCCTCTGTTGGCCGTGTGGGTCAACTCGCCTCTGCGTGGTTGCTCGACGGGTGGGGTCGCTCGCCTTGTAATTTCTCACTTTGCGGAAATAACCCCAGATGGGTCGCTCTACCCTGGAGTGGTGGCCTCCATCAGGTGGTCGCCTACGCCTCCTTTTTCGTGTTCCGATGGATGTTTGAGATCCAACCAACTGCCGGTGTTGAATACCACATTCTTACATACAATCGGACCATATCTTTGATGGACCAAGGTGGCGGATAAGCTTGCCTTTCCATTAAAATGTACGATGGCCTGGGTATTGACTATCGACTGACTGTGATTTATCTGCACATTTCCCTGTCTTCCTAATTACAGTCATATTTGCCACTTTGAACTCTCCAGAATATTTATATACATGTGCCTCTAGCTGAGGACCAAAACATATATACCAAGGATCTCCATCAACAGAAATTAGAGCTGGCTCACAGAGTTTTATGGCTGCATGAAGATCCTTCACTACATGCAAATTGGACTGAATGTAACAATTTTGAGCACATCTGCATCAAAGAAGGATGAAAAATTGAACATTCTTGGAGCAGATAAATTTATATTGTCATCTGATAAACAGCAGATAGAGGCTTCTTCGAAGACCCTTGATTTCATCATTGACACTGCTTTCAGGGGACCACCCAATTGATCTTTATATGCCACTTTTGAAGACTGCAGGAGTGTTTGTAATTGTAGGTTTCCCTAGTGAAATCAAGATCCATCCTGCCAATCTTATTATTGGCATGAAATCGATTGCAGGGAGTGTAACAGGTGGCACCAAAGACATTCAAGAAATGATTAATTTTTGTGCAAAGGAAAGAAATATCTCAGACATTGATGACCCATGGAATTCCACTCATGCACATTGAAAATGTTGCAATATAATCCAAAAGACCAATTAATGATAATTTTCTTGCAAGTAGTAGAAGAGAAGACCTATTAAAATGTCCCTGTATGTAAAATGATCCAATAATGAAGCAGCTTATGCACATTCCTCCTGCAGCAATCATTAGAAGTAGGCGCCTTCCATTTTTGTCCATAATCAATGATGAGTGCACCGCCACCATCTGATGAAATCCTCTTTGCAACAGCTCAGATTATGCTCCAACACATTATTACAAACTACTAATCTGACATTCTCTTCTCCAAAACGGGAGAGGTGTGTTAATCATGATTATTAATAAAAACTCTAAAACAAAAACTGATGAGCCAGTGAGCTTGCCTCTGACGATGGTAAGCAGAAGGTGGTCTAGCCACGACTATCCTTCTCGTGAAAGGTGGCTTTCAAAAATTTTCCCAAGGTACACCCCTTGCACTGATCTGACTGCGCAAGAGTGCCTTTAGGAGGCCCAGTAGAAATCTGCTGCAGTATCTTCAAAGCTCCATGGTGAAGGTGGCCCAATCTCCGGTGCCACAACTCGCCATCATCCCGGCTCACCACTCCTTCTGCCTTGCCTGCCATTGTTGTGCAGCCATCTACCTGCAATTGATAAAGGTTCTTAACTCGAACCCCTATCCTCCAGGTCTCACCAGTTGCCTTACTGCGCAGGAAAGCCTTTCCCTCGCTAAATACAACATCATATCCCTTGTCTTCTAACATCGCCACAGAGATAAGATTCTTCTTCAATCCTGGAACATGCATCACTTCCTTCAATACGAAGGGTTTACTAGACTCCCTCTCAAAAGAAATGGTACCGATACCGGTCGCACTGTATCTACCATCATCGCCCATCTCGATGTGCACTCCAAGATCTTTCTCATCCAGATCAGTAAACAAATCTCGATCTCCTGTCATGTGAAAAGACACACCACTGTCAAGAAACCACACTGATCCCGTCATACTTGAGACCAAGCATGCGATCAGTGAAAAATCCAGCTCAAACTGCGAGGCTAAGGCCTCTCCAGCTGCAGTCCCAGCAGCCTGCTTATTTTTCTTCTTCTGTGGACAATTAGTGGCGTAATGTCCGTGTTGGTGACGGTGAAAGCACTTCACCTTGGACATGTCCTGCTTCTTGCCTTTCACACAAGATTGAGAAGCTTTCTTGCTCTTCCCCTTCTTTGCTTTGGCGGCCAAAGCGCAATTCTCTTCATCAGAGTTCTTTGATGAAGATTCGTCCCTGGTACTTCGCCTTATCTCCTCTTGCACAAGATCCGACCAAAGTCGCTCCCATCCTGGCAATTTCTCCCGACCATTGACAGAGTCCTAATAGGAATGCCAACTCTTCGGAAGCCCAAGGAGAGCCAAGCTCACCAAGTCCTCGTCATCAACAGTAACCCCCACACTTCCCAGCTCATCCCTGCATTGGACAAACTTTGTGAGGTACTTGGGCATACTGTCGCCTTTCTCCAATTTTATGTTTCTGAGTTTATCCTTGAGCGCCAACTTCCTCTGGTCGCTCTTGCTTTGAAATAAATATGTCAAAGCTTTCCACATCAAGAATGGAGAAGCCTTACCATGAAGGCTGGATACTATGTGATACTTCACACCTTCCAACATAATTCTTTGACACTTTGCTGTCTTCTTTTGCCATGCGTCAAGTACGGCAGCATCACTAGAAGTAGGTTTTGGAATTTCTGCATCTATGAACTCCTTCAATCCATTTTCATCCAGCACCGCCTCCATCCTGTCCTTCCATGCAATATAATTCGAGCTGCCCTCAAGGGCATACTCCAATCGCAATCCGTTGAAAGACATCTCAACTTCGACACTAAGAAAACACTACTGCAAATTCGAATTCCACCAGCACAAAACTCAACCGCTTCAATGTTTTGCAATTTCTCCAATGATTAATATCGCTCTGATACCATGTATAAAATTTGAATAAATGATATATTATTCACCGAGATTCTCCTGATCACACACTATTTTAGCTTCATGCACAATACAGAATCTCTTCTACCATTGATCATTACATGCGGAAATAAAAACAATCGCATGCGCACATTAAAACCATAAACAATCACACATATGAACACAATATTTCATGGGAAAACTTAAATCTGAAAACCCCAAATATCTGTATATTATATGTCATAAAGATCATGTAACAATCATTGTACAAATCTCCTCACAAGCTCTCAGCACAACCTCCAATTGCTACACACTAATCAAGCTAGATCTAGCAAAACACATGCTCCAATCTCTGCCACTTGATAGCCAGCCTCTATTGCGTAATCAATGCTATAGGATGGCTCATAAATAACTTCAAACCACCTGGCTTGTACTGCGCAATCCTCATGGGCTCCTCCAATCACTGGTTGTTGCAAATATGCAACAGTATAGTCACAACTGATAGTTAACCTGCTCTTTCACCTATCTCTGCACTGGTCTCCACTGAAACTGTCCATGCACTGAAGTTAACTGATGTATTCTTTAGTTGATTAATGATTTTATAATTAGCAAATTAATTAATAATTAATTCACACCACTCTTCACTAGTTTATTAATCAATTAGACTAAATACAACTAGCTTAACTATGTTTAGATTAGTTAAACTGAACACAACTCCATTAACTCCTCAATCAACTCCACCAAACTCTGTCACATGAGTTCTAACTGAAGTATCCATGCAATAGCTCCACTTAACCCTCAGGAATAGCGTAATTTCTTCTGTCAGCTCTTGTGCCACATCTGTGCACTTAACTGAAGTGCTCCAAGAGAATAAGATAATGTTTATAATCCAAATATTATTAAGAGCTAATAATATTTGACATATCTATTTTTAGACTGGAAATCTAAAAATAGATCTCTCCCAATATGTCTAAAAATAGAAGTCCATCTATTTTTCCAACTTGACCAACCATCCACAAATAGTGTCCTGCAACTCATAGAACATGATCCATATGTCTAAAAATAGACATAGTCTAAAAATAGACTTTGCGCCAAAAATAGCCTGTGGGCCCACTTAGTGAAGGCAACTTCTTTCCACTAAGCTCATCATCTTGTTGCAATCTCAACAA